>OY743226.1:25813926-26166658 GCA_963555765.1 Orthonevra nobilis
ATTGACACCGTCATCGATTGTTTCGTCGCAATCAATACAAGCACAAGCGAACAGTATGTCATCACAGCCGAGCGGTGGACAAGGGGCTGGAAAATCAGCCACAAAAATGTCAATTGACCATCAGGCAACATTGGATAAAGGATTAAAAATGAAAATTAAGCGAACTAAACCAGGTACAAAGACCTCAGAGGCGAAACACGAGATCGTCAAAGCCGAACAGAACGGCAACTCTTCGAGCCTTGAGGATGCCTCGCCAGGCAACAATTCCACATCGCAATCATCCTCATCGTCGTCTTCATCATCATCTTCGTCTTCCTCTTCGTCGTCGTCGGGTAAAAAGCACAGTGGCGGCGGCGGCGGCAGCGGTGGTGGCGGTGGCAATAATCAAAACAGTAGCGGTAGTGCTATAGGCGGAAGCGGCGGTGGAGTGGGAACCAGTGGTAGTGGATCCCAAAGTCAAAACAATCAACCGCCAGCAGTGCAACTGATGCCAGCACAACAGGGCACCAAACGCAACAGCAGCGGTCATCGTCGCGAGAAGACGAAAGACAAAACGCCACATTCTCGGGATAAATCCGATCATGGCACTAGCAATAATAGTGGTGGTAGTAGCAATAACAATGCCAACAGTTCCTCCAACTCCCATGGCAACTTGACTAATTCATCAAATGATCGTTCCTCCAATCCCACATCGGCGTCTTCAATTGCTGCTTCAGTGAATTCATCTTCAGCAGCTGCGGCTGGTGGTTCCTCGGCGACACCGTGCAATTGTGGTCTCGAGATGGGTAATCTGCAGGGGCCCTGCACAAATATATCCTGCATCCGCAACAGAACGAGCGGCAGTTGCATAGACACAATGCCACTCACGCAGAGAATGAGCACGAACAGTGGAAACAATTGCAACTCACTGGCTGCTTCCGGCAACAGTGGTTCAACGGGCAACTCAAGCTCTAATATTCCCCCAGGGGTATTTACACCCTCAACAAACAGTGGCGCTGCAAATGCCCAAACTTCGGGCAGTGGCGCGCCGAATGCCCCCGGTCCCCCGAAGGACGGCGGTAAGATGTCTGCGAGTGCTCTCTTAGGCGGATCCAGTGCACAGCTATCAAATTCCACCTCAGCCATGGGATCGTCGTCGGCATATTGCAATTCATCTGCCCAAACCAATTCCAGTGGGAATTGCAGCAGCAACTCTACGGGAAACTCCAACGCCAATAGTAAGGCAACATCAGCGACGGCACCCGGCATGATCTCAGCAACTGTCCATCACACGATTTCGGTGTCAGCAAGCGCGGTTACAGCTGTTGGCAACGACGATGGAACCAAGAGCCCCCCGGCAAAGCGTGCCAAATGTGATGCTAAGGACATGATCGACATCTGCGTGGGAACGTCAGTTGGAACGATCACCGAGCCGGATTGTCTGGGACCCTGTGAGCCGGGCACATCAGTCACGCTCGAAGGTATCGTTTGGCATGAGACGGAAGGTGGTGTGCTTGTGGTCAATGTGACGTGGCGCGGAAAGACCTACGTCGGAACACTTCTCGATTGCACGAGACACGATTGGGCTCCTCCAAGGTTAGTACGAAAAGCAAAATATTAAAACCTGTTTTAAAACAATATTATTGATTTTGTTTGATTACAGATTCTGTGATTCACCAACTGAAGAGCTTGACTCACGTACCCCAAAGGGTCGAGGCAAGCGTGGGCGCAGTGCCGCTCTTACCCCGGATCTCAGCAACTTTACCGAGACCCGAAGCTCTGTGAGTCTTGAGTAACATCTACTTCCCGCAAAACTTGCATTTACTTATCAAATACGTTCGCTTCTCTTCTACACAGGTTCATTCCAAACTACGCAATGGTGGTACAAAAGGTCGTGGCGGACGCACAGTAACCACTGCCGGTGTTGCAGCAACAACCAGTACGACGACAAACAGTACTGCTTCCTCGTCGTCATCGTCATCGTCGTCGACGTCCTCGAACGCTAACTCAACCAACACACCATCGACCTCGCCAACGGCATTCCTGCCACCCCGGCCAGACAAGCTCAAATCCAAAGACGAGAGTCCATCCCCAGTGAACGGCGAGTCCGGTAATACCACAAATAACATAACTAGCAGCAGCAATGGCACCAATCCCATTCTGGCCAACGCCAGTGGAATTCAAACTCCCGCCTTGGGAGCTGGATTGGTCGGTGCGCAGCCGCAGAGTCTCGTTAATCCGGTGACAGGGTTAAATGTTCAAATCTCCACGAAGAAATGTAAGACTGCTTCGCCGTGTGCGATCTCTCCGGTATTGCTCGAGTGTCCGGAACAAGACTGCAGCAAGAAGTATAAGCATGCCAATGGCCTGCGTTATCATCAGAGTCATGCGCATGGATCAGGTTCTATGGATGAGGATTCATTGCAACTGCCCGAGTCACCAGTCCGGGTAGCACCACCGACAACTCCATCGCCAGCACCGCCGGCTTTAACACCTCAGCCACCAGTTACACCAACAGCAGTGCCGGCTACAGAGGCTAGCAGCGCTATGACGCCAACAACACCGGCAACAGCGCCATCCACACCGAATGGGGGAGTTCATCCAGCGGTTGCAGCTCCCACATCACCAGCGGCTATCGTGCCGTCAACACCGCCCTCTGCTTCACAAATTCAAGCGGCGCAGTCTGTCCCATTGGTTGTGGCGCCAGTATCGCTGCCTTCTTCTAACAGTGTTGCAGCACCGACGCCAATAATAAGCGTTCCATCGGTACCAGCACCGGTAGTGTCAGTCAGCATCAGTGGTAGTGGAATCCTCAATGCTGTGCAAACGTCAGCGCCGTCAGTTGGTGTGCAGAATCAGGTTCTACCAGTGCTGCCTCCAATGTCTCAGTTGCCACCACAGCATGCTATTCCCGGTGGAAGCATTACGGCCGGCATTTCTGGACAAGCACTCTCACAGCACCAGCAGCATTCGATGGTCAGCCAGATGATTGGAGAACTGGGACAACCACAGCAGCAGTCGCCTCAGCAGCAACAAATGCATCCTGGGCCAAGTATGAATGTTTCAGGAGTTTTTTTAATTCGTATGCTTACATTTTTCCCCTTTTTGTCCCCAGTTAAACCAGGCGTGCTCCGATTCGGTCCGCAAACGGAGAATCCACAAGGCAACCCAAACGCACTGCCAGGTCAAAATCCTCTTCGGCCGACACCTGCTGCCGCTATGGCTCCACAATCGGGACCTCCCGGTACACCAGAATCAGCGCATCAACCTGGCTACCCAGGTGGACCTCAACAAGCGTCACAGCAAGGTAAGTGCAGCTTTCTTTTCTTTTTTTCGCTAATAAAAACTCATTTAAAAATGGTTTCCTTGGTGTAGGCATTCCATTGAACAAATCACAGGTATTTGGCAAGCAGAAGAAGAATCGCAAATCACCACTTCCAGGAGACTTTGATAATTCAATGTCCAGAGACGACGTACAAAGTCCGGCTTACAGTGATATTTCTGATGATTCGACGCCAGTTGTGGACACAGAAATGATTGGTAAGTGTGACTTGCACTTTTGTTTGTTTCTTTTATGACTACAAATGCTGATTTGTTGTTTTCTTTAGATAAATCGCAAGCCCCTAAGCATGTTGTTGATATCAAAAAGCCTCAGGAAGGTGTGCCACCACCAATTCCACCACTAAGCAGCTACGGCATGTACCCATTCTATTCGCAACAGCAATATATGGTTCCATCGGAGCATCAGCAACCAAAAGGTCCACATGGAGCACCCGTGCAACCGCAGGCTACAATGCCACCCTCACCGCAAATCGAGTACAACAAGAACAAGGATCCACCACTGGATCTGATGACGAAACCCTCACCACAACAACAACAGCTACAGCAAGAGCAAATCAACAAGGACAATGGGCCATCTGTTGGTTCCGGACTCGGCTTGAACAGTGGCGGTCCCAATCCAGTGTCAAGTGGAGCTCCAGGAAGCGGGCCTGGCTCACTGCCAAATCCCTCACCAGCGAAACCAATGTCTCACTTTTATCCGTTTAAGTAAGATTCGCAGTTGTTTATTTTTGTTTGATCTTCAATTGCTAAACCTTCCTTCCTTTTTATAGTTACATGTCTTCGGGGTATCCCTATAACGTTGACCCGAGTTACGGTCCCGTTTCTATGGTATCCGATGACAATAAGCTCGGTCATGCGTTGCAAAATCCTCCACCACCTCTGAAGGATGATCGCATCAAAGAGAGTCAGAGTCCTCATGAAAATGCCAAGCTTTCAGCACAGGTAAATTATTTATAAAGTTTCTTCAATAGAATTTGTTTATGACTTTGTTTCTTCAGATGATGTCTTCGAAGCTAATCAAAAGTGAACCGATGCCGAAGGAAATCAAACAGGAGCCAAACAGTCATCCAATGCATCCGAAAGACCTTCCCGTTCAGTCACTGGGTGGATATCCCAGTATGTATCAAAGGCACCAGCTCAGTATGTCTCAGCACCATAGCCAGCAGCTCTCACGGGAAGAAGAAATCCGGAGGTACTGTTATTTAAAAAAGTTGTTCAATGGTTCCTATTTAATTGGAATTTTTCGTTTTCTTTTTTTTTCAGATACTACCTTTTCTCTGAGCAGAGGCGCAATAATCCAGGTCTTCAATCAACGCAACCTGGAATGCCGCAACCACCGTCAAACTCTCAAATGAAGCAGGATGAAATGGCCATGTCAGCGCAACAACAACAACAGATGCATCACCAGCAATCGCAGCAAATGCAACAGGCTCAACAACAAGCCCAACAGCAGCAGCAACAGCAACAACAACATCAGCAACAACATCAGCAGCAGCAACAACAACAGCAGCAGCAGCAGCAACAACAACAACAACAACAGCAGCAGCAGCAAAATTCGAGTAGTCAATCGCAAAAGAGTTCAAAGTCAAGCTCATCCTCGAGTTCAATGGGACAAAAAGCGACAAACTTGATTAAGGATTCATCAAAGGATGAAAAAGACATCAAGATCAAGCAGGAAGGTCAGAAACCAACCATGGAAACTCAAGGACCTCCACCGCCGCCAACATCGCAATACTTCTTACACCCGTCGTACCTCAGCTCGGGACCATTTCCCTTCGACCCGAGTCACCCGATGTATCGTAATGTTTTGATGTCTGCCACACCGTACAACACACCACCATACCACCTGCCTATGGCTCGATATCACGCTCCTGAAGATCTCTCCAGAAATCCCGGTACAAAGGCTTTGGATGCTTTGCATCATGCCGCCAGCCAGTATTACACAACGCATAAGATTCACGAGTTGAGTGAGCGCGCTCTTAAGAGCCCCACCAGTGGCAGTGTGAAAGTCAGTGTCTCTAGTCCGAATGTGTCGCAGCAGGGCGGCGGCGGAGTTGGTGGTGGTGGTGGTGGACTACCACCCGGAGGACCTGGTGGCCAAGTTAACATTGGTTCGGCGCCAGGAAATAATCCCGTCACAGGTAACCCAAATTCAGGCCTTGGACTCGCATCGGCTAATCCGTCGGGTCCATTAAACCTGCAGCCACCCTCAAACTCAATGGCTCCAGGCCTGAGTGGTGGTGGTGGCCTGGGACCGCCACAAAAAGGTGATAACAACAAATCGATGGTGGTTGATCCGCTGTTGGGTAAACAGCAACAAGGACCTGGTGGTGTTGGAGTCGGTGGAATACCTGGAAGCGGTAGCAATCCCGCCGATAGTAGGAGTCCGCCACCGCAAAGACACGTGCACACACACCATCATACTCACGTGGGACTTGGCTACCCAATGTATCCGGCGCCCTATGGAGGTGAGCTCTAGCTTTAAATTGCCTCAGTTAAATGTGTGACGCGCTCAGCAAAACCGTGATGTATGTTTTTATTATTTCGCTATTAAAAACGTAGTTTAGATTCAATAATTTTTTCAAGAGAAACGAAGAAATGCTCGACTTTACTTTTGCGTTGCTTTTCAATTCTCAGGCTTCCAACGAGTTTGATTCCAGCCAGTGAATACAGCTTGTTGTCAATACTTCCAGTGGAGTTCCAGCTCAGTTCTTAAAATAGAAAAGCCTCTTATTGATTTAAAATTTATTAACAATATTTGTCCAATCCGGTTCTTATTTTGCCAACATCGGTTAGCTTCCTTATCGTGTTCCTATCTACAGAATCACTATCGGTCCTCAGTGCCAACTGATCCGATCCGTATCCTTTTAATTATAAAGGATTTATTCCTCGAATCCTTGGAGTTTCTAAAGAACGCAAGCCTTGTTTCTCGTCAATTGAACTTCAAATTGTTGTTTTATTTTGTATCAACGCTATATTAGCATCTTCACAGTGTAGAATCTTCCTTTTAACTCAGTGATATTTTTTGTATATCGTTCTTCCTTCGCCATTCAAATTCTTTATCATTCTTTTTCTTATCGAAAGTTGAGGGAGATATAGTATAAGTATATAAACGGGCAGAAATAATTAAGACTGAGGTTCTACACGAATTCCTTGTTGACATCGAAATTGTAAAATACTGTCCTTAACTTCATTACATCCCCTCTTCTGCATGAGTAAGAACCCTGGTCCATTAAATCCACTGAGTCCAGTTTGTTTTTTTCAAACCCAGAATACCCTCAAGAAAACAATTCTTTGTCTTTTATCTTCCAAAATACCAGGACAGCGACTATCACTTCGGTATCATCTTCAATTTTCTTGAAAGACGAAGATGTCACTGGGAAAATAGCAGTTCGAATCCTGTTTCTTGAATTTCAACTATCGCAACTGCATTCTTGTGAACCGGTGCGTTGTCTTAATGAAACAGCACTCCGGTTCTCAGTTTACCGCACCTTTTTTCCTTAATAGCCTCCCCCAATCTTATTCGGTCTGCATAGTAAGAGTCTAATATTGTAGCTCCCTTCATAATTATTCCGTGAGCGTCCCAAAAAAAACGGATGTCGAGTTTACACGGCACTTTGAATTTATTTGGCGCCGGTGAAGATCGTCGCTTCCAGGTCTCGCCCATGGTCATGGAAAGTAATAAAAAATTCTCTTCGTTTTTTTTTTGTTTTTTTTTTTGCTCGTCTGTTACATTCTCGGTTCCCAACGCGCAGTGTCCTCTACATACACGATCCCTGTGATTTCAGCCACATTCCTGATGGTCCCTCTTCGATCTGCCAACATGAAATCTTCGATTTTTTTCACTTAGTCTTCAGTGAGGGACCTGGATGGACATACTCAGCGGGGTTTATATTCAGTGCATGTTCTTCTAAGCTTCAAATCCTTCACACAGCGTGCAACAGTGGAATATGGTGCAGCCCTAATGTTTCCACTTTGTCGCTGTGTATGTCTTTGGTAGATTTTTTTGTCAGAACAGGGGCAGCTCTTATAAGGTTTTTCACACTTTTGATGTTGACTCTTCTCTCTGATGTTTCTTATTCAAATTAATGCACCGTCTTGGAATCGTGGTCTGTTTATATGTTTTTCTATGCTGACCTAGTGGGTTTTAATTTCATCCGATTACAATTTTTTGGTCGAGTCACTAAAATCCGTTCTATCTTGTTTAACACCGCCCAGAATCTAGTAAATTTCTGTTGCGAAAGCCTGGAAAATATGAAAAATTAGGTGCACATAATTTTTATTCCTGAGATGCAGTCGGAGAACGGAAATCACTTTTGGCGGCGAACCCCTTAAGAATTTAGACAACATTTAGATCGAATCGCAGATTTTTTTTTGATGTGTTATTCTTTTTAAATAGAGCAGTTCCAGGTCAATCCAAGTTTTAGTCGAATCAGTTCGATTTGCCTCAAGTTTTTATACTAATAATCACAATGGAAAAATGGAATAAAAAGATTTTCAAAATATGTTCGCAAATAAACTGCAACTTAAGAGAACTCGAGGTGAACAAGTCACACTCAGTTTAATACTTAAATACTTAACTTTTATATTGTTTCGTTTACTCTGCAATTTTCAAATTTAACATTTTTCTTGCAATTTTTTTTTTACAGCAGCCGTATTAGCTAGCCAACAGGCTGCCGCTGTAGCTGTGATAAACCCATTCCCGCCTGGACCGACCAAATGAGATCAGCTAAGTGATAAGAACCCATACATGAAGTAAGCACAATAAATGCGTCGCCATTCATCCTATGGCGAAACAAACTTCATTGAAGGTTTTTATCATGCGAATAAAAACAAACCCAACAAAAGCAACACACATATAACGCCACAGCAGAAGGTACTCCAACTGGGATAAAAATAATGATTATTATATATTCAATTGTTTTTCATTCTTTTAACTCTTGTGACTGTAATTATTGATTATTATTAATAATTAATACAACTATTTTTAAAGAAACAAACAAAAAACTCTACGCAGAAAGAGCTTTATACAATTCATTCACAAATAATTTCTATATAAATGTCGTAGGGATAAAACTATTATATATATATATGTATATACAAGCATATATATATATCTAGATATAGATTTGAAAATCAATAATAAATGTTTTCGTCTTTTCAATAAAAGAAAAACAAATAAAATACAGACACAATATCAATAAAAAACAAAATAACTAACTTTAGCACATAGTTCAACTAACAGTCTAGATATACAAAAATAAAATAATTCTTCTTTGTAAATACTTCATTAAATTTTAAAACAAACAAAAAAAGTATATCTATATTTATGTAAGGAAATCCTGTCTATTCGCTAATTAATTATATTTAAAATTTAAACGTACATATTACAGAACAAACAATATTATCATATATATATTTTTTTTTTAATCGTTATTTAATTAAGTCTCGTAGGATACTTTGTATATTCACACAGGATAAAAGTAAATAAATTTAATTCAATTAAGATAACACAATATTAAGCGTAATCGTAATTTGTTGTTTTTTTTTTTGTTCTTTAAACCATAACAAATGTATAAATATATAAATACATACAAAAAAAGAAAAAAAGAAAAGCAAAGTAAATATAAATATGTAATTATTTTTTTATAAAAGTAAATTAAAGCAACAATATACAAAAGAAGTAATTTAATTTTAAAATACTTATACGCATAAGAATGATGAATATTAATAATAAAATATTATTTTGTAAACGAATGTGCTGCATATAATACATTTGAATGTTGTTATCCAATCATCAACCGAAAGAGCTGTTTCCGAAGTTTTAGCTAAAAGAAGAAATACTATTTTAATATGTAACTCTATAAATAATAATAATTTTAGTTCAAAACCTAATTATTATTTCTTGTTCTGTTCATAATGTTTCCATCCTATGCTTTCTTTTTTGAACAAATAAATGGAAATTCTCTCACATGTATAAATTGATGAAAATAAACATGCTTATTAAATAAACTATGAATAATATCTTAGTAATGATTAAGCAAATTAAGATAATGTAGGGGGAACTTGAATTTTCCTCTAAATATACATATATATATAAATAATATAAATACAAACACATCAATGTTTTATTTCTATTTTTCTTTCTCATTTTATAAACACGTGCGTATATTTATAAATATATTTATGATAAAAGCAAATATACATATATATATAGTTGCAACTAAAAGAAAAATTAACATTACTTAAATCTACAACTACTACTATTACTATTGAAAATAATGTTATAAGAATGAATATGCTCTTTTCTTTGTAAAAGATCACAATTAAGAGGATAAAATTACAAGTAAAAAAAAAAAAAAGACACTTGTTTTCAAATTTCTGGTCTGTTATTTCGATCTAAGTTGATTCAATTTTACCTGCTTTCACAGTCTTCTTTGAAGTCTCTATTTTTTGTTTTGTATTTGGAAGATTTTAGAGCGTTTGTTCGTTTGTCAGTTTGGTATTTTTGCAAGGCTAGAAGCGAACGGACCATTGTCATTGGGAGACTAACAAGCCCAAGTACAAACTAGGTTCAAGACACTTTATGAAGTGCACTGTCTCGATATTTTTTGTTGCAAACGACGAACTTTTTAAGACATTATCGCATTGAACTAATTCACACCTGCAGGAGAAGTTCCGTAAGATTGATTAAAGTTTATGGCAGCCAACCATAAAAAGAACTGGGCAAGCTGATGCAAGAATTTACTTAGAACGCTCCTGCTCGCAATAATCCGATTTCTAAGGTTGTCTTGGCAATATTCTGAAGAGTGTTTCATTTTCACGATTTCTCAACGTCAATGGCCATTGTAATATGAGGATATTTGTTGGAAGTATTCCTGCCTTTATTTATTTAGGGCTGATCTTGGTTTAGATAAGCGCCCGAAAATATCAAGTTCATGGCACTTTACGACTTCGCCTTCTATTAACGATGATTCAAACGTTGTAAGCAATAGTTCTTTCGTATGAACAGGTAGAATCCAATAATCGGTCAGCATTCCTTAAGTCATGGTAATGTATATTTTGCTTAAGTCAATTTAAAAATCCTTGTTTGTATTTATTTTTTAAACTCATATTCCTCTTGACATGAAAACGAAGCTTATGCATTTAAAATTAAAATGAACGACTTTATTTATATGGATTTCATCACGCCAGTTCTACTCGTATATGCGGATCAATAATCACACAACTGTTATGCAACTCTAAAAGAAAATCGAATGGAATCACAAAATCAAATCTTGAAAAGCCCATTGCTCCTCCCCATTATTGGTTATTTTCTTCAGTTTTTTTTTTTAATTTGTTCATTTGACTAAAAGAAATTGTTAAAAGTTATTAAAGGTGAACTTTAAATTAGAGCACGTACCAGGAAGAAAGTAAAATTTGAGAATTTTATCTAAAATTACAATTCTAGTAGTAATAATTAAACAACAAAAGTGAAAAGAAAATACTATCGACACAAAAAAAGAAAGGAAAACTTAATCATAAATAGAAATAAAATAAAAAATATTATAAAACATATTATTATAACTTTAAGGAAGAAGTAATATTAAAAAAAATGAGAGAAAACTAAAAAAACATAAACAAAGAAATAAAAGATCAGCTTTAGATGTGAATAATAATAAAATGAAATACTTAATTTGTATTTTATTTGCTGGAGAAAGGTCGGTCTACTGTAAGGATCATACCAACACTTAGGGTTGGTGGCAAACCAATATGTGATTATACCCAAAGGCAAACGAAACTGGTAAGTATATTGTTAGCCACAAAAATATTGATATAACCCTTTGTCTAGGTAGTTTACTCCAAATTCCAGAGTAAACAAAAATATTCAATTAATTTCATTTAAGTGCCAACCTTTCAAAAAGGCACAATTGCAATCTTAATCAATCTGATCAAAAATAGTGACAGAATGCCACGACACAAAAGTATTCGCACACATTAATGCAGGCGCCAATTGTGTAATGGTTAAGCCACCATCCTTGTTTTGAGTAGAAGGTATTCTTGTTCTTGTTAATTGTGGAGTTTTCGTTCATTTATAACCTGGAAGTACAAAAAATGATGGAAACAACTTTGGAAGAGAGGAAAATTATAATTAAATTACACGCAGGACTGTCTGACAAAACTGTAGGAATAATTGTTGAAAGGAATTTCATTACGATTTCTGACGCGCTGTTAATAAAGAGTATCTGTAATTTAGTACACATTTGAAAATTTAGCCCTGAGAACCTTTTACTGACAAAAATATAGAGAAATGAAATCCGAGGCTTTTTGCAAAATTCTGCTGGACTATAGCCCATGATTTCAAAATGCACTTTTTTCCCGAAATCGAAAGTTACGATTTCTGAGATACTGATAACCAAGAGTTTCTCTATTTGAGTACAAATTTGAAAATTTAGCTCTGAGGACCTTTTACTGACAAAAATATAGAGAAATGCAATCCGAGGCTTTTTTGCAAAATTCTGCTGGACTATAGCCCATTATTTCAAAATGTACTTTTTTCCTGAAATCGAAAATTACGATTTCTGAGATACTGATAGCCAAGAGAATCGAAAACTGAGGACCTTTTACTGACAAAAATATAGAGAAATGAAATCCGAGGCTTTTTTGCAAAATTCTGCTGGACTATAGCCCATGATTTAAAAATGCACTTTTTCCCCGAAATCGAAAATTACGATTTCTGAGATACTGATAACCAAGAGAATCGAAAACTGAACACAAATTTGAAAATTTAGCTCTGAGAACCTTCTTTTGACAAAAATATAGAGAAATGAAATCCGAGGCTTTTTTGCAAAACTCTGCTGGACTATAGCCCATGATTTCAAAATGCACTTTTTTCCTGAAATCGAAAATTACGATTTCTGAGATACTGATAGCCAAGAGTATGTCTATCTGAGTACAAATTTGAAAATTTAGCTCTGAAGACCTTTTACTGACAAAAATATGGAGAAATGAAATCCGAGGCTTTTTTGCAAAATTCTGCTGGGCCCATGATTTCAAAATGCACTTTTTCCCCGAAATCGAAAATTACGATTTCTGAGATACTGATAGCCAAGAGAATCGAAAACTGAACACATAGTTGAAAATTTAGCTCCGAGGACCTTTTACTGACAAAAATATGGAGAAATGAAATCCGAGGCTTTTTTGCAAAATTCTGCTGGACTATAGCCCATGATTTCAAAATGCACTTTTTTCCTGAAATCGAAAATTACGATTTCTGAGATACTGATAACCAAGAGTATCTCTATCTGAGTACAAATTTGAAAATTTAGCTCCGAGGACCTTTTACTGACAAAAATATGGAGAAATGAAATCCGAGGCTTTTTTGCAAAATTCTGCTGGACTATAGCCCATGATTTCAAAATGCACTTTTTTCCTGAAATCGAAAATTACGATTTCTGAGATACTGATAACCAAGAGTATCTCTATCTGAGTACAAATTTGAAAATTTAGCTCTGAGAACCTTCTTTTGACAAAAATATAGAGAAATGAAATCCGAGGCTTTTTTGCAAAATTCTGCTGGACTATAGCCCATGATTTCAAAATGCACTTTTTTCCTGAAATCGAAAATTACGAGTTCTGAGATACTGATAGCCAAGAGAATCGAAAACTGAACACAAATTTGAAAATTTAGCTCTGAGAACCTTCTTTTGACAAAAATATAGAGAAATGAAATCCGAGGCTTTTTTGCAAAATTCTGCTGGACTATAGCCCATGATTTAAAAATGCACTTTTTCCCCGAAATCGAAAATTACGATTTCTGAGATACTGATAACCAAGAGAATCGAAAACTGAACACAAATTTGAAAATTTAGCTCTGAGAACCTTCTTTTGACAAAAATATAGAGAAATGAAATCCGAGGCTTTTTTGCAAAACTCTGCTGGGCCCATGATTTCAAAATGCACTTTTTTCCTGAAATCGAAAATTACGATTTCTGAGATACTGATAGCCAAGAGTATCTCTATCTGAGTACAAATTTGAAAATTTAGCTCTGAGAACCTTGTTTTGACAAAAATATAGAGAAATGAAATCAGAGGCTTTTTTGCAAAATTCTGCTGGACTATACCCCATGATTTCAAAATGCACTTTTTTCCTGAAATCGAAAATTACGATTTCTGAGATACTGATAACCAAGAGTATGTCTATCTGAGTACAAATTTGAAAATTTAGCTCTGAAGACCTTTTACTGACAAAAATATAGAGAAATGAAATCCGAGGCTTTTTTGCAAAATTCTGCTGGACTATAGCCCATGATTTCAAAATGCACTTTTTCCCCGAAATCGAAAATTACGATTTCTGAGATACTGATAGCCAAGAGAATCGAAAACTGAACACATAGTTGAAAATTTAGCTCCAAGGACCTTTTACTGACAAAAATATGGAGAAATGAAATTCGAGGCTTTTTTGCAAAATTCTGCTGGACTATAGCCCATGATTTCAAAATGCACTTTTTTCCTGAAATCGAAAATTACGATTTCTGAGATACTGATAACCAAGAGTATCTCTATCTGAGTACAAATTTGAAAATTTAGCTCCGAGGACCTTTTACTGACAAAAATATGGAGAAATGAAATCCGAGGCTTTTTTGCAAAATTCTGCTGGACTATAGCCCATGATTTCAAAATGCACTTTTTTCCTGAAATCGAAAATTACGATTTCTGAGATACTGATAACCAAGAGTATCTCTATCTGAGTACAAATTTGAAAATTTAGCTCTGAGAACCTTCTTTTGACAAAAATATAGAGAAATGAAATCCGAGGCTTTTTTGCAAAATTCTGCTGGACTATAGCCCATGATTTCAAAATGCACTTTTTCCCCGAAATCGAAAATTACGATTTCTGAGATACTGATAACCAAGAGAATCGAAAACTGAACACAAATTTGAAAATTTAGCTCCGAGGACCTTTTACTGACAAAAATATGGAGAAATGAAATCCGAGGCTTTTTTGCAAAATTCTGCTGGACTATAGCCCATGATTTCAAAATGCACTTTTTTCCTGAAATCGAAAATTACGATTTCTGAGATACTGATAACCAAGAGTATCTCTATCTGAGTACAAATTTGAAAATTTAGCTCTGAGAACCTTCTTTTGACAAAAATATAGAGAAATGAAATCCGAGGCTTTTTTGCAAAATTCTGCTGGACTATAGCCCATGATTTCAAAATGCACTTTTTTCCTGAAATCGAAAATTACGATTTCTGAGATACTGATTACCAAGAGTATCTCTATCTGAGTACAAATTTGAAAATTTAGCTCTGAGAACCTTCTTTTGACAAAAATATAGAGAAATGAAATCCGAGGCTTTTTTGCAAAATTCTGCTGGACTATAGCCCATGATTTCAAAATGCACTTTTTCCCCGAAATCGAAAATTACGATTTCTGAGATACTGATAGCCAAGAGAATCGAAAACTGAACACATAGTTGAAAATTTAGCTCCGAGGACCTTTTACTGACAAAAATATGGAGAAATGAAATCCGAGGCTTTTTTGCAAAATTCTGCTTGGACTATAGCCCATGATTTCAAAATGCACTTTTTTCCTGAAATCGAAAATTACGAGTTCTGAGATACTGATAGCCAAGAGAATCGAAAACTGAACACAAATTTGAAAATTTAGCTCTGAGAACCTTCTTTTGACAAAAATATAGAGAAATGAAATCCGAGGCTTTTTTGCAAAATTCTGCTGGACTATAACCCATGATTTCAAAATGCACTTTTTTCCTGAAATCGAAAATTACGATTTCTGAGATACTGATAGCCAAGAGAATTGAAAACTGAACACAAATTTGAAAATTTAGCTCCGAGGACCTTTTACTGACAAAAATATGGAGAAATGAAATCCGAGGCTTTTTTGCAGAATTCTGCTGGACTATAGCCCATGATTTCAAAATGCACTTTTTTCCTGAAATCGAAAATTACGATTTCTGAGATACTGATAGCCAAGAGAATCGAAAACTGAACACATAGTTGAAAATTTAGCTCCGAGGACCTTTTACTGACAAAAATATGGAGAAATGAAATCCGAGGCTTTTTTGCAAAATTCTGCTGGACTATAGCCCATGATTTCAAAATGCACTTTTTTCCTGAAATCGAAAATTACGATTTCTGAGATACTGATAACCAAGAGTATCTCTATCTGAGTACAAATTTGAAAATTTAGCTCTGAGAACCTTCTTTTGACAAAAATATAGAGAAATGAAATCCGAGGCTTTTTTGCAAAATTCTGCTGGACTATAGCCCATGATTTCAAAATGCACTTTTTTCCTGAAATCGAAAATTACGATTTCTGAGATACTGATTACCAAGAGTATCTCTATCTGAGTACAAATTTGAAAATTTAGCTCTGAGAACCTTTTACTGACAAAAATATAGAGAAATGAGATCCGAGGCTTTTTTGCAGAATTCTGCTGGACTATAGCCCATGATTTCAAAATGCACTTTTTTCCTGAAATCGAAAATTACGATTTCTGAGATACTGATAGCCAAGAGAATCGAAAACTGAACACATAGTTGAAAATTTAGCTCCGAGGACCTTTTACTGACAAAAATATGGAGAAATGAAATCCGAGGCTTTTTTGCAAAATTCTGCTGGACTATAGCCCATGATTTCAAAATGCACTTTTTTCCTGAAATCGAAAATTACGATTTTTGAGATACTGATTACCAAGAGTATCTCTATCTGAGTACAAATTTGAAAATTTAGCTCTGAGAACCTTCTTTTGACAAAAATATAGAGAAATGAAATCCGAGGCTTTTTTGCAAAATTCTGCTGGACTACAGCCCATGATTTCAAAATGCACTTTTTTGCTGAAATCGAAAATTACGATTTCTGAGATACTGATAGCCAATAGAATCGAAAAGTGAACACATAGTTGAAAATTTAGCTCCGAGGACCTTTTACTGACAAAAATATGGAGAAATTAAATCCGAGGCTTTTTTGCAAAATTCTGCTGGACTATAGCCCATGATTTCAAAATGCACTTTTTTCCTGAAATCGAAAATTACGATTTCTGAGATACTGATTACCAAGAGTTTCTCTATCTGAGTACAAATTTGAAAATTTAGCTCCGAGGACCTTTTACTGACAAAAATATGGAGAAATGAGATCCGAGGCTTTTTTGCAAAATGCTGCTGGACTATAGCCCATGATTTCAAAATGCACTTTTTTCCTGAAATCGAAAATTACGAGTTCTGAGATACTGATAGCCAAGAGAATCGAAAACTGAACACAAATTTGAAAATTTAGCTCTGAGAACCTTCTTTTGACAAAAATATAGAGAAATGAAATCCGAGGCTTTTTTGCAAAATTCTGCTGGACTACAGCCCATGATTTCAAAATGCACTTTTTTGCTGAAATCGAAAATTACGATTTCTGAGATACTGATAGTCAATAGAATCGAAAAGTGAACACATAGTTGAAAATTTAGCTCCGAGGACCTTTTACTGACAAAAATATGGAGAAATTAAATCCGAGGCTTTTTTGCAAAATTCTGCTGGACTATAGCCCATGATTTCAAAATGCACTTTTTTCCTGAAATCGAAAATTACGATTTCTGAGATACTGATAACCAAGAGTATCTCTATCTGAGTACAAATTTGAAAATTTAGCTCTGAGAACCTTCTTTTGACAAAAATATAGAGAAATGAAATCCGAGGCTTTTTTGCAAAATTCTGCTGGACTATAGCCCATGATTTCAAAATGCACTTTTTTCCTGAAATCGAAAATTACGATTTCTGAGATACTGATTACCAAGAGTTTCTCTATCTGAGTACAAATTTGAAAATTTAGCTCCGAGGACCTTTTACTGACAAAAATATGGAGAAATGAAATCCGAGGCTTTTTTGCAAAATTCTGCTGGACTATAGCCCATGATTTCAAAATGCATTTTTTTTCCTGAAATCGAAAATTACGATTTCTGAGATACTGATAACCAAGAGTATCTCTATCTGAGTACAAATTTGAAAATTTTGCTCTGAGAACCTTCTTTTGACAAAAATATAGAGAAATGAAATCCGAGGCTTTTTTGCAGAATTCTGCTGGACTATAGCCCATGATTTCAAAATGCACTTTTTTCCTGAAATCGAAAATTACGATTTCTGAGATACTGATAGCCAAGAGAATCGAAAACTGAACACATAGTTGAAAATTTAGCTCCGAGGACCTTTTACTGACAAAAATATAGAGAAATGAAATCCGAGGCTTTTTTGCAGAATTCTGCTGGACTATAGCCCATGATTTCAAAATGCACTTTTTTCCTGAAATCGAAAATTACGATTTCTGAGATACTGATAGCCAAGAGAATCGAAAACTGAACACATAGTTGAAAATTTAGCTCCGAGGACCTTTTACTGACAAAAATATGGAGAAATGAAATCCGAGGCTTTTTTGCAAAATTCTGCTGGACTATAGCCTATGATTTCAAAATGCACTTTTTTCCCGAAATCGAAAATTACGATTTCTGAGATACTGATAACCAAGAGTATCTCTATCTGAGTACAAATTTGAAAATTTTGCTCTGAGAACCTTTTTTTGACAAAAATATAGAGAAATGAAATCCGAGGCTTTTTTGCAAAATGCTGCTGGACTATAGCCCATGATTTCAAAATGCACTTTTTTCCTGAAATCGAAAATTACGATTTCTGAGATACTGATTACCAAGAGTATCTCTATCTGAGTACAAATTTGAAAATTTAGCTCTGAGAACCTTCTTTTGACAAAAATATAGAGAAATGAAATCCGAGGCTTTTTTGCAAAATGCTGCTGGACTATAGCCCATGATTTCAAAATGCACTTTTTTCCCGAAATCGAAAATTACGATTTCTGAGATACTGATAACCAAGAGTATCTCTATCTGAGTACAAATTTGAAAATTTAGCTCTGAGAACCTTTTACTGACAAAAATATAGAGAAATGAAATCCGAGGCTTTTTTGCAGAATTCTGCTGGACTATAGCCCATGATTTCAAAATGCACTTTTTTCCTGAAATCGAAAATTACGATTTCTGAGATACTGATAGCCAAGAGAATCGAAAACTGAACACATAGTTGAAAATTTAGCTCCGAGGACCTTGTACTGACAAAAATATGGAGAAATGAAATCCGAGGCTTTTTTGCAAAATTCTGCTGGACTATAGCCCATGATTTCAAAATGCACTTTTTTCCTGAAATCGAAAATTACGATTTCTGAGATACTGATAGCCAAGAGAATCGAAAACTGAACACATAGTTGAAAATTTAGCTCCGAGGACCTTTTACTGACAAAAATATGGAGAAATGAAATCCGAGGCTTTTTTGCAAAATTCTGCTGGACTATAGCCCATGATTTCAAAATGCACTTTTTTCCCGAAATCGAAAATTACGATTTCTGAGATACTGATAACCAAGAGTATCTCTATCTGAGTACAAATTTGAAAATTTAGCTCTGAGAACCTTTTACTGACAAAAATATAGAGAAATGAGATCCGAGGCTTTTTTGCAGAATTCTGCTGGACTATAGCCCATGATTTCAAAATGCACTTTTTTCCTGAAATCGAAAATTACGATTTCTGAGATACTGATAGCCAAGAGAATCGAAAACTGAACACATAGTTGAAAATTTAGCTCCGAGGACCTTTTACTGACAAAAATATGGAGAAATGAAATCCGAGGCTTTTTTGCAAAATTCTGCTGGATTTCAAAATGCACTTTTTTTCCCGAAATCGAAAATTATGATTTCTGAGATACTGATAACAAAGAGTATCTCTATCTGAGTACAAATTTGAAAATTTTGCTCTGAGAACCTTCTTTTGACAAAAATATAGAGAAATGAAATCCGAGGCTTTTTTGCAAAATGCTGCTGGACTATAGCCCATGATTTCAAAATGCACCTTTTTCCTGAAATCGAAAATTACGATTTCTGAGATACTGATTACCAAGAGTATCTCTATCTGAGTACAAATTTGAAAATTTAGCTCTGAGAACCTTCTTTTGACAAAAATATAGAGAAATGAAATCCGAGGCTTTTTTGCAAAATTCTGCTGAACTATAGCCCATGATTTCAAAATGCATTTTTTTTCCTGAAATAGAAAATTACGATTTCTGAGATACTGATAACCAAGAGTATCTCTATCTGAGTACAAATTTGAAAATTTTGCTCTGAGAACCTTCTTTTGACAAAAATATAGAGAAATGAAATCCGAGGCTTTTTTGCAAAATGCTGCTGGACTATAGCCCATGATTTCAAAATGCACTTTTTTCCTGAAATCGAAAATTACGATTTCTGAGATACTGATAACCAAGACTATCTCTATCTGAGTACAAATTTGAAAATTTAGCTCTGAGAACCTTCTTTTGACAAAAATATAGAGAAGTGAAATCCGAGGCTTTTTTGCAAAATTCTGCTGGACTATAGCCCATGATTTCAAAATGCACTTTTTTCCTGAAATCGAAAATTACGGTTTCTGAGATACTGATAGCCAAGGGAATCGAAAACTGAACACATAGTTGAAAATTTAGCTCCGAGGACCTTTTACTGACAAAAATATGGAGAAATGAAATCCGAGGCTTTTTTGCAAAATTCTGCTGGACTATAGCCCATGATTTCAAAATGCACTTTTTTCCTGAAATCGAAAATTACGATTTCTGAGATACTGATTACCAAGAGTATCTATACCTGAGTACAAATTTGAAAATTTAGCTCTGAGAACCTTCTTTTGACAAAAATATAGAGAAATGAAATCCGAGGCTTTTTTGCAAAATTCTGCTGGACTATAGCCCATGATTTCAAAATGCACTTTTTTCCCGAAATCGAAAATTACGATTTCTGAGATACTGATAACCAAGAGTATCTCTATCTGAGTACAAATTTGAAAATTTAGCTCTGAGAACCTTTTACTGACAAAAATATAGAGAAATGAAATCCGAGGCTTTTTTGCAGAATTCTGCTGGACTATAGCCCATGATTTCAAAATGCACTTTTTTCCTGAAATCGAAAATTACGATTTCTGAGATACTGATAGCCAAGAGAATCGAAAACTGAACACATAGTTGAAAATTTAGCTCCGAGGACCTTTTACTGACAAAAATATGGAGAAATGAAATCCGAGGCTTTTTTGCAAAATTCTGCTGGACTATAGCCCATGATTTCAAAATGCACTTTTTTCCTGAAATCGAAAATTACGATTTCTGAGATACTGATAGCCAAGAGAATCGAAAACTGAACACATAGTTGAAAATTTAGCTCCGAGGACCTTTTACTGACAAAAATATGGAGAAATGAAATCCGAGGCTTTTTTGCAAAATTCTGCTGGACTATAGCCCATGATTTCAAAATGCACTTTTTTCCCGAAATCGAAAATTATGATTTCTGAGATACTGATAACCAAGAGTATCTCTATCTGAGTACAAATTTGAAAATTTAGCTCTGAGAACCTTCTTTTGACAAAAATATAGAGAAATGAAATCCGAGGCTTTTTTGCAAAATGCTGCTGGACTATAGCCCATGATTTCAAAATGCACCTTTTTCCTGAAATCGAAAATTACGATTTCTGAGATACTGATTACCAAGAGTATCTCTATCTGAGTACAAATTTGAAAATTTAGCTCTGAGAACCTTCTTTTGACAAAAATATAGAGAAATGAAATCCGAGGCTTTTTTGCAAAATTCTGCTGGACTATAGCCCATGATTTCAAAATGCACTTTTTTCCCGAAATCGAAAATTACGATTTCTGAGATACTGATAACCAAGACTATCTCTATCTGAGTACAAATTTGAAAATTTAGCTCTGAGAACCTTCTTTTGACAAAAATATAGAGAAGTGAAATCCGAGACTTTTTTGCAAAATTCTGCTGGACTATAGCCCATGATTTCAAAATGCACTTTTTTCCTGAAATCGAAAATTACGGTTTCTGAGATACTGATAGCCAAGAGAATCGAAAACTGAACACATAGTTGAAAATTTAGCTCCGAGGACCTTTTACTGACAAAAATATGGAGAAATGAAATCCGAGGCTTTTTTGCAAAATTCTGCTGGACTATAGCCCATGATTTCAAAATGCACTTTTTTCCTGAAATCGAAAATTACGATTTCTGAGATACTGATAACCAAGAGTATCTATACCTGAGTACAAATTTGAAAATTTAGCTCTGAGAACCTTCTTTTGACAAAAATATAGAGAAATGAAATCCGAGGCTTTTTTGCAAAATTCTGCTGGACTATAGCCCATGATTTCAAAATGCACTTTTTTCCCGAAATCGAAAATTACGACTTCTGAGATACTGATAACCAAGAGTATCTCTATCTGAGTACAAATTTGAAAATTTAGCTCTGAGAACCTTTTACTGACAAAAATATAGAGAAATGAAGTCCGAGGCTTTTTTGCAGAATTCTGCTGGACTATAGCCCATGATTTCAAAATGCACTTTTTTCCTGAAATCGAAAATTACGATTTCTGAGATACTGATAGCCAAGAGAATCGAAAACTGAACACATAGTTGAAAATTTAGCTCCGAGGACCTTTTACTGACAAAAATATGGAGAAATGAAATCCGAGGCTTTTTTGCAAAATTCTGTTGGACTATAGCCCATGATTTCAAAATGCACTTTTTTCCTGAAATCGAAAATTACGATTTCTGAGATACTGATAGCCAAGAGAATCGAAAACTGAACACATAGTTGAAAATTTAGCTCCGAGGACCTTTTACTGACAAAAATATGGAGAAATGAAATCCGAGGCTTTTTTGCAAAATTCTGCTGGACTATAGCCCATGATTTCAAAATGCACTTTTTTCCCGAAATCGAAAATTACGATTTCTGAGATACTGATAACCAAGAGTATCTCTATCTGAGTACAAATTTGAAAATTTTGCTCTGAGAACCTTCTTTTGACAAAAATATAGAGAAATGAAATCCGAGGGTTTTTTGCAAAATGCTGCTGAACTATAGCCCATGATTTCAAAATGCACTTTTTTCCTGAAATCGAAAATTACGATTTCTGAGATACTGATTACCAAGAGTATCTCTATCTGAGTACAAATTTGAAAATTTAGCTCTGAGAACCTTCTTTTGACAAAAATATAGAGAAATGAAATCCGAGGCTTTTTTGCAAAATGCTGCTGGACTATAGCCCATGATTTCAAAATGCACTTTTTTCCCGAAATCGAAAATTACGATTTCTGAGATACTGATAACCAAGAGTATCTCTATCTGAGTACAAATTTGAAAATTTAGCTCTGAGAACCTTTTACTGACAAAAATATAGAGAAATGAAATCCGAGGCTTTTTTGCAGAATTCTGCTGGACTATAGCCCATGATTTCAAAATGCACTTTTTTCCTGAAATCGAAAATTACGATTTCTGAGATACTGATAACCAAGAGAATCGAAAACTGAACACATAGTTGAAAATTTAGCTCCGAGGACCTTTTACTGACAAAAATATGGAGAAATGAAATCCGAGGCTTTTTTGCAAAATTCTGCTGGACTATAGCCCATGATTTCAATATGCACTTTTTTCCTGAAATCGAAAATTACGATTTCTGAGATACTGATAGCCAAGAGAATCGAAAACTGAACACATAGTTGAAAATTTAGCTCCGAGGACCTTTTACTGACAAAAATATGGAGAAATGAAATCCGAGGCTTTTTTGCAAAATTCTGCTGGACTATAGCCCATGATTTCAAAATGCACTTTTTTCCTGAAATCGAAAATTACGATTTCTGAGATACTGATAACCAAGAGTATCTCTATCTGAGTACAAATTTGCAAATTTAGCTCTGAGAACCTTCTTTTGACAAAAATATAGAGAAATGAAATCCGAGGCTTTTTTGCAAAATTCTGCTGGACTATAGCCCATGATTTCAAAATGCACTTTTTTCCCGAAATCGAAAATTACGATTTCTGAGATACTGATAACCAAGAGTATCTCTATCTGAGTACAAATTTGAAAATTTTGCTCTGAGAACCTTCTTTTGACAAAAATATAGAGAAATGAAATCCGAGGGTTTTTTGCAAAATGCTGCTGAACTATAGCCCATGATTTCAAAATGCACTTTTTTCCTGAAATCGAAAATTACGATTTCTGAGATACTGATTACCAAGAGTATCTCTATCTGAGTACAAATTTGAAAATTTAGCTCTGAGAACCTTCTTTTGACAAAAATATAGAGAAATGAAATCCGAGGCTTTTTTGCAAAATGCTGCTGGACTATAGCCCATGATTTCAAAATGCACTTTTTTCCCGAAATCGAAAATTACGATTTCTGAGATACTGATAACCAAGAGTATCTCTATCTGAGTACAAATTTGAAAATTTAGCTCTGAGAACCTTTTACTGACAAAAATATAGAGAAATGAAATCCGAGGCTTTTTTGCAGAATTCTGCTGGACTATAGCCCATGATTTCAAAATGCACTTTTTTCCTGAAATCGAAAATTACGATTTCTGAGATACTGATTACCAAGAGTATCTCTATCTGAGTACAAATTTGAAAATTTAGCTCTGAGAACCTTCTTTTGACAAAAATATAGAGAAATGAAATCCGAGGCTTTTTTGCAAAATGCTGCTGGACTATAGCCCATGATTTCAAAATGCACTTTTTTCCTGAAATCGAAAATTACGATTTCTGAGATACTGATTACCAAGAGTATCTCTATCTGAGTACAAATTTGAAAATTTAGCTCTGAGAACCTTCTTTTGACAAAAATATAGAGAAATGAAATCCGAGGCTTTTTTGCAGAATTCTGCTGGACTATAGCCCATGATTTCAAAATGCACTTTTTTCCTGAAATCGAAAATTACGATTTCTGAGATACTGATAACCAAGAGAATCGAAAACTGAACACATAGTTGAAAATTTAGCTCCGAGGACCTTTTACTGACAAAAATATGGAGAAATGAAATCCGAGGCTTTTTTGCAAAATTCTGCTGGACTATAGCCCATGATTTCAATATGCACTTTTTTCCTGAAATCGAAAATTACGATTTCTGAGATACTGATAGCCAAGAGAATCGAAAACTGAACACATAGTTGAAAATTTAGCTCCGAGGACCTTTTACTGACAAAAATATGGAGAAATGAAATCCGAGGCTTTTTTGCAAAATTCTGCTGGACTATAGCCCATGATTTCAAAATGCACTTTTTTCCTGAAATCGAAAATTACGATTTCTGAGATACTGATAACCAAGAGTATCTCTATCTGAGTACAAATTTGCAAATTTAGCTCTGAGAACCTTCTTTTGACAAAAATATAGAGAAATGAAATCCGAGGCTTTTTTGCAAAATTCTGCTGGACTATAGCCCATGATTTCAAAATGCACTTTTTTCCCGAAATCGAAAATTACGATTTCTGAGATACTGATAACCAAGAGTATCTCTATCTGAGTACAAATTTGAAAATTTAGCTCTGAGAACCTTTTACTGACAAAAATATAGAGAAATGAAATCCGAGGCTTTTTTGCAGAATTCTGCTGGACTATAGCCCATGATTTCAAAATGCACTTTTTTCCTGAAATCGAAAATTACGATTTATGAGATACTGATAGCCAAGAGAATCGAAAACTGAACACATAGTTGAAAATTTAGCTCCGAGGACCTTTTACTGACAAAAATATGGAGAAATGAAATCCGAGGCTTTTTTGCAAAATTCTGCTGGACTATAGCCCATGATTTCAAAATGCACTTTTTTCCAGAAATCGAAAATTACGATTTCTGAGATACTGATAACCAAGAGTATCTCTATCTGAGTACAAATTTGAAAATTTAGCTCTGAGGACCTTTTACTGACAAAAATATAGAGAAATGAAATCCGAGGCTTTTTTGCAAAATTCTGCTGGACTATAGCCCATGATATAAAAATGCACTTTTTTCCTGAAATCGAAAATTACGATTTCTGGGAACTGAAAACCAAGAGAATCGAAAACTGAACACATATTTGAAAATTTAGCTCCGAGGACCTTTTACTGACAAAAATATGGAGAAATGAAATCCGAGGCTTTTTTGCAAAATTCTGCTGGACTATAGCCCATGATTTCAAAATGCACTTTTTTCCTGAAATCGAAAATTACGATTTCTGAGATACTGATAACCAAGAGTATCTCTATCTGAGTACAAATTTGCAAATTTAGCTCTGAGAACCTTCTTTTGACAAAAATATAGAGAAATGAAATCCGAGGCTTTTTTGCAAAATTCTGCTGGACTATAGCCCATGATTTCAAAATGCACTTTTTTCCCGAAATCGAAAATTACGATTTCTGAGATACTGATAACCAAGAGTATCTCTATCTGAGTACAAATTTGAAAATTTAGCTCTGAGAACCTTTTACTGACAAAAATATAGAGAAATGAAATCCGAGGCTTTTTTGCAGAATTCTGCTGGACTATAGCCCATGATTTCAAAATGCACTTTTTTCCTGAAATCGAAAATTACGATTTATGAGATACTGATAGCCAAGAGAATCGAAAACTGAACACATAGTTGAAAATTTAGCTCCGAGGACCTTTTACTGACAAAAATATGGAGAAATGAAATCCGAGGCTTTTTTGCAAAATTCTGCTGGACTATAGCCCATGATTTCAAAATGCACTTTTTTCCTGAAATCGAAAATTACGATTTCTGAGATACTGATAACCAAGAGTATCTCTATCTGAGTACAAATTTGAAAATTTAGCTCTGAGGACCTTTTACTGACAAAAATATAGAGAAATGAAATCCGAGGCTTTTTTGCAAAATTCTGCTGGACTATAGCCCATGATATAAAAATGCACTTTTTTCCTGAAATCGAAAATTACGATTTCTGGGAACTGAAAACCAAGAGAATCGAAAACTGAACACATATTTGAAAATTTAGCTCCGAGGACCTTTTACTGACAAAAATATGGAGAAATGAAATCCGAGGCTTTTTTGCAAAATTCTGCTGGACTATAGCCCATGATTTCAAAATGCACTTTTTTCCTGAAATCGAAAATTACGATTTCTGAGATACTGATAGCCAAGAGAATCTCTATCTGAGTACAAATTTGAAAATTTAGCTCTGAGGACCTTTTACTGACAAAAATATAGAGAAATGAAATCCGAGGCTTTTTTGCAAAATTCTGCTGGACTATAGCCCATGATTTCAATATGCACTTTTTTCCTGAAATCGAAAATTACGATTTCTGAGATACTGATAGCCAAGAGAATCGAAAACTGAACACATAGTTGAAAATTTAGCTCCGAGGACCTTTTACTGACAAAAATATGGAGAAATGAAATCCGAGGCTTTTTTGCAAAATTCTGCTGGACTATAGCCCATGATTTCAAAATGCACTTTTTTCCTGAAATCGAAAATTACGATTTCTGAGATACTGATAACCAAGAGTATCTCTATCTGAGTACAAATTTGCAAATTTAGCTCTGAGAACCTTCTTTTGACAAAAATATAGAGAAATGAAATCCGAGGCTTTTTTGCAAAATTCTGCTGGACTATAGCCCATGATTTCAAAATGCACTTTTTTCCCGAAATCGAAAATTACGATTTCTGAGATACTGATAACCAAGAGTATCTCTATCTGAGTACAAATTTGAAAATTTAGCTCTGAGAACCTTTTACTGACAAAAATATAGAGAAATGAAATCCGAGGCTTTTTTGCAGAATTCTGCTGGACTATAGCCCATGATTTCAAAATGCACTTTTTTCCTGAAATCGAAAATTACGATTTATGAGATACTGATAGCCAAGAGAATCGAAAACTGAACACATAGTTGAAAATTTAGCTCCGAGGACCTTTTACTGACAAAAATATGGAGAAATGAAATCCGAGGCTTTTTTGCAAAATTCTGCTGGACTATAGCCCATGATTTCAAAATGCACTTTTTTCCTGAAATCGAAAATTACGATTTCTGAGATACTGATAACCAAGAGTATCTCTATCTGAGTACAAATTTGAAAATTTAGCTCTGAGGACCTTTTACTGACAAAAATATAGAGAAATGAAATCCGAGGCTTTTTTGCAAAATTCTGCTGGACTATAGCCCATGATATAAAAATGCACTTTTTTCCTGAAATCGAAAATTACGATTTCTGGGAACTGAAAACCAAGAGAATCGAAAACTGAACACATATTTGAAAATTTAGCTCCGAGGACCTTTTACTGACAAAAATATGGAGAAATGAAATCCGAGGCTTTTTTGCAAAATTCTGCTGGACTATAGCCCATGATTTCAAAATGCACTTTTTTCCTGAAATCGAAAATTACGATTTCTGAGATACTGATAACCAAGAGTATCTCTATCTGAGTACAAATTTGCAAATTTAGCTCTGAGAACCTTCTTTTGACAAAAATATAGAGAAATGAAATCCGAGGCTTTTTTGCAAAATTCTGCTGGACTATAGCCCATGATTTCAAAATGCACTTTTTTCCCGAAATCGAAAATTACGATTTCTGAGATACTGATAACCAAGAGTATCTCTATCTGAGTACAAATTTGAAAATTTAGCTCTGAGAACCTTTTACTGACAAAAATATAGAGAAATGAAATCCGAGGCTTTTTTGCAGAATTCTGCTGGACTATAGCCCATGATTTCAAAATGCACTTTTTTCCTGAAATCGAAAATTACGATTTATGAGATACTGATAGCCAAGAGAATCGAAAACTGAACACATAGTTGAAAATTTAGCTCCGAGGACCTTTTACTGACAAAAATATGGAGAAATGAAATCCGAGGCTTTTTTGCAAAATTCTGCTGGACTATAGCCCATGATTTCAAAATGCACTTTTTTCCTGAAATCGAAAATTACGATTTCTGAGATACTGATAACCAAGAGTATCTCTATCTGAGTACAAATTTGAAAATTTAGCTCTGAGGACCTTTTACTGACAAAAATATAGAGAAATGAAATCCGAGGCTTTTTTGCAAAATTCTGCTGGACTATAGCCCATGATATAAAAATGCACTTTTTTCCTGAAATCGAAAATTACGATTTCTGGGAACTGAAAACCAAGAGAATCGAAAACTGAACACATATTTGAAAATTTAGCTCCGAGGACCTTTTACTGACAAAAATATGGAGAAATGAAATCCGAGGCTTTTTTGCAAAATTCTGCTGGACTATAGCCCATGATTTCAAAATGCACTTTTTTCCTGAAATCGAAAATTACGATTTCTGAGATACTGATAGCCAAGAGAATCTCTATCTGAGTACAAATTTGAAAATTTAGCTCTGAGGACCTTTTACTGACAAAAATATAGAGAAATGAAATCCGAGGCTTTTTTGCAGAATTCTGCTGGACTATAGCCCATGATTTCAAAACGCACTTTTTTCCTAAAATCGAAAATTACGATTTCTGAGATACTGATAACCAATAGTATCTCTATCTGAGTACAAATTTGAAAATTTAGCTCTGAGGACCTTTTACTGACCAAAAAATATGGAGAAATGAAATCCGAGGCTTTTTAGCAAAATTCTGCTGGACTATAGCCCATGATTTCAAAATGCACTTTTTTCCGAAATCGAAAATTACGATTTCTGGGAACTGATAGCCAAGAGAACCGAAAACTGAACACTTAGTTGAAAATTTATTTGAGAACCTTTTACTGACAAAAATATGGAGAAATGAAATCCGAGGCTTTTTTGCAAAATTCTGCTGGACTATAGCCCATGATTTCAAAATGCACTTTTTTCCTGAAATCGAAAATTACGATTTCTGAGATATTGATAGCCAAGAGAATCGAAAACTGAACACATAGTTGAAAATTTAGCTCCGAGGACCTTTTACTGACAAAAATATGGAGAAATGAAATCCGAGGCTTTTTTGCAAAATTCTGCTGGACTATAGCCCATGATTTCAAAACGCACTTTTTTCCTGAAATCGAAAATTACGATTTCTGAGATACTGATACCCAAGAGTATCTCTATCTGAGTACAAATTTGAAAATTTAGCTCTGAGGACCTTTTACTGACCAAAAAATATGGAGAAATGAAATCCGAGGCTTTTTAGCAAAATTCTGCTGGACTATAGCCCATGATTTCAAAATGCACTTTTTTTCCGAAATCGAAAATAACGATTTCTGGGAACTGATAGCCAAGAGAACCGAAAACTGAACACTTAGTTGAAAATTTATTTGAGAACCTTTTACTGACAAAAATATGGAGAGAAATGAAATCCGAGGCTTTTTTGCAAAATTCTGCTGGACTATAGCCCATGATTTCAAAATGCACTTTTTTCCTGAAATCGAAAATTACGATTTCTGAGATACTGATAGCCAAGAGAATCGAAAACTGAACACATAGTTGAAAATTTAGCTCCGAGGACCTTTTACTGACAAAAATATGGAGAAATGAAATCCGAAGCTTTTTTGCAAAATTCTGCTGGACTATAGCCCATGATTTCAAAATGCACTTTTTTCCCGAAATCGGAAATTACGATTTCTGAGGTACTGATAACCAAGAGTATCTCTATCTGAGTACAAATTTGAAAATTTAGCTCTGAGAACCTTCTTTTGACAAAAATATAGAGAAATGAAATCCGTGGCTTTTTTGCAGAATTCTGCTGGACTATAGCCCATGATTTCAAAATGCATTTTTTTCCTGAAATCGAAAATTACGCTTTCTGAGATACTGATAGCCAAGAGAACCGAAAACTGAACACTTAGTTGAAAATTTATTTCAGAACCTTTTACTGACAAAAATATGGAGAAATGAAATCCGAGGCTTTTTTGCAAAATTCTGCTGGACTATAGCCCATGATTTCAAAATGCACTTTTTTCCTGAAATCGAAAATTACGATTTCTGAGATACTGATAACCAAGAGTATCTCTATCTGAGTACAAATTTGAAAATTTAGCTCTGAGAACCTTCTTTTGACAAAAATATAGAGAAATGAAATCCGAGGCTTTTTTGCAAAATTCTGCTGGACTATAGCCCATGATTTCAAAATGCACTTTTTTCCTGAAATCGAAAATTACAATTTCTGAGATACTGATAGCCAAGAGAATCGAAAACTGAACACATACTTGAAAATTTAGCTCCGAGGACCTTTTACTGACAAAAATATGGAGAAATGAAATCCGAGGCTTTTTTTGCAAAATTCTGCTGGACTATAGCCCATGATTTCAAAATGCACTTTTTTCCTGAAATCGAAAATTACGATTTCTGAGATACTGATAGCCAAGAGAATCGAAAACTGAACACATAGTTGAAAATTTAGCTCCGAGGACCTTTTACTGACAAAAATATGGAGAAATGAAATCCGTGGCTTTTTTGCAAAATTCTGCTGGACTATAGCCCATGATTTCAAAATGCATTTTTTTCCTGAAATCAAAAATTACGATTTCTGAGATACTGATAGCCAAGAGAATCGAAAACTGAACACATAGTTGAAAATTTAGCTCCGAAGACCTTTTACTGACAAAAATATGGAGAAATGAAATCCGAGGCTTTTTTGCAAAATTCTGCTGGACTATAGCCCATGATTTCAAAATGCACTTTTTTCCTGAAATCGAAAATTACGTTTTCTGAGATACTGATACCCAAGAGTATCTCTATCTGAGTACAAATTTGAAAATTTAGCTCTGAGAACCTTCTTTTGACAAAAATATAGAGAAATGAAATCCGAGGCTTTTTTGCAAAATTCTGCTGGACTATAGCCCATGATTTCAAAATGCATTTTTTTCCTGAAATCGAAAATTACGATTTCTGAGATACTGATAGCCAAGAGAATCGAAAACTGAACACATAGTTGAAAATTTAGCTCCGAGGACCTTTTACTGACAAAAATATGGAGAAATGAAATCCGAGGCTTTTTTGCAAAATTCTGCTGGACTATAGCCCATGATTTCAAAATGCACTTTTTTCCTGAAATCGAAAATTACGTTTTCTGAGATACTGATACCCAAGAGTATCTCTATCTGAGTACAAATTTGAAAATTTTGCTCTGAGAACCTTCTTTTGACAAAAATATAGAGAAATGAAATCCGAGGCTTTTTTGCAAAATTCTGCTGGACTATAGCCCATGATTTCAAAATGCATTTTTTTCCTGAAATCGAAAATTACGATTTCTGAGATACTGATAGCCAAGAGAATCGAAAACTGAACACATAGTTGAAAATTTGGCTCCGAGGACCTTTTACTGACAAAAATATGGAGAAATGAAATCCGAGGCTTTTTTGCAAAATTCTGCTGGACTATAGCCCATGATTTCAAAATGCACTTTTTTCCTGAAATCGAAAATTACGATTTCTGAGATACTGATAACCAAGAGTATCTCTATCTGAGTACAAATTTGAAAATAAGCTCTGAGAACCTTCTTTTGACAAAAATATAGAGAAGTGAAATCCGAGGCTTTTTTGCAAAATTCTGCTGGACTATAGCCCATGATTTCAAAATGCTTTTTTTTCCTGAAATCGAAAATTACGATTTCTGAGATACTGATAACCAAGAGTATCTCTATCTGAGTACAAATTTGAAAATTTAGCTCTGAGAACCTTCTTTTAACAAAAATATAGAGAAATGAAATCCGAGGCTTTTTTGCAAAATTCTGCTGGACTATAGCCCATGATTTCAAAATGCACTTTTTTCCTGAAATCGAAAATTACGATTTCTGAGATACTGATAACCAAGAGAATCGAAAACTGAACACATAGTTGAAAATTTGGCTCCGAGGACCTTTTACTGACAAAAATATGGAGAAATGAAATCCGAGGCTTTTTTGCAGAATTCTGCTGGACTATAGCCCATGATTTCAAAATGCTTTTTTTTTCCTGAAATCGAAAATTACGATTTCTGAGATACTGATAACCAAGAGTATCTCTATCTGAGTACAAATTTGAAAATTTAGCTCTGAGAACCTTCCTTTAACAAAAATATAGAGAAATGAAATCAGAGTCTTTTTTGCAAAATTCTGCTGGACTATAGCCCATGATTTCAAAATGCACTTTTTTCCCGAAATCGAAAATTACGATTTCTGAGATACTGATAACCAAGAGTATCTCTATCTGAGTACAAATTTGAAAATTTAGCTCTGAGGAACTTTTACTGACAAAAATATGGAGAAATGAAATCCGAGGCTTTTTTGCAAAATTCTGCTGGACTATAGCCCATGATTTCAAAATGCACTTTTTTCCTGAAATCGAAAATTACGATTTCTGAGATACTGATAGCCAAGAGAATCGAAAACTGGATACAAATTTAAAAATTTAGCTCTGAGAACCCTTTTTTGACAAAAATATAGAGAAATGAAATCCGAGGCTTTTTTGCAAAATTCTGCTGGACTATAGCCCATGATTTCAAAATGCACTTTTTTCCTGAAATCGAAAATTACGATTTCTGAGATACTGATAGCCAAGAGAATCGAAAACTGGATACAAATTTGAAAATTTAGCTCTGAGAACCCTTTTTTGACAAAAATATAGAGAAATGAAATGCGACACGAATTTTAATTAACGCACATAATGTAAAACTTTAAATAAAACAAGAGTCTCAGTGGCAGACCACCAAAATTAAGTATTCACAGCAAACGCTATTGGGTTTAAGAAAGGGTCAAAAAGCATAAGTTCACTTAAACTCCTGGCTCAAATGAAACAAACCTCGGGCATAACGGTAAGTAGCGAAACAGTGGAACCTTCTCTTCGGGAATGGAATCTTTACGGAAGAACTGCTATACGCAAACCATTCATTTCCGAGGTAATTCAGTTGAAAAGTTTGTTATTCGCAAAAATTTATCGAAAAAGGCTCAATTTAAGTTTCAAGAGTACAATTGATGTTTTTTCTTCGGAAGGTTTTTTAAAAGGTGAAATTCATTTGACCAACAATGGAGGCACTTCCGTTCTTGTGCGAGGTTGTTTTATCTACATCCGAAGTGGACAATCTGGTTTTTATTGATGGCATAATTGACCCCGTAAATACATAGGCATATTAAAATTTAATTTTGGATCTGGTGGTGAAAAATTAAACATGGAAACGAGTAACATTTTCCAGTAGGAAAATTATCCCAAGCACATTACTTGCGGCACAAAGATGTGGCTGCTGGATAACACGTCCAAAATGCTCAAAACTCCGCTGCAATCACCGGATTAAGATCCTTTGAAGATTTATGTGGTCATTTGAAGAATCAAATAAGGGCAAACTTTAAAAGACGCTCTTCCGGAAGAATTCGATTAATTTGGCCCCAATTATTGAAAGAAGTTGGTGAAATCATCTTCTCTCGATATTTGCTTGAATAATGCAGAAAAAGAGGGCGTATCTATACTTTTGCGGCTGACTGTAGCTTATGCATCTCAAATTCACATTTTGAGGGCATCATAATAGGACTACCGGTTGAAAATGTCGTTTTTTTTTTCAAAAATCAATGCTTTATTGAGGAAAAATAGATATTAATTCAATATTCAAAGTATTGCCCATCGCTAGCCACACATTTTTCCCATTTCTCTAGCAATTCATGGATACCCGTTCTGAAAAAATTGACCGGTTTGGCCGCAATCCACAAATCGATCCATTTTTTGACATCATCGAAATGACGGAAGTGCTTCTCAGCCAGGCCATGTTGCATCGATCGGAAGAGATACTAATCGGATGGCACAAGGTCTGGACTATACGGCGGATGGGGTAGGGCATCCCATTTAAGCGTTTCAAGGTAAGTTTTGACGACATTTGCAACATGTGGCCGAGCATTGTCATGTTGCAAGACCGTTTCCGGCCGTTTTTCCTTCAGTGCTCGGCTTAAACGTATCAATTGTCGTCGGTAGACCTCGCTTGTGATTGTTTCATTCAGTTTTAGCAGCTCATAATACACAACAACCTTCTGGTCGCACCAAATGCACAGCATAACCTTCAGGCCATGAATGTTCTGAACGGCCGTCGATGTTGAGGCATGTCCGGGGTATCCATACGTTGCCCGACGTTTTGGATAATCGGAATGTTCCCATTTTTCACCACCAGTGACGACTCGACGCGAAAAAGACTTATTTTTGTGGCGTTCAAGCAGCATTTCGGACATGCAAAATCGGCGTTCGACGTCTCATGGCTTCAATTCATACAGCACCCAATGTCCTACCTTTCGGATCATTCCCATTGCTTTCAAACGATCGGAAATGGTTTGCTGAGCGACGCCAAGTGATTTTGCAAGTTCTTCTTGCGTTTGTGACGGATCTTGATCGAGCAATGCCTCTGATTCATGGTCTTCAAACTTTTTCACCTGGCCGGGGCGTTCTTTGTCTTCGGTGTCGAAATCACCATCTTTTAACCGCTTAAACCACCGCTGAAACATGCTAACGTCTATAGAATAGCCAGGGTAAGCTTCGGTAAGCAATTGATGCGCTTCAGTTGTTTTTTTCTTTAAATGAAAGAAGCCTATTAAAACTTCCCGCAAATGTTGTTTTGATGGCACGAATGTACACATTTTACGGCTTTACAAAAACTTGTGTGTTTTCACTAATGACCAATAACCTAGACTGAAATAATTAGACAATGACATGAAGTTTCAAAAGTGTTTTTTATCTAAACACTGATATCAAGCTCCAACATTAAAAATTATTCGATTCAATTTCAACTTGAACAGAGGTTTAAATATTAGTGCCAGTACTGTAATATGAAACAGGCATGCGTCAAACGTAACGTGAGGTCCATTGATTTAGTAAAGTGTCAGAACAAGAGTTTGTGTATAGCAAGCGGTTTGTGTGCTGTTAAATCTTTATCATCATCTTTTGAGCAACTTAAACTGTCTTTCTGTGCAAAATGTGCGACGTTGAAGCAGTAACTAAAATAGCCACCTGCCTTGGAGTCTCGCCGGGCAAAATAACCTACAACAATGAAAAAGTACCAACACCCACCTTAATCTAACCTAAGCATATACTATAGTGTTGAGTTTATTTTAAGATTGTTACTAGAATCACCAAAAATGAGACTGTTTCTGGATTTGGTACCATTCTGTCAATGCTGGTTAAGGAAAGCCAATCGGAAGCAGCAAAAAATAGCACAGCAACGCCAGAAATAGAAGCCCAAGTGCAGCAATGGATCGAGTATGCTGTCCTCTACGTTGCTCCAGGGTCTAAAGATAAACATGTGGCGCAACAATTGTTGAGAGATTTTAATAATTACTTCCTGACACGGTCATACTTGGTTGGCTTTTCTATCACACTAGCCGACTTGGCTGTGTTCTTTGCAATTTATGATCTTATTGTAAGTGTGTTCTGCTCTTGGGCATTAGTTGTATATCGATGCTAATATGTATTTATATGTTGCAGAAAGCACTTTCACCAATCGACAAGGAAAACTACCTCAATTTGTCCAGATGGTTTGATCACTTGCAACGCCGACCGGAAATAACTCAGGGTGGTAACATTCTCAATTTTACCACTGTTTACCTGCATGGATGGGCTACTGGTACTCACAAATAGCATGAGGCCCTGCTTGATTCGAAAGGGAATAGCAACGATTGATATTTGACGCTTGGCGAACCGCTTCTAATGTTAGGGCACATTTTGCACTTTTTATTTATTTTGGATTCGAATAAAGATAATTGAATGTAGAAAGAGAAAATTTAGAAAGTTGTTTAAAGCTCTTGAAATTGATCGATAAGACGGAAATACTTTTGTGTGGCGTTTTTTTTTAAACTATGAATGAATGTTTATTCGGCAGCTGACCTGCATTTGAATACTTTTTGAGGGTCGGTTTAGCTTAAGTACAATCATATTCTATAAAAGGATCCAACGAATTCTTTTAAAACAGAATTCATCCGAAAACCCGATGTCCGTCGAAAGTATACCCATGTGGAAGTACTAATCTCTTCCGAAATCTGTCGCGTCCTTACGTCAATATTCATATAGCGATGTTGTCGCTTGTTACCCGATGACGTGAAAAGGAGTCAGTGCTTCTGCAAAAGTTTTGCAGTGCTTTAGCTACTTCTCTTGAAACAACATCTGAAGCACTAGATTTCAATTTTCAGGCCACTTAAACGAAACAAGAATATTTGATTTCAAAAGGTCATGAGTGTCACTGAATTAGAGAACTTAACCGTGACATAGAAAAAGGTAGGTAGTGAAAGAAATAGATTAAGAAGGTTCCACTAATAATTATCTGCTAAAAATGTAAAGGCTTTCCGCCTGAAGGAACATGTGCTGCTGCTCTTTCGTTTTACATCAATGGGAAGCACGTTCCACAGATGAACTGCGTGAGCAAAAAACTGTCGTGTGGTTGTAATGTTTGTGTAACTTTACCGAACTGTAATTTTCAAAGAGATATTCTGGTTCCCTTGAGGTCATCATTTTGTATAGCAAAAGCAGAGTTCGAGCAGCGTTGTCAAGGAACTTCCGATTATTGCCTTGGCTTGTTCGGAGATGTGATCACTTCAGCTCAAACAATTAATGTATGAATAACTCGTTATCGAATACGTTATGTCCCACGTTGGAGCTGTAGATAGCTTTATGCATTCGTTGTTATTAGGATACAGAGTCGTTGTTTGATGGCCGAGGCTTTTATTCTCTGAAATCGACGGTACAGGCTTCACTTTCACTGCAGAATACAAAGAACAACACTGTCGGTCGTCAGAGGATGGTGGTTCAAGAGCGGGCGAAGAGAGAGAGGTTAGAATACTTATCAATTTTGTTAAAGGACATTTGTATTGAGCACTTAATTTTTTTAACAAGTTAGTAAGTCTTCATTTCTGTTAAATATCTAAAGAAATTAGCCTCGCTTTTTAAGTATGTTCGTGGGTCATTTATAATGATAGTCCATTGTCCCTATGTTGTTCTCATTCTTTGGATTCTGGTTATACGATGAACCGTCGTTAATAGGACGTCGTTAATAAGACGGTTCATGGTATAACCGTCTAGAAATTTAGGTATTTTAGTCTAGAAATTTAATTTTTTTTATATTTTCAAAGTTTAACTATTCAAGAATATATCTACAAGAGGATTTTTCAAAATTCAAATTATTTCAGAGATATCGGTATTTTGCTGACCCGGCATCCAAACTGGTTCGGCCGGAACTAATCGAACCAAAGACATAAGGGTTTCTCCGTCTACCTGGATCCATATTTCACAGTAAAACCTTTTGTCCTTTGTATATATTGTAATATTGGCTCGATGTTTAGGTTCAGAAACTCAAAATAATAATGAGTCTCTTAACTCTTAGATTTGGACTTTCGATCCAAAACATTTTCATTCCGGACCTCAGATGATTGAGATAGCGACATTTATTGCTGATTGTATTTTTAATGAAGGCTTCATTCCTAAAATTGGCCCGGAAGCTCATTCATTTGCTGTGAAACGAAACAGCGCCCGGATTGACCGCTCCGAGATAACAGCATCCAACGCATCAAAGGAGACCAGAACTGCTCGATATGAAGAGAAAAAATCGAAAAATAGTTTTCTTCGAAGTCAAGGAAGGTCCGATGTATGAAGCAGGAATGGCAGATAGAATACCAACACCAACATTTTTTTGACTGCACTTTACTTCTCAAACACCAAGCTCCATAGGATGTTGCTAACCAGTTCACAGACGCGATATGATTGAGGGTTGATTCGTTTTGCGTCAAAGACTATTTATTAACAGAAATAAGTTTTTGCGTGTCTAAAGAACCCTTATGACCATAAGAACCATGACCAATCTATCGTTTGAACCTTAGTGGCCCTTTTCCTTGCAGAGATTGGACGCTTAATCACTTAGTGGCATCTACAGATTTCAATTGCGAACACCATTCTTGACGCGCTTGATCGACAATTGCCAATTAGGCACTTCCATTGTCCATACTTAACTTCAAGAGGGTTTATACATCAGCGTCAGAGCTGAACCCTATTTGCGTGATGGTTTGCTACTTTACTTCCTCCATAACTTGTCACGGAACATTTAAACGAAAAAGATTTCCTTAAGTATCTTTTATTCTTAATAAAGTCACAATTTGAATATTGAGAGCGGCAGCTAATTGAGTTGAGAACACATCAAAACAATTAAAATATATAAAAAAAAGTAGAATGAGATGATGGAGAGAAAATAAACAACAATGAATGTATGGAAACGTTGTGATTTTTTTGCTTGGTTCGTTAATTAAATTTTGCATTTAATTATTAATGTTATTTGTGCCCATTTGCATGATCAGCACGTGAACTATTGAGATTGGTCGGCTGATCAGTTGGCATGAACTTCACGTGGTGAATTTATGGAGTTATTCAATTCGCCTGGCTCCGTGCATTTCCAGAGGCCGTATGTCTTACCGACGGTCGTCTGCCATAGTCTTAGGGTGCCATCCTCGGATCCGCTTGCGTACAACTCACCGTCGGGACTGAATTTGACCGAATGGACTGGCCCAAAGTGGCCCTTGAATGATTCTAAAAATGAAACAAAGTCAACGATTATTTAAAAAGAACGGAAGAAAAAAAGATTGTTTATTCAATACCGATTTCATTTCCTGTAATATAGTCGAACTTGTACATTTTGAAGTCTTCGCCACCGCAAACAAAGACATGTTTATCGGGATGTAAGCTGGCCGATGCCACATTAGTGGGCACTTTGATCTCCTTGAGTTTCTTCAGAGTGTCAACTTCCCAGAAGCTTATACTTGAACCGTGGGTAACCGTTAGAATGTGATTATCTGAGGAGATCTCCAAACTATTGGGATTATTTGGGAAATTGAGGCGCTGGATCTCGTTGCCAGTCAAGCGATCCCATAGTCGTACGGTCTTGTCCTCGGCCGCGCTAATAATACACTTGTCGTCGCGGCAGAAGAGCGCTCTTTTGACTGAACCCGTATGACCCGTATAGAGCTCAGCATCAGCGGTGGGACTTTGCAAACTGAAGACTCGTATCAGTTTTTCATTACTGCCAGTGACAATGTTTTCGGACGTCTGATCAAAAGCTACTGTCTTGACAATGTGCTTGTGTTGGAAACTATGAATTTCGCCGCCAGTGACAGCATTCCATACTTTTCCAGTGAAATCAGCTGCTCCGGATGCAGCTAGGGTTGCGCTTTTATTGAGCGCAACTCCCCAAACGGCACCCTTGTGGCCCTCAAATGTACCAATCCAATCGCCGGTGTCGCCTTGTCGAAGCATTGGACTGCCATCTGAAAAAGGTCATTTAAAAGACGCTGTATTAAAAGTCTGGAAAAGTTTATTTTCAAATATAGAAGGACATATGAAAATTAAGTCTATTCCATTGGGTGGCGACAGCATGAGCAAATGGTTTTTTTTCTAGACCATTGTTAATTTTAAACGTTTCCGCAGAAGTCGCATTTGTATCATGCATAAAAAGAATGTTTTATTGTCTGACTGACTTAAAAAGAACCTCTCTAAACATTAAGTTAATTAGAGGGATTCTCAAATCAACTAAGAAAGCATCCTAGCATAAAGTATACTATCCCATCGATGAAGATCTAGTGTTGGTATGAAAGGAAGATTCCATACCTCGGTGTTATTACCATTCACCTGGTTATTGGAAAACAGACTTTAAAGTATATTTCTATATGGATCTCCATCAATATGTATAATGCTTCTGTTTGAAAACCAATGTTGTATTCGTAAAGATGCTGTCTTCGAATCACAGGCCCATGGAAGAGGCGAATATCAGACCGAGCATGATCTGACCAATTGTAAGTAACCGTGAGAGATGGAAAGCAGATACATCTGAGGCGCAAAGATTCATGGCCTGATAAGTAACTCCGTATGGTTGACAATAAGTAAGGCTACCCTCGCCGTGTTCTTTTGGTTATTAACTTACATGAATCTACAAGGAACGAGCAGTTCTTCCTCAGTATATGGTAACACGGCATTTTCTTTTATTTATATTCGATCTGAAGGCCGGTTCCTTTGAATGACATCCAACGACAAAGCATCACACTTGCTCCTCTTTGCTTCAAAGCAACCGTCGTGCATTAAATGCCTCATTTTTTTGGACGCCGGATTTTCTTTTACCATTTGACTCACTCTATTAATTTTTGTTTCATCGTTCCATAAAATTTTGTTCCATTCAGGAACCGTCCACGCCTTATATTTCTACGTAAAGTCTAACCTAGCTTTTCGATTTTTTAGGGAAAGCACTGTTTTTTCTTCATGTCGCTCTTCCAAAAAGTTGGCTTTAATTCAATCGTTTTCGTATGGAGCGTGCTGAAAGGGAATTCGGGTCCTCAACAAAACTTCTTTCTTGAATTTTTTTCGAACTCATAAATGGATCTTTTTTGGCAACTCGAACGAATCTTTTGCGGCCTGCTTCCTTTTCCGTAGCTTGATGCTTCTAACTGCAGGTTATTGCATTAGAGGCTATTGTTTTTGAACAATTTAGCCTTTCACCGATTTCTGAAAACGATAACTTATCGATATTTCCCATATAAACAATGGCTTCCCACATCCGTGGTGTGTAGTTCTAATTTTTCCCATTTTTGTAAAATAAAAAAACTTTTTTTTATTAAATTTTGAACAGTTGCATGTTTACCCGTCATTTCTGTTAAACTTATCATTTTTTTTTTTTAACAAAATAACTCCTCATGCTTGCGTCTTGCTTTTTTATAAGGAAGCCAAACAAACTTAACACTTCAAGAACTTTTGGCAAGTAGCTTAATAAAACGATATACAATTTAATTTTGAAAATCTTATGCAAAACAGAGGAAAATAAGACCACCAAAATAAAGGATCCTTTTAAAGGGCCTCTTAGTATATTCGGTCATCAAGAAAGAAGCAGCCATAATTTTGAGGTTCTTAGGGGCTTCGTCTATCTAGACTCCGCTATAATCATAGAGAACAGCGCCAGGGCTGTTTCTTTAGGATAAGAAAGCACTAAAGTGTCGCTCATCATCCCGGTAGTGCAATGAGGTGCAGAAGCATGGGCATTTTAAAAAGCGGATGTGAACGTCTGCATACACAGTAAATGGTGGAGACGATTCAACGACGAGCTGTACAGGTTGTGCAGTGACATTGACTTAGCCAAAAAGAAAAAAGTTCAATGACTGTGATGGCATGGACGCCAATGCTCCGACTCTGAAAGCCTTCGAATCCAGAAGCAAGGAACGACGAAATAGAGGAAAATTGCGACTCAGTGGAAGGGGATCTCAATCTCAACCAAATGGCGTGCATAATTGTAGACAGCTAGTAAGGGTCCGAGTTAGCTGGAGAAACTTGCTGGTTGAGGCCCTTGTCCACCCCGGACTGTAGTGACACATAAAGTAAGTAAGTAACCTACTTGCAATTTTAGTTTATCAAGGTTGACTTACCCAACTGCTGTCAAGAGTATCAGGAAGAAGCAATTCTCAGCCAATACAAAAATTTTAACCTTTCCATCGGAGTCTATTGCAATTTAACGACATCTCTAGGGAAACGCGTATTCATTAGTTTTCATCTAATTGCATTGCACTCATACTCTTGCACACTATCAAGCTATTCTCCAACATTACCGAGATAGTTCTGCGAGTTATTTATAAATGAAAAAAAAAAGAAAAACAATCTCCTTGTATCTTTGTTGTAGAATCAGCTAGTCTAATGCTTCCGTCAGGCTTCAAGCGCAAAATTATTGATTCCTTTCTTCTCTAATTGCATCTGTTAACAATTAATTGTAAATAGAAATTAGAAAAAGACTTCCTCAAGACGCAAAACGTGAGAGGAGGAAAATCTGTACTAAGAATATGTGGGACAACACAAAACAACCAGACAGCGAGACAACAGCAGCAACAAAAACAAGTTGTGTACATGATTGCATTTAAGCGGAAGGAACCTTGACTCAATGACGGCATCAATGCGAACGACCTGCCACAATCGGACAACAGCTACAGCCACAGTACCAGTCACGCAGAGAATTATGCACCACAGCTTAACATGTTCCAACTAACAACAGCACAAATATTTTGTACTTAAAGGCATACTCGAACACTAGGTGCTTCGAAAACAGGTTGCCAGCTCTGTTCCCATGCAAAAGATAAAAGTTTATTTTGTAGCAAAGCAACTCTCTCTCTCTGTGGAGCACCCAAGATCACCTTATATCCGTCTGCATCGTTGTCACGATTTGTCGATAATAATAAAAATTAAAAAAACAACGCGCGCGTTTTTCTTTTGGAACTTTGCTGCGATTCGACTATGAGCGCCGCAGTGAAATGCCTGCCAGCTACTCGCACGCACTTAGTACATACTCGTCGTACAAGTCACTCAATCATCAATGAGCTTGAAATTGAAAAACAGAAAAATAAAATATATAATCATGTATAAAACAACAACGCCATGGCTAGAGCAGATATTTAGAGTGTAGACTTTGTTATAGCGTTGTAATGTATAGCACACGAGGCGATACCAAGGTAAACGAGAACGCTTGCGGCAATAAATTGTATGAGCGCCTGTTGCACCACCCAAACCTACTATGGGGTCTTGGGGATTACCGGCGCGTTCCTTGTGGCCAATGTCCAATAGCTGTGAATATAAAGTTTTTGACTATTGAAAGCTTCTAGGATTTTTTGCTTTGTGTTTTTGGGGGGGGGGGGGGGGGGGGGCATTGTTAAGAAATGAGTGCACCTGCTGCTTATTTGGATTTGGAAGTTTGGCATTGATTTGAAGAGACTGCCTTGTTCTGTATCAGTAAATCACACTTACGAAGTGTGAGAATGAGTGTTGAAAAATATTTATACGGAAGCGTTTATTCCATTTCCATGGCATTGTAGATTGCAATCTGGCTTTTAAATACTAGACTGCAATAAAGAGCGTATTCGCATGCGACTTCAAAACAAGAACAGCGAAGAGGGGAGAAGGTCAATTAAGCTGCTGGTTAAACCCAAGACAAGAACAATAGGGAATCTCAGTCTGCAGAGATTTAAAATCTTATTGGCTATCGTGGAAAATAAATAATTCCTGTCAGGAAGGCGGTGGGAGTGCTTAACTTTAAATTTAAGCATCCAATTTCATGCTCGTTATGCGATTTAATAAAATAAAGAACAATCTTTTGTTTATTGGCGAAGATTTGAACGGGGAAGTAGGCCAATCGAACGCAGACTATGAAGAAGGCTAAAACATCTAGTAGATGCTAATCATAAATGTCATGGTGGTCGAAAAAAATCAGAACCTGGCAGAATTCAGGCTACAGATACACAACAGATGTAAGTGTATATCCCACTGTGTATTTCTCTACTCGTATTGCTTAGAATCAAAAATAAGGTTGTGAGAAGTGTCCTAAGTGACAAAAATTCACCGAACTTAATTGAATCAATAAATTGCTCAAATAATGAATCAAGCTATAAGGATATAACGTAAATAAAGTACTTTACAAACAGCAAAGTTATGAAAGCGGCTACGTTGAATGAATTAATGATCAGGCAACTATAAGCAACAAGGAAAGAGATGTACCATGCAAGCAGGTTTATAATAATAACGTATTTTTTAATACCTTGAAAAATAGTAACAATTTGTTTATTAATAATAAAACGAACATCAGTCATATGGGAGATCGTAACTAGGAAGGCCTTAACGAAACTCTTACACCGTTTTGAGAATAAAGTTCAAAAACAATAACTGGAAAGAGTGGTTCAATAACTTTCATGCCCCTTAGATTAAGAAAGAAAAAAATCAAATTATAAAATCACAAAATTTATGACACTTAAAAATTTAATTGGTAACGAATTTAATAGAAATTGCTAACTCTATTCAACGTGTTTCAATTTCGATCTGTCTCAGTTGAGGATACACTTTAAACTAATTAAATTGACTCTTAAATTCGAAATTATAAGACCTGCGTTAGAAAATATAATAAATAATTCCATCGAATCAGGCATATTTTCAGACGTGCGGAAAAAAACAATATTTACGCCGATTAAAAAGGTACCTCAGACATGCTTTTGCGAAGAATTTAGACTGGCCAACTTTTGAAGAGGTGTTCGAAAAAATAATATTTTACGCCTTCTTTGAGCAACACAATTTATAAACTGGCATTCAATCAGGATTTAAAAAACCAAAACATTCTTGAGAAACTGCGATAAATAAATTTAGTGATGACGAGATGGAAAGAAGAAGTACCTTAAAAAAAGATATGAACTTGTTTTTTTTTTTACTTTAAAAGAGCCTTTGAAACGATCCACCGAAAAATTTTATTGACGAAACACAAACAATACGAAGTAGAAAAAATTTAATTTTAAGTTGGTTTTTCTTATAAAAATTAATCAAATAGAAGCGAAATAGTTAAAATGAAGGAAATAGAATCAGACTCGATTTAAGTGAACCTAGGCGTACCGCAAGGAACTGTGTTAGGACCATTAATGTTTTTATTATACATAAATGACATTAAATTGAGTCTACAAAATGCGAAATAAGTTTCTTTTTTCGACGACGCAGTATTTCTGTGATAAAAAAAAGAAAAGAGAGAAAAGAGTAAACAAAAATCGGCTTCCTGAAAAGAATACGAAATGAAATATCTACTATAAGTGCAATACAAATCTTAAATGTAGTTGTAAAGCCTCAATTAACACTCCACTCTTATCGATATGTTGCGTTGCAATTTCTTCACATCTTCCTCTGCTATCAAGCTGATCTCATCTTTCCTGGGAGAAAGAAAACAGGCTGTGTTTTTGAATGGGGCTTCATCGGGAGTTCTGCGGGGCGTCCCCCAGGAGTCAATTAAAGGGCCACTATTATTTTCATTGTATATCAATGATAAAGAATCCATTATTTTGAATTCATTAAAATTCTTTTTCGCCGACGACATTCAAATTTTAAAATCAGTGCTACAGGTCTAATTGAAAATTGCGCTAATGACCTGAATGAAGAATTTCCACGGATTTCGGATTGAAAAAGAGCTTTAAAAAAAAAGTAAGAGCTATCCTAATTTCCAGCCATAATGCTTAGCAAGTCCCCAATATAATTCATTGACTCTTCAAAAAACTAAGGCATGGTTTTCAATAGAGCGCTCACCTGGAATAACCATATAAATACGATTGTTGGTAAAGCTAATGGCGTCCTTCGAACTTTACGGACAGCGCATACACCATTGAGAACAAGACTGTTACTTGCCAAAGCTCTGGTTTTTCCTTTTCCAACTTATGGATGTGAAATCTTCGAACATTGTGATGCTGACAGAGAAAAGCTTCAGGTTGCATTCAACAGCACTATGTGTTATGTATACAGCCTGAAAACTGAAAAGGTTTGACCATGTCTCACATTTGGCAAAAGAATTTTTGGATATGACCTTTCAGAACTACGTCGTTTTCTGCATCAAGCACATCTTGTTTGATTCTCTAAAAATGTGCATGCCTAACATGAGAAAACCAATTATTCATTGCTGCTACTCGCCTCTGGAATTCCCTTCCGCGTAACCTGATGGAACTGAATGACACACGACGGTTTGAAATCAGACTACGGCTTTTTCTCTCGAATCAGAGCGACTAGTTCTTAGCTTTTTAATAACCATATTCTTTTCAAGCAAATTCAATTCAACTTGAATAATGTCATGGATTTTTAATTTTATTAAATTTAATTCTTTTTTGAAAATTGTAAGCATTCAATAAAAGGATTTTGAATTAAGAATTAAACACAAATCAATTATTTAGTTTTCCAATGAGCTCTCTTAATGCTTGGATGCAAAGTCTCCCACTAAATACACATATACTTGTTTTATCAGCTGTTTATGGGGCCGATCCGAGCTAAGAAGGTTAGAAATGTGCGGATACTCAGCGAGATCAGATTATGAATTTATTTTTTATGAACCAAATAATAAAAACGGAAGCAGTCTGCTGTTCTGGAAATAAAGATTTATGAATTGCAGAAATACCAAATCAGAAAAAGAAGTATAATCATATCTAGAAATGATTATAATGCATAAATAAAGAATCGCTTCCACTTATGATATAAATTTCCTGAAGCCGAGGACCAACGCTTGCAAATTGATCGCAGGAGTGGCAATCGCTTAGCAACTCCAGACGGCTAAGAAGAAAAATAAACAAACAATGGTGTCTTGCGAAAATCAATCGGAAACTGAGAATAAAGACGGCAAGGCACAAAATCTGCAAGATTGCCTACTGAATTTTTGATTAGAAAAGTTCTTGGAAAATAAGGACAATGTAAGCATTAACAAAATGATATGGAAGCAGTTAAAACTGCAAGTAAAGCGGCATTAAGAACGACGTTTTTTAAGAATACAGTTGATTACGAACTTCAAACAATGAGAACTGATTTTTATAAACGCTCACGATAAGCATAAGCAAGAGATTCGTTAAACATGACTGATCTTATTCCTTTTACTATTGTTATAGCGGGCAGTCAACTCATCCAACCAGTATAAAATTGAGTGGTCGAAAAGATTTGCTATGTTGCATCAATAAAATTTACCCATATGCACCTGATTAAGATTTAAGCTGAATGGTTCTTGAGATTACATTCCCACACTAAAGCTTTAGTAAAAAAACAAACCATGGCGAATAAATAGGAAAAAAGTTCAGTTGAGTACAGTATAGGTTCCATGCTCACTCCCCCTTGGTGTGGTGGACCTACGAATAGACCTTATGTGAGCCGGAACTGGGAAATCCGGGATTCAATCATGTGCAAGCACCAGGCATCACCTGGTTTCGCATATTTTGCATTTTTATCTCATTTACTGTCACTTTAGTTTAGCGGCCCAAACATGAGAGGAGGCTGTGATCGTCCTTGAAGGTGCAGTTTGATGACTTCGAACCAGAAACAAGCGATGAGTGCGAAACAACATCTGCAGATAACGATGAAGATTCAGAGAATGTGTAGGATTTGACTGACGAATTGATAGGTAAGATAAGGGTGTACCTGACATGAAAATCTGCCAAAGTCTACAGGATGCTGTCTATGTTGACGAAACAGAGTCACAAGTCTGAAAGATTATTGCTCGACGCATTAGGCACTTGGAAACCAGTCAAAAAGCATGCAATTTCTTTTGACCGATTTATATTGTTAACATTCAAGAGGTATTTCGCTGCTCCTGAAAAATCAAATTCCATTCCTTAGAGTCGCAATTCATGTATCGTTTTTGTTTTCAGTATTCTCAAAAAAGTAATTGTTTTGCATTTTCTATGAGAGCTCATATTAAGAGTTTTCGTCAGACCGGACGAAAGGTACAAAAATGTACCAGTCGGGATGTTTCCGTGCATAGTGCCTTAAAAATGTTAAGTATGAAAGGGTTTTCCAGCCTTACTTCATGTGAATTATAAACATATATCCGACGAATATTTGCAATTCGACTTTAAATTAGAGAAGGTTTTCTTGATATTCACTGATCAGAACCATTCGATCCAATATGACTGGGAGTTTACAGGAAAGGACGAAAACCTAGAAAGCCGCATGGGACTGCTGTTAAGAAACTACTGACCCGAGGAACACTTTAATATGCTATAGAAACAAACCAATAAAAGGGAAAAGAACTGCAGCCTAGAGCTTTAACTACAAAATAAAATATTGACAATACTAATAAAAAAAGGTGGATCAACATCTGTTTATTTAATTTAGAGCAAGCGACAAATAACTTCAAACTAACAAAAAAGAGCTAAAACTAAAAGGGTAGTAGGAGGAGCGCGTTGATGGAGGAGTGTAAAGGAAGTCGAGTGGATTAAGAGAAATGGATATAGCGGAGCGCAGTATTCTTGACTTATGCTCATAGTAGCCGAAGTTCGAAGTGCGATGGAGAGCCACATGAAAGAGTGAGGAAGATCTTAGTTTCACGGGATTGGTTTGAAGAAAGACCATGATGTGTAGGAGAGGAGAAGAGTCGATTTTTCCAGCACGCAATTGATGTATGAATAGTATATCGGCAACATGAAGCCGTTCAACAAGGTTTTGTAGATTGATCAGTTTGAGCCGATTTTCGTAAGAAGGCAGATTGTTACAGTTAACCGACGGGCCGCGAAAAGCAAAACGAATAAAACTGCGTTGGGCTGCTTTCATCCTTAATGAGTGTGCACCATAATAAGGCGACCACATTTGGCAGGCGTATTCGTGAAGTAGGCGAACAAAAATTACATAAAGGGTCTTACAGACATAAGGATAAGAGACCTCTTTCGATAATCGTTTAATAAATCTGAGAGTGAAGTTGGCTTAATTTATAATAACATCAATGTGCGATCGAATTTGAGCTCTCTATCGCACAGGACACCAAGATCGCACATCGAATCGACTACTGACACACGGGGTGTATTACATTTCCATTTGCCAACATAAAGAACCATTTGGAGAACCGATTCAAGTTGTTTTGCAGTAAATACTGATCGATAAGAGAAGAGATGGGTTTAAAGATTCTCATATCGTCGGTGTTGATTGACAAGTCAGAGTCTTTAGGAAGCACTTAATGACGTTTAAAGTACAAAAATGATGGGTTCTAAGTGGCTGTCTTGAAGATCATCTGAGGTAAGAAATAGGGTTGGAAACAACGGATCTAAAAAGGAATTTGATAGCACTACGATTTTTAAAGTAAGATTTCATCCAAGCGATGAAGGACGAAGAAAATACAAAGGCGCTTAAGTTTGAGATAAAAGCTTTTATGAGAAATTTTTCCTGAAAAATCAAAACAGGAAATCAAATGTACATTCTTCATATGAGGACCTTTCTTTGGATAAGGAAATATAAAAAAAAGTTTGATAATGAAGTGTTTGATTAACGTGTTCAAAAAAGTCTACACAGAATATGTAGCGTGTTTTTGATGCTTACGACTTGCTACTATTTGGAGTAGCCCTGCCCATTTTGGGCTACTTTTCAAGGCCCGAACATCTCCGTCAGTCGTTGAGTGTTCAGTAAGACGCCTGGAATCCATTAAGCACACTGTTGAAGGTCAATGTTGTCGTGATTGGTCCTCCTCTTCTTGTTCCTCAATTTAATTAAACGGTTTAGAAACATGTAACTGATCAGTGCCAAAAAGAGGTTTCGTCTATCGGCAGACTTATTACCAATCCTGAGTTGCTTTGGAAAATGAAACAATTTTATTGAGTTGCACTTTCCTTGACAGTGACTATATTTGCAACTCAATCGGTTTAAATGGTCCAACAAAATGGTAACCAATAGTTTCAGCAAAATAAATTATTCCTATCCCAATAAGGAAGAACCAGCACAGATCTCTGTGCATGTGTGTGTTTTATTATAAATTACACTCAGCAGTCCTTAAATCGTTCCGATACGACCTTCAATCAGCTCATTGCATTTTGACCATGAGTTTCGCCTGCCATGTTGTTGTCCGCATAATTAAAGCCAAAATAGAATGCAACTTCGAAGTCACACAATTTCCTTAAATTTACATCAACATACGACGAATGTCGTTAAAAAAGAAAATCAAACTGGTTACTGCTTCCCAGTAAAGCTGTACGATCGCTATATGTTTATTCTGCTCTGTATTTCGACGCTCATATCGTATTCCTGTCAGGTTCCTCTCAGTTAACTACGACTACGCTCAAAGTGTCAAGGTGCTTCCTTTTCCTGATTACGTGGCGTTGTCGTTGTCGTTGTCATTCGATAACAACTAACGAAATTGTTCTTTTCTTTATATCTCAAATAACTGAACAAACTAAATTCAATGTCTTATCAGTCTTTATTTATTCAAGTGCATAATGCACGAGACACCTTTTGCTACAGAGCTGCGTATAGAGACCAAGCACATATCTCGCAAACATTTGCGAACACTTTTTTCCTAAGTGGGTCAAGGTCTTCTTTGTAGTTGTCGTCGTCGTCATAGTCATTTGTTTGTTGTTTTTTTTTTCTCCTTATAATATTATTTTCTTTTTTTTTCATCGCGCTATTGCGGGTAAAAAATAAAAAAAAACACTCCCCCACTAGAATGCGAACACACGAATTTGATTGTTTAATGTGTTACTCACCTTTACAAGCCGATATTAAAAAATATCCACTGTCACAGACATCGCTGAAATCCAAATGGACAACGGGTCGAGTGTGGCCACTGCAGGTCAATGGAATTTGCCGGAGATTGGATGTCATAATTGCGTGCTTCTGTTTGAACACTTAAAGGATTTATCACAAATTTATTCAAAATATATTTTTACACTGCTTCTTAATTTCTGTAAGCCGTTTAAAAACGATTGTATTGTTAATTCTATTATTGCAAATTTGAAACGTGGGTAAATTTTTGCTATTTCTTTTTTTGTTATTATTTCGGCGAAACTACACACGATTTAGTACTGTTGCCCGAATGATTGGATGAATTAAAGTTGCGGCATGGAATCGGGTTGTCGTTGATTTAATTAATTTGGTAAAATGATTACACTTGTTGGAGAGGAAATTAAAAATAAAAGGAGAATATTTGACGACGGACGACCAGTTGTATCGAACCGAATCTGTTAAACGAAATGACAGTAATGACAATTGATAAGTCAGCAAATTGAGTTTTATACCTACGCTGTGATGTTGGCAGCCATGCCGTAGAGTGTGTTTCGCGAGCAAAAAGCTGAGCATTCAGTACTTCTCACTGAATGATGGAAATAACTAGTAATTCCCGGAACATAGAATTTATTAAAAAATGCTTTAATTGATTTTTGTGTTCATTTATATATGAATAATATTTTATTTCAGTACAGGAAATCTCTATCATTACAAATCCGTCAGTTTATTTTACGTGTTTCACCATAGAGCTCTGCGCAAAACCAATTTTATGTTATTGGCCGATAGTTCAGAAAGTTTCTTGCACTGCAGTTTCAAATATCTTAATAAGGCGAACTGAGCTTTGACGTTTCGCGAACATAGAATGCAAAGCTGAATATGACAACCAACTGATGTTTGATGAAAAAGCGAATTCGTAGTTTCAAAGGGGTTCATAATTGTTATGCAATGAATTTGATGACTGCAATTTTGAAGACTTTTTATAACGTGAATTTCGCATTGCTCAGTTTTAATACAATTTATTGATCTGGCAAACTCAATTCCCAGCTCTCGTTAACACTTGTTAAGATTTTTTGCCAAAAATTATTCAAACAAAGCATATTTTCATAGGCTTAGTTGCGCGCCTCGCCTTGCGCGGAGCATCTATTGCAAGCCTCGTTCAATTGCTCACTTATTATAAGAAAACAAGACTTTTATTTACTACTGGCAACGAGGAGGAATGAGAATTGTGGTAGATTTATTTATTTTACCTTTTTGTAGCGAAGAAATTGACTGATAAATAGAGGCGACATGTAGTATAGGGGCTCACTCGTATAGACACTTCCGTGTTACAGTTGAAGACTGCATTTTGGTGTTAAAAATCACCAATATCAGAGTTGTACCATGCACATCTTTTCTGCATGTAGAAGTCAAAAGAGGATGGAAAAATGGGGCCTTGGAAATTAAATGTGAACAAAGGAAAAGTGAAGTCGTGGCTTATTTCTCAGCCCCGTTTATATCTTTGTCCCAATAGAGTTTCAACAAATATGTTTTCGAAATGACATTTTGGCAGCTCAAAATAAACCTATTTAGGATTTATTGAAAGCAAACAAAATGTTGTATTTCAACAATTCAGAATGCATTTTAAAAATTAGAGTAAAGAATTCAATTTAATGCATAAATTTTGTGATAGTGCCTGTAATTTAAATGTGCCTATGTTTGCATATATGTGTATATAGTGTAAACTATTGAGTAAACTTTAGTCTTAAGTTAATAGAATTTTAAAAAAGATAACCAACATGAATTGAAGTTATACCCTTACTGTACACCAAGTTTCATGACAAATTCAGCTGTCACTGAATCGGGTGAAACGATATGCAAACCCAAACCGATTCGCAGTTTTTTGCAGTTTGGCAGCACTCTTCGTAGTTGTTTTTCTTTCCGTTCTGCAATTTTGAAACGTCAAGATGGCTGAGGTAATTTTCCATCAAAAATCTTTAATTTTATGTGCAATCCTCATCCCTTTCCGAAGAAAACCATGAAAATCGCACACGAAAAAGTGTTTCGCCTTCAATGAAAAACAAATTTCCACTAAATCAATGAAAATATCGGTACGAATCGAACTGAACAAAATGTTTCCGCTCATTCCAGGTCGATGAAACTCTCAAGAAGAAGCGTACCTTCAAAAAGTTCACCTACCGCGGTGTCGACTTGGATCAGCTCCTTGACATGCCCAAGTAAGTATGCCCGGCAATTGTTTCGGTTCAATAAAAAAAAAAAAACTAACCTCCGAACTTTTCCTTGCAGCAATCAGCTTGTCGAGTTGATGCACAGTCGTGCCCGTAGGCGGTTCTCCCGTGGCCTAAAACGCAAACCAATGGCTCTGATCAAGAAGCTGAGGAAGGCCAAGAAGGAGGCTCCACCAAATGAGAAGCCAGAAATTGTCAAGACACACTTGAGAAACATGATTATTGTTCCAGAGATGACCGGATCCATCATCGGCGTGTACAATGGCAAGGATTTCAGTCAGGTTCGTCAAGTGGTCTCATTATTTTGAGTGAACTTTCTCAAATTTGATTTTGGTTGCAGGTTGAAATCAAACCAGAAATGATTGGACACTATCTGGGAGAGTTCTCGTTCACATACAAGCCAGTCAAGCACGGTAGGCCCGGTATTGGTGCCACCCACAGTTCTAGGTTCATCCCACTCAAGTAAACAACAAATGCTGGTGTACGTTTAATAAAGTTACTTTTTATAAAAAGGATTCCACTGTCGAGTGTTTTTTGATCAGTTTGTGAAGCTGTCTGCAGCGGATTGTTTGGAAGATTTATTCCAGAAATCGTTGCCCTTGGGTTTATTAAACTTAATCCAGAGAAGCACACGCATGACGGATTGGTTTGTAAATTATTTAAACGCTGAGACCAAGGATAAACCACTTGGTTTAGAGACAAACTGTTACTAAAGCTATCGGGAGCTGTTTTGTGGTGTTGACGTACTCCCAACAGTGGAATCAGTGGATCACATTTTTTGATTCTTGACACTAACAGATTTTTGTCCCAAACGAATGGCATCACTCCATCTGTTGGGAGATGAATACTCCTGCTTAGAAGTACCTGAAAGAAAAAACACACTTTTTATCAACTAGGTTTATTAATCATTTTTGAAGGAATCAGTTATTTTCTGTTGAATGAGCGAGCCCCATTGTTCCTGGTCAAGTGAGTTTTCTATCGTAGCGAGGACTGAGAACAGCTCACCACCCGCCTTCGATCTAAGTGCGGATGAACGCAAAGTATGCAATGACGACCTTGCCTCGTTCAGCGAGACCATCGGGATGGTTTCTTCTTCAACGTCCTCATCCTTATCGTCAACCGAATCAGCCAAAATTTCAGCATCAGAAAGGGGCCATGTACGCCCACGTCGTCATCAAAATGTATGTAGTCCTCCAAAGTCAAATCGCTTTGGCTAGGAAGAAGGTCCCAACAGGAATGAAAAACTGGTTCCGATTGCTGTTGAATCGATGTACCTTTATCGAATCCACATATCCTGTTGGGGTTACACTTCTCCAGGCCTTATCAATCAGAGTCATTGCAAGCCTTCGTTCTATTATCAATGCTGTAGAGCAGAAGGGAAACAACTTCATTGCGGTAGAAAGTTTTAAAGTTATGGATAACACCATGATCTAACGGCTGTAGATAAGATGTCGTGTTTGGAGGGAAAAACTGGAGTTCGATGTGGGAAAGCGGTGGTGGGTTGTTATGAACAGTGCAGTTGTCCAAAAATAGCAGAATTTTGCGTTTTGGTTTTGCCATGTCACCGTTCAAGTTAAGAATCCACTCATTGAATAGCTCCGCTGTCATTCACGATTTTTTGTTTGAGTGATAAGATACAGGAAATGATTTCACACCCTTGAAACATCGTGGCTTAGCAGCTTTCCCTATCACGAGTGGCTTTAGTTTTTCAGATCCGTCCATATTCACTGCTAGCAATATTGTTATTCTTTCTTTGCTGTGTTTGCCACCGTGGCATTTTCCGTCTTTAAAGGTCAATGTTCGGTGGGGAAGATATTTAAAAAAAAGTGTTGAAAATGTTGCATGGATCATAGTGTTCCAGCAATCGATGTAGTTCTTCCATCCACTCCGAACAAACTGTTTTATTAATACTGGCATTTTCGCCACAAATCTTTTTGAAAACAATGCCGTGATGTTTTTTAAAATTTGTCAGCCATCCTTCACTAGCACTTAATTCTTGAATCCCAATCGAAGTTGCAAGCGACTGTGCTTTATTCTTCAGCATAGAACCTCCAACTGGTATGTTTTGTCCTTTGGTCTCGCGAAGCCATTAAACCAGACATTCCTCTAGACGGGGATTTTGACCTTGCTGGCGTCTTTTCCTACATTCACTTTCATGGCACTCGACGATCTGCTCCTTCTTCTTCAAAATGTTGGAAAGTGTAGATGGAAGAATTCCAAATTGACTCGCGATGTCTGTTTTCGCACCACGTCCGATATTTTGTTTACATAGAAAAATTAGTTCAAATTATCGGAAGGTAGCATCTTCTGCTTCAATTTATAGCGTGTTGCATGGGAAAGAGCAGCCACAATTCCTTCAAATTAACGAGTGTACATAAATATTACTGGGCTTACTGGGTAGGTTTTTTTCAATTTACTGAGAGATTCTTAAGGGACCAGAGCAAAACTTCAAGTTAACGAGAAATTCATTTTTTCAAGGTTTAATTTATCGAGAGTCGACTGTATCTCTTAATCCAGTCTGAGGTGTTTAGGAAGGACATTTGTTGTTTAATGTCCTTGGCAGAAATCTCATCAATTGGATTGAAGAAGGGTCTAGTGTTTTGAAGTCCAGCAACCAGACTCAGCCTGATGGCGCTGTGTGCTGTAGTGTTTTTTTATGTGTAGGTCCAAAGGCAGGAGATGCAGCATTACCGTCAGAGCATCTGATAGAGTCGATCGCAGAGCGCCTGTGGTACCTATGCATGCTGTTCTCAGTATCTTGTTAAGTTGAACGACGTATTTTTTCCTATGTTAGAATCGGGCGAACCACCGTCGTGTACATCCCTAGAATCAGCTTTGACGCTTTCTAGTTCTGAATTGCGCAAGTATGGGACGATCGTTTCCTCGAATCACTGTTGTCCAGCTTAGTTCATTGAGATGTTTAGACACTCTCTTTTGTAGAATGGTTCTATTTTACTTTTCAAGCCAGTTCACCGAACTTTTAATGACTGTTAAGACGGATATGCAAGGTTCTGCATTCAAGCTAGCTTCTCTAAGAATCTCAAAGAAGGACATTTTGGAGGAGATTCGAACTTGCGTGTCGTGAACGTGAACCGCGCTAGGCGGTGGCCAGATTTTTGTTTGTTGACAACGTACTTGTTTTTAGTCTCGCTTACTTCAAGCCCAACTCATTTCGACTGCTCTCCAATTGCCCTTAAAGGCCTCTTGGACGTCTACATGTCCCAGCGGCTGGACAGATTTTTTTGAAGACAGTGCCTTCCGTGTTAACACCTGCCTTGGGCACTATCTGCTTCAGCACGAGATTGAAGAAGTCACATGATAGCGCATCTCCGTGCCCAAATCCGGGGCATGTTTGGAATAGTTCGGAGGAACTGTTTGCGCGTGTTTTCCAGCATAACGCGGCACAGTTGGTTGAAATTTGCTGGGATCCCGAATTCTGCCATCGCCTTGTAGAGTTTAAAACGATGAATGCTATCATCTGTGGCATTGAAGTAAATGAAGAGAGTGCTTTACAGGATTGGAAATCTTGCGGACAAGTTTTAAATAAAAAAAAGATCCTGGCAAAATATGAGTCGGACGAGCACACGAAGGGTTCCTAAACACCGTACCTCCGTCTTCGGAGTTTTCCTTTTCTTGTGCTATCAGACATTCCTACTTGCGGAATTTCATGATTTTTGATTTCCTTGCCAGTATCAAAATATGCGACATAAACAGTCAAAGCTTTTTACTGAGTGGTTTAAGAACCTTGACTTCTTAACGTCTTTACGGGACCGCTTTCGTGTGTAGTTGTTTTAATTTCATCTCGATACCTCCACGTGTTCCTGCGAAAAAGCGTCATGACAACCAGACGGATGGACAACAAAGTGATCCTTTAAGAATTCCGTTTTTCATTGTGAGGTACGGAACCCGTAAAATGGTAAATTTATTGCAAAAACATCCTCGATCGATGATCTGTATTAATTCATCGCATTTTAATGCTCGACCATTCGAGGATCTAAGTCTGAGCCTAAGCTACCTTTAACTTATTATGGTTCTGCGCGAGCTGGTTCCAGTTGGTTTTGACCAAGCTTGATCTTTGTAACGTAAATTCCGTGTTCCCTTTTTTCGAGAAACTCATGGTTTGGGATTCGAAGACACTCGTGCATTACTATTAAGTTAATTTGTTAAATCTGGCCGAGACAATGTAGTTGGTGGACTATTATCTTTCGCTTAAGATTCAGGCAGTTCTTAAAGTTCCTTTCTCTCAATTATTCCTCCTCGCAGAGACGGCCGAATATCTAACACAATTTTTCTTTTGGATGTCTAGCAAATCTTTGATACCGCTCTGCTGAACCGGAGACAATTTTCGGAACTGTGGGCGAAGAAGCGGCATCGCTGTACTATTCTGTATCAAACCTTTTAAATCCAAGGAAAGAAAGGAAAGGGACAATGCCACTAAGGCGAACTCCCCCTTGGTACAAATCATTGGGTTTGAAAGCCCCGGTGATCAGTTTGATGATCGAAGTCATTTCCCTTGCAATGTCTTCGAATAAGCTTAATAAGGAAATTATCCACTCTGATAAGGTTGGCCACATTGTAAAGGAGCTCATTGCGATAGAATCTTTTGTATAGTATTATGACTCTGGAGTTCTATATGAACGAAGACAAGCCCTGAGACATCGCCTTTCAAAAATCCGAATCGAATTTGCTCTCAGATGACTTTCATCCTGGTATCAAGTTGGCTGCTTTAAAACAGTCTCTTTGTTAACGCAAAAGCCGCTTTGGCTCTGACTAGAGCGACATCTATATGTTTGTTAAAATACAGATAATGATCGTGGCAGAGCCCTACACTTCTATTTGCTAATGGTTGCCCATGTTGTCCCACGATCAAGAATTTCCAACAATTCTTTCTTATATCCATAGAGGCCCTAGATAATGGGGTCATTAAAAGAATGGGTTCCGATTTCTTGTAGTTGATGTTTAACTTCCAGTCGTCACAATTGCGCTGAATCTTAATAAGTCACATTGCAAGTTCAATGTTAGCGTCTGCGAACGCTATTTTGACTCTTATTGACTTGAAAATACAAAAAGAAGTTACATTGTCATTCTTCACAACGAACCGTCTTATGCCAAGCCTGTTCAACTTGTAAAAGAGCGCGTCTAACCACACGGTATCGAAGAATTGATTATCTGGAATCATATTTTTTGGTCCTCTACCTGCTCGAAAGCTTTGCTAGTTGTCGGAAGGAGACTAATTGATGCCTGCAAGTTGGTACGGAACTTTCGTTGCGCGAGATCCACTGGCACGCGATCTTTTGCAATGAAGTTTAAAGTTAATTTTGTATTCTTATTAACTTTTTTAGCTTCACGATTTTTGTGCACCTACTTGATGAGATTCGAAGACATTTAAAGTCGAAGCATTGTTGTCCTTTCGCACAATGTGGTATAGCTACTTCATGCGATGGATTTTTTGCCTTTTACATTCGATCCGCATCTCTTAAAAGCTCGTAAAATTCGCGGTTGTATGAACGTTCTCCTTCATTCGTCCGCCCTCATCGCAAACGGGACCATATAATATACACTTATGTACAATTATTTTTCCCAACAATCTGTTGTGTTATCTTACTTAATGTCGAAAAATCGGCTCATGACAAAAGAACCGACATGATGAGAGTTTTATAATGCGTGATTACGGTCCTTGAAGGTTTGATCCTTATGGTTTGGATGAGCCCTCGTCGGATCTTCATTAAGTTTTCGTTTGTTGGGTATGTTCTTGGCCGACTACAAATAAACTTATTAGCTGTCGATTGTGATGATTTTTGCAAGCACTTGTTCGAAGGATAAGCTTTTTTCGACAGCATGCATTTAGTTTTATCCTCCTTATGTTGAAGAGCAACTCTTCTGGCCGCTTCTTCAATCAACGTCCGGAGAAAGCTTCAACGTCAATATCATCAGAGTTGAAATAAATTATGCCTTTCCTGCTGACATCTGTCCATCGCAATATCTGTTCAAAAATTAGACTGAAGAAAGCACATGAAAGCTATTTTACTTGCCGGAAGCCGGCTTGTTTAGACCGCCGGCTTACAAAACTGGATCAGTTTACCCACGATCCCCAAGTTCGAGTTCGGCCATCGCCATACGCTTCTTTTAAGTCGACGAACTGACTTGAAATTTGTTGGTATTTTAAAGGATTGTGTGAAGTCTGAAAAATTTGTCGCATTTTTTATTTGACGGGCCCGAAACCACACTGGCATTGACAGACTTGTGTATTGCAAAGAGGAAACCAAACATGACAGATATTCTGAACATGTTCCCTACCAAAACATCTCAGGCTGCTTTGCTTTTCTCAAGCTTTTTCTATGACCAAAAAAGTTCATCAGCTAAAGTTGGGATTTTTTCACACTCTATAAATCTGTCTTGGTCATTTTCGTTGAGCAGCTATTAGAAATGTTCCAAGAATTCATCCACAATTATCGGCGGATCGGTGACCAACTTGGAAGCAGGGTGTTCTGAACCTCGAATGATGAAAAGCTGATTAGTTAGTTTTCTATTCCGTTTGTAGAAGAAATGCCTTAAAACAAATTACCTCGACAACCAAATCCACACTATCAATACTTCCAAGTAGCATGGAAAACAGCTTTGTAATAGTTTTGGATTAAAATACTTTATCACTTGGAATTCTCAAGTTGCAAAGGGCTCAAGCTCTAATAAAAGCTTTTTCAAAATATCGTTTCGAGAGATTTTCATTCGACACAATTAAATTGAAATGATCAAGGCTAGTTTCTCTACGATGACAGCAAACAATTCCGATCCATTTGAGGTTCAGATCTCGAAGAGATGTCATTTGCGCCATTGTAAAAATATCAACATTCAGCTATAAATGTAAACACTAGAGAGAGATATTTTCCTCACTGGAATTCACAAGGAAAACGGGAAAAATATCGCGGAAACCTTTCCTAAAGTTCTTACTGCTTTTGGTCATTAATAAAGCGCATTCTCGTCCTACTATCACTGAACTGGTAAATCATAGAATCATCGGCTTCCGGGGTAGCTCATGATTTCTAGCTTTTGAGAAATGATCCTCAGCCGTCTTGAGGGAAAGCTTAGGACCTTAAATGGAAGGTTAAAAAATCGTATGTTCATGACCTGCGTCTCACAATTTGTTCGCAAATAATTTAAGCGAATCAATTAAAGCTTGGACATAAAGTGGAGGATTGTGCCATAAAGTATTGCTTCCAGAGTCAAGACTATCAAACAAAATTAAAAGTAGCTTCTTCTAAAACTCCACTTCATTTCAGCTCCAACTGCGAATACAGATTGTAAATTGCAAGGTTTGTGGTTTATTGCCTAAAAGGATTCAGGCTGCCATCGTCATATCTGCTGATGTTTAAAAGTTCAAATCTCTAAAATGGGAGACCATTCGGCTCATTAATGTTTTACGACATTTTCCAAAATGGAAGAAAATCTAAAGTTTGACAAGCATAAGCTTCTGCACAGTTTCAGTAAGGCAGACAAACTTCTTTTGGGTGATGTCATGTGTCTCTCTTTGTGATTGTCGTGCTGAACCTTAGCTTGTGGTTTCGAATATCCTTTGAGACACTTGTACGTCCTCGAACCGGCCCAAGTTCAACGAGTCTTCTCAAAAATGAGAGTTTAACGTTTCCCCATGAAGAGTAAGCGTTGTTTCTTGTCTTTATGGAGCTGGCGACGTCGAATTATGAACTCTTTCGATAGTTTTAATCGAGTTGATGAATGGAATTTCATTTTTAGGGATGTTCATCATTATATTGGTTTTTGGGAAACACTTGACTTCCAGCTGAATTGAGGGGCTCAGCGTGTGAATGAATCAAATGTAGGGGCTCTATGAATTCCTATTTTTCGTTCGTGAAACTTAACAACCAAAACAAGCTTGAGCTGTCGTCCCTTAAAAGATTTAGGCAGACTGTTATTTTTAAACCTTAAATTTCTTGACTTTATTAAGCTTAATAGTACAAAATATTATATTGAATAATTGTGGTAAAATTTTAATAGTAACGAGTAGAATAATTTTGTAACTTATTACTGCCCAAATGGACCGTTTGGCGGCTCACATTTTCTTGGGATTAACAATACGATCATAGGGTGTGTCTTTCATTGATGCTGCTCCTTTATTATGATTGTGATGCGTCTTTCCATTCGAATGGGCCTTCGAATTGTGTGTCAAGGTGGTGGTATCCTCTTTGGTCATCACCCACTCAGGACTCGGGCCATCGCCATTGGTGATTGTGGTGGAACCATAGCCGCTGTCCTTGACTTCAGATTGCCGCGAATGAAACGAAACAAATGACGATGCCGGGTCAATTGGCATTGTTGCAAGCGATTGAAAAGTATTAGCAAGCTCCGTAAAAGAAACATTATTGCCATGAGAGTTAGGATGACCACCCTGGTAGGGTGGTCCATCAAAGCGATTAGTACTTTCAAGTGCTGACGACGAGGCGTACAGCTTAGAATTGGCCAAAGCCAGTTTTGCAGAATCGGAACGAGTCCGTTGAAGGAAATTCTTCTTCACTACAGTCGAGGTGCCGCTGGTGAAGTTGTTGTTAATATGCGTTACAGCGTCAGAGTTCAAGTGATTAATACTAAGTGAATGGGTCATGCCATTCAGCGGACTAACCGTATGGTGAGTAGGCTGCTCACCTAACGCGTTCACATTTATTTCCGAGCCATAGAGTTGGAAATCGCTGCAGAGTAGCTCATTGCGACTGCCTAGAGTGAGCAGACTGCCCTTGAGACTCTCGCTTGATGTGTTGAGTGATGAATTGGCGGGAGGTGATGGACTCTGTTGGACTACGCCCATAGAACTGGGGCCCTGCTGCAGGGCTCCGGTGCGTGGGTCAAAGTGCTTCTGATTGGCGTCTTTAAGGGTTGTCTTGATCTCTTTTTTAGCGGGTTCACTTGTGCGAATGGAAGAAATGTGTCCCGCAACTGGTTCACGGGACACTGAAGATGATGGAGACGCAGAAGCACTTTCTGTTTCCTCTTCGTTCTGCAAAAAAGTTATATCTAGAGAATGTCAAGCTAAGTTGGAAATAGTCACTTACCTCATCCTCCTCTGTGATGATGGAGGATTCAATCCAGTCCTTGATACGGTTCTTCTTCGCCACACGATCTACGTTTGATTCAATACCACAAGCGACCAGCGTGTGCAGCAATTTATGTTTCTCATCGGGACTGCTGTGGAACGAATACATTGACGGACATAGCTCATCAGTTTCATACTCTGCCATTTCCTTTTCAGCGGTCTTCGCTAGCCATCGATCGTCCATGTATTTAGATAGATCGGCAAGACTCTTGGGTCGTCGATCAGCGCGGGGTTCTAGGAATCTTCGAAACATCCTCGATGCTTTTGACGCCAACAGTTTGAAGAGCTTCGGCGTCCGTCTAATAGGAAGCATTATTGTTCCCTGCCAAGCCAAATAGCGCACATAACGAGGGTCATCGGACGCTGCCTTCTGCCAAGGCAGACAACCAGTTAAACAAACAAAGATCACGATCCCAAACTGCCACACATCGTGACTTGTATCTGCCCTAAAAAGTAAGGTTTTTATGATTAGATATACTCTAAAGAGTCCAAGGCTAGCTAACTTGTAAGTGCCCTCGGGCTTGATTTGTAATACTTCGGGCGGGCTGTAGGGCAACCATTCGTTTCGTCGCTCCACTGTCGTGCCCGTTTGATAGGATTCACCAAAATCGCACAATTTAACGCGCGAGAAATCCGATCGGTATATCAAAACATTGTCGAGCTTAACGTCTCGGTGGACTATGTCTCTAGAAAGAGCAGAATTAAAGACCAGGGTCCAAGTCTATAGGAACACCAACTCACTTTGAGTGCATATAGTCTAATGCACAAGCAATCTGTTTGGCCACCCGCTTGCTGTGCAATTCCCCAATGCCTGTGTCTGTGACATTCGACGTGAGGTCACCTAAAATAATAATCCTTGAAACAAATTGGGATTCCAAATCTATCATTCCAACTTACCCAACGGAGCATACTCCTGAGTGAATACATAAAATCCAGCCGTCTCGAATGCCACGTCGTATGTCGTCACGATGTTCTTGTGAATCCCCAAGTGCAGTCCATAATGGAATTCACGGTAAAAGTCGCGCAACGATACGTAGGGTTTCGGCACAGCTTTGAGCACCATTTCGGTCTGGGAGGCACGATGCTCCACCAGCAGTATCTTTCCGAACCATCCCTCGCCGACAATCTGCAGAATGTCGAACTCATCAACCAAATGGATCTGTGAATGGAAGAGTTTGGGGGATTGTGGAATCATTAAATCGAGTCGAGTTGGGGGCTTAATTGAAATTGAATGCGGCAAATGGCAATCCCTGATATTCATATTTGACATACGCACTGCGGACAATGACGCGGTCGGCGTCTGTATTAAGTAACTAAATACATTTGGTGGTGGCGTATGGGATTGCGGGCTGGTTACCTAGGAGTAGATAATTTAAATGGATAATGATCCTGTGCGGGACCAAAATGCAGTATTATGACTGCAGACGCAATCGTCTAGGACGCATTTTATTTACACTTTTGCAGTCTTTGGAAAAATGTTTTGTGTCGAAAGATGATGTGCTTAAATGTTGTTTCTGTTTGAAGCCGGAGTGGGCTTGTGAATATTTTTAAGCAAGCGTTTGGTTTTAAAGATACGAGACAGCGGTTTTCAAGAAGACCCGGGATACAAGCCGGACTGTTTATAAATCAAACTACAGTAGCGAGGACAGAAAGTGCAACATCCCTTTTCCGCAGCATAATCCTTTCTAAATTTAAGGTAGCGGCCTTTTCTAAATCACTTTTCGTAGAGGCGGAAAAATTGATAAACGCGAAGATATGCCAAAATATAAACAATAGACCGAAGACCGAAAAAGTCGAACAATTGCAATAAGTCGACTGCGAGCAGGTACCTTTAAAAAAAAAAGGGTACAGTTGAACAGGAGAAAGGGCAGGAAGGACTCTCAAGACACCTGAGGCGATTGATCGGGTCTTACACCGACCGGAACTGGAATTGGTTTACATACAGTGCCTTAAAGGGTTCGGGAATTCACGGCCCTCATTCGGGCTATGGATGTCCCGTGTGGTTCAACATCGGAGCAAGCTTAATAGAAAAGATTCGGGTTTTTGAGAGACGATGTCTTAGGGCTTGTCTCCACTTATATAGAACTCCAGAGTCTGAGTGCAACAAAAATGCTATAGTAATGAAGTCCTGTACAACGGGGCAAACCTGATAAAAGTGGATAACTTTCTGATGGTGACTTCGAACAACAACTTGATCTCCGGGGCTTTTTACACCAGCGATATGCACCATGAGACAAGGCGCCTTAACGGCCTTATTCCCCCAGAAGCTTTCCTCTATCTTGATAGAAAAGATCCGGTCCATGCTAGATTAGCGGTGCCGTCCATTTTCCACGTTGGTCGAAAAGCTGTGGACGGGCGAGTCAACTACGATCAAGACCTCTCAAGTAGCTCCCCGGAGATTCTCAGGTTTAGTTTAGGCGATTTAAGACCGCGATAGAGCTGATGTCGAAAGGCATCATCGACACTTTTGTTGTCTGAACGGAGAATGAACTCTTTCGTATTTTAATATTTTAATAGAGAGTATTTAGTTACAGAGAAGTTTTAATGTTGTTCTAAGTAAGGTTACAATTTTTGATTTTAGATTAGTTTTTAATTAAACATTAAGGTCTTGTTTAATTAAATATCAAGTCTTTTTACTAAGTCTACTTTCTTATCTTAGGACCAGAAAGAAGACTTCGTATGGTAACGCATAAGCAAATCTACTTTGAGGCTTTCGCTTAAGACATCTCTACAATCAGGACATCAAGTGCTTCCTTCTTCTAGTGCACGTGAAAGAAAATCCTTCAGATTTTCGGCTCAATGACGAAATCAACTCATCGTCCAGAAGGGATCGAGTTTTTCAAACCGCAAAAATATTATAAACAAGGAAGAAAAAAAGGAAGTAGGGGTATGCCTTATCTGGATTATTCTTTGGATTATTCTTCATTTGAACTTTTTGCAATTCAGTCTTCGAAATTCGCGACCATAGCTTTGCAGTCGAAGATTCTTGTAAAAAAAAGAATCCATTCTAATAAAAAGAGTCAATAAATGTTTTTTATAAGGCCGTCATAGTTGTTGTGCTCAAAGTTCAGGTGCAGACACTTGGCCTCTTCTCTCTTTATAGGGCGAATGATAAGCCTCAAGCTATTAATGAGAATATCGCCCCGTTCATGCAAAAAGCATATTGTGAAGGGCATCTGAGGAGTCATCTGAGAAGGTGGGTCATTCTTCTTTTTGCATCATGACATCGGCTTATTTTACTTCCTTGTGGCTGACTTTAATGACTCTGTCATCTACATGCGCATATCCTGTGCCTCGTTTAAGTGTCGAAGTTCATTTACATTAACTATGAACAGAACAGGTCCTAATATTGATCTCTGGGGTACATCATAAGAAAATCATGTTCATCGCGTTGATGTTCTTAAATCTTGACATAATTTTTTCGTTGACTTAAATTACTTTCAAATCTTTTATATGCACAGGTCCTAATATTGGTAATTCCATTAGTGCGGCCACCGTCTGGTGACCAAGTATGTTGCAAAAGTTGCAAAGTGTTGCATGTCTTGGAATAACAAGTGCCATGTGCACCTGCCCCACAACAGCTCTATGAGCTCTATAGTCGGGCTAACTCCATTGCCCATCTTCATAAGGAAAATAGCTGTCAAATACGCCACCTAAGTAAACTCAACTCAATCGATGAGACAGACTCAGACTAGGCTCAGACTAGACCCGAAAGTCTGGTATGGTTCACAGACGGATCAAAAATGGATTCTGGACTTAGAGCTGGTCTTACTGGTGTTTCAAGCAGACACAATCTCCTCAAGGGTATTAAAGGCGCTTAAATCCAACTCTTTTCAGAGAGCCAGGCAGGACTAAGGGCATTAACATTCAACCTCATAGACTCCAAAATCTTTCCAGAGGGAGATACTCACTTCAATGGAACTTAAGAGATCTACTATAAAAGACATACTAGCTTTTATAAGGGAAGCATAACATCTTCTTGTTTAACCCACACTCTTCGATATAGTAGACCACAACAGGTTGCGGTGTCGTTCCCAAGGCGGCATGGGTTGTAAAAGAAAAAAAAATGAACTATTTCTTGTAAGGAATTCCTCTTAGACATCACCTTTTGAAGAAGTTCATTCATCAAGGAAAGATGGGTCGCATAAACGTATTTTTTTTGAAGCTTTGAGAACTTAGTTTGTTTAATACCCATATTCGATCCATCCCGTAGCTGCGTTTAGGTAGACTTGTCTTAAGCTAACAAATCTTGAAGGCCTTATGCCCGGTTCACAATGAAGAGCGAGAGCGAGGCTAGTCTACCGCCAAATGTCAAACAAAGTTTCAATCAATGCAAATGTATGAAACAATACACAATGGCGCGAGACTCGTCTTATCGTATAGCGCTGTTTTCGAAAAATTAAAAAACCGTCGCTGGGCACAGCGTGACAGCAGGCTGATTGAGTAGCCAGAAAGACAAAGAAATATTATCGTTGTTGCTTTTTTACTTATTGTTAGACACATAGATAACATTGAACTCGCTGTCATAAATCTGGCTTTCATTGTGTACTGGGAACGATTTTAGGACGACAACGATTTCTTGCCTTGCTCTCGTCTCGCTCTTGCGCTGCATTGTGAAACGGGCATTATTGTTGCTCCTTCCTCATATCTTGAGAACTTAACGTTATATTTTTGGGTTGTGTACATTTTTTGATTACAGTATTTACCGTCTTCTTCGTTTCGGGGCTTAAAACTTTTCAAAAACTCAGTTTTGTATCATTTCTAAAACTTCTTTTATATTTCCTGTAAAGCCTGTCTCTAGCTCTATCAGAACAATCCTGTTCTGTGATCCTTTTTTCTCTATACTCTGGTTTATTGAAGCATGAAGAATTTCATTCATATCGGCAGAACATTTTAATCGCTTCTCATTACGGCTTTTTTAAAACCAAGGAAAATGTCTTTTCATACTTTCGAAAAATTGTATTATTTTATTCAAAACTCATTTTGTTTGTTCAAACCCCGCAACATTGATTCCGAAAATTCCACTCAATTTCAAAAAGTATACAAATGAGGTTTATCTCGGATAATCAAGACTAATTCATTCAAGTCCAAACACAATCTTTGTAAATAAAAATGAAAGCGGAAAAAAATCGCATCCCATCAAAGCGAATCGCGCGATAAAATCGACATTATGCGCGTAACGTGTTTCTTGTTATTTGATCAATCACCAAGTGAAGCTATTAAAGAAAAAAAAAATCCCCTCCGCAATGGATGTAGCTACTCATGCTCAGCAACATGCTGAGTAATTAGATAATTCCTGGCCAATGGCCAATTATCGGAACTCAAAAAGGCTGAAAAACCGCAAAAATATAAACGAAAAAAAAGCTATAATGTGGTGGGCCCAGAAATTCATTCGAAAACGGTGGCGAACGCGAACATAAAATTGATTTCTATTGAATTGGCCGGAATAACGATGGTGATTCTGACGAGGCGCGGTTCTTTCGAAGAACACTTCCTTTAGTTCGGAATTTTGTTGAATTGAAAACTGAAAGTTTAAAATGGTAAAAGTTTGATGCCCACTCGTCCTGGATTTGAACTGTCAAAGACCATGTAGTTTTTCGGCGGCGGCGGCTACCTGTGGCTGGCGTAATTTGTCGCCGCATTGGCAGGATGCCATTGTCGAAATATGCGCTATTCCTAGACTCGTGTTTTATTTATTTATGACAGAAGCGATTATTTCTGTCGAGGCGGCAACATAAACAAAAATATTTCGGATTTCTGGTACATGTTGGTTTTGTATGTCAAGTTGGATTCCGTCAATGGAATATTTGGACGTCTCTTGTGATTGTTGCCATTTAGTTGAGCTGCGCCCCAAGCTAATGAGTTGCCTTTTTTTTTCCTGTGTTTCAGAATATTCTAATTAGATTTTGACAGAGTTTCCAAAACACAAATTTATCTTTTGTCAGAGTTTAACAATTAAACAAATGTGATGTTGTCTGATGGGATCATTATCGTCATTTAATGAACTGAGATAAACTGTTGAGAACACAAAATTCATTTTTCAATGCTGTGTAACCCCTTAGTCTTTTCAATCCCAAATACCCCATAATGGTATTCAGAAAAGGAGACAGTCATGTAATTAGTAAAAGTTATCAGACAGAAACCTCCTGTTCGTTTTTTAAATGCTGCCAAAAGATGCAAGTTCAAAACTCATGTGTTCTCTGTTTCCTTAGACCTGAAACACTAGAGCGATTTTCAGTTGTATATGAAATTGCATGAATAAATGTCATGGGCACTTTGACACTCAAGTGGTTTTTGGGGGGGCTTAACAGGCTTAGTCACAGTAAATGCCATACGACACGCTTACCCATGAACAGTTCGTTGAGAAGAATTGCAAAGCTTTTTTTGTTCGAATGTTCGAATTGGTAAGAGGTCTGCAACAGGCTGCGGTAAATTCATTGATACTTTTTCCCCAGAGCCATGGTTGAAGCGTGTAAATCAAGTCTGGACGTCGAGATCATCACATTCATCATTAAAGGTTACCGTTTAGATTGCAAATTTTGGAGTCGATTTGAAATTCGAAGACCATAAGGACACCTTTATCTTGGGCCATGAGATTTCAATTATAAGAGAACATGGGCACCTGGTGTCGAATCAAAGTTGTTTTTATTTTGACAAGCATATGTTTATTACTCTGGCTGTATCATAGTAGCCAACAAGGGTAAAGCTTATCTGCCAAATGGACCATTTTAAGCCCATGCCCACTTGCGATTGTCTTGTGGGGCTATTTGTAGAGACAGTTCGTTTCGCTTTAGAATAATGAAGCACTTCCACGACTTCTACTTTGCTCATCCAGACAGGCGACTAAATACTGACCGAGACATTGCATGCAGTTCCGTGGATCGTCTCCGGTTTCCCCAGGGCGGTATCAGACTTCGTTGCAGAAGATCTTCGGAAGCAGCTTAAGCATTTTTAGTGGATCGCAGGCAATGCCTATGAATCTCGTTTCCTTCCTCTTTAATGTAACCCTTCAGGGCATCCTTGATCTTCTTTTTGCGGTAAAACAATTTTATAATTTGCTCGCGCTCAAGGGATTTTGACAATACATATAGAAACAGCAGAAGGATTAGGAAACGAATTGAAAGATTGTGGAATTTGATTTCAGTTTCTCTTTCTCCAAATGGGTCCGAATAAAGACGGGGAATTCAATATGGAATTATTTTAATTTGCTCCATTTGCAGTATTTTATTAGTTGACAAGCTAGCAAGTCCGGTATTTTTCTTACTATCCTCACGAGCATAGAGAAATAACTGCAGCGAAAAGGTCAGCCACTCTAGCGATAGCGCCGTTCATTGCAAAGGTAACTGAGGACTGCACCAGGTCTAAAAACTTCATAAATGTTCAAGACTTGATCCTGTAATAACTGCGCCGTCGAGCTCAGAATGCGAATTATAGGCCGTGGATTCTGCATGATATTGATCCGGAATATTCTCCCAAGTTTTGTCGTGAATATTTGGAATATGATAGAATACACCAGAACTCTTCCTGTTGTCATTTAACATCTGTGCCAATTTAAATTGAACCAAATCTTTACGGTCAAAAAAGAGGAAAGCTTAGCGCACCTTCTCGTGTCACATAAAATTAGGCTTAAAAGCCCCGGAAATAAGGTTCTTGTTTGAAGCCATTGCTCTTGCAATGCGGATTTAGAGCACAGCATTTATGCTTGTCGAGGGCATCTTCACCCTTTGGATTTACACAAGAATTGAAGGTGACTACGAAATGTAAAGATCATGTGCATTTTCTCACAACATTTCCTTCAATGATGAGGCTCGTTTCACATTCGATGGTGGCATTTGGGGAAGTGAAAATCCACATGTAATTCCAATGCCACTTGGGTCTGATTGTGTCATTGGTCCATACTTTTTTCGCAAATGAGAAAGTGTTTTTCGTCAATATTGATTACTTTTGGCCTCAAATCATGTGGTTTCAGCAAGAAGAAAAATTGACAAGATGAAACTTTTTCAGAGCTTGTTTTTTTGGCTTTCGTGTTATGAGTTCTGACACATGTTGTTTGCACAAAAAATCGATCGGCACGATGAGTCTTCGTCGGATCCCCACAAGAGTTTTTTCTGTGTGTTTTCTATCAGAACATCTTCATGTTGTTTTAAAACTTTAACTTGTTTAGATTTAAGTTTAATTTAAGTTTAGTTCCGATTTCCAGTTTATTGTAGCATACCTTAATTATCGATGAAGCCCAGAATATTCTGCCACTATGTAGAAATGGCAAGACTGCGATGCAAAAATACTGAGCTCAACATTTATCGGATCAGATGTGTGAAATAATGGAGTATGCGAGTTCGAAATTAAAAACGGTTCATCATTTCCATAAATCATCTACTTCAGAAATCCAACAAATTTCTATTCCTATATTACATCCGGGGAGACCCAATGGTTTCCCCTAGCCAACTAACCAAACCGCACAATTGCTATTCACTCATGCAAAATGATTTCGAAACATCTCTACGACCTTGAAGAAAATCGGAATCATGGAAAGAAGGATACTTCGGTCATGTACAGGATTCTGGCGAAAACCTGTGACGCAAAAATACAAAGCTGTATGACGCCAATCGATTTATATATGCTTCAGCTTTCCGGGAGGATACTCGATGAACGAAATGATCTTCAAAATGTAGAGATCAGATCAGGAATATCACCAAGCAGACATTTGATCCAGAAACCCACGCGCCATCATCGAGCATAGATTCGAGGATACTTTAAATTCATACGAGACATCGTTCTACGAAAAAGCAGACAGCCTTACAGAGGCTAAGCCCCGTTCTTAGTTTAAAAATTTTAACTTTTCAGAAAAATTTTAAAAATGCGTGGAAAATTGGTCGCCACTGTTATGCTTTTTTGGAAAAAAAATATGTTGCATAGTCATCAAAAGAAATAAGTCGGGGGTTATTGTTGACCCGGAAAAACTTTACCTTAGTCTTAAGTCTTATTTTAAGCCATGATTGTAAAACTTTTAGACGATAAATAAAAAATTCTTTATCTAAAAAATCGAAAATAGTAATTCTGTTTTACATACGTTTCGGAACTTATGAACAGAGTTTGGTTGACATAATCGTTCAACTAAGTGTAAAACAAAAGAGAACCCATAGAATAAGTCGATGATATTTGAATGCATGGTTATATCTTATAGGGTCTATGAAAGCGAGATATAACGAATGTTATGTTGCGAAATTGGTCTCTGCGCCTTCCTGGATGTTGAGAGTGCTTTTGACAATACAAGTTACAACTCCATTTGGAACGCAATTCGGAGTAAAAAGTTAATAACGACTCGACTTACACACGGAAAAGATCCATGCTAGAAAATAAAGTTATCACTTTCTCGCTTAGAAGAGTGTCAAAGTCAGTCACTGCAACGAGAGATTGTCCTCAGGGAGGTGTTTTGTCGCCTCTCCTTTTGTCACTGGTTATAGACAACCTTCTAGTCAGCCTGAATGTCACAATTGGCTATGCTGATTATCTGGCGAACCACCAACAATCACTAGCCTTATGCATTCAGCATTTTTGCAAATTTAAGAATGGCGTAAGTGTGAAGGACTCTCTGTGAATCCCAGCAAAACCGTTCTGGTCCCCTTCACAATGAGGAGACAACTGACTCTGTCTCCAATTGGCATTGAGAGAACCTCTCAGGAATACGCCTGTGAAGTCAAGTATCTTTTGTGTTATCCCAGATAAGAAACTGAACTGGACTTCAAGGCCCCGTGAGTCTGTAAGCTGTTCTTACGCATAGCTTGCTTGGGTATCACTGCTATGAGCTCCTGCTCATTAGGAAAATAGCCATCAGAAATACCCTAAAAATGCAACTGGCAATGAAATACAAATGTGATGATGACGTGACCAAACAGAACATTAGAGAATAAATAATTTCATCATGGATAAAGACATGTTCTACTCGATCCCAGGTAGTTTGAAGGCAATATACAGCTTTTGGCGTCTCTTTGAAGAAGGCATTCCTAACCGCGACTCTAGGTCGAGCAACACATCTGCCCCCGACACCAGAAACTTAATCTGGTAGATGCCGGTGTCTATGGACATAAGAAAAAAATGGTTATACCTATGGGAAAGCATCCAAGTGTTTTCCAGGCCGAACTATAAGCCATTGAATCCTGCGCCATATTAAACTTTGGCAAAGGCCATATATTCAAACAGCCAAGCAGTGCTAAGGGCATTGTCATTTAATCGAATGGACTCCAAATCTGACAAAAGCTGCTAGCTGCTGCCTTACAATCCCTAGCTTAGGATGGGTTCCTGGTCATCGTGGAATCGAAGGCAATGAAAGCGAACTAGCAAGGGCTGGTTCAAAAACTGCGTTCACTGGTCCGGCACCTTTCTGTGGCTTAAACTGGGCAACAGCCGATGGTCTGGTCAATAAGTGGGAAAAGCAGCTCCGTATCACCCACTGAAGAAATTTAACGGCGCTTAGACAGTCAAAATTATTGATATTATCAGACTCCCCAAGGATACAATAGGTCTATTCATTCAGATTGTAGTTTCCGACACTTGGTCAGGGGTAGACATTAAAAAAAAGATGCTGGGACTGGTAATCGGGTTTACAATGAACTATGATGATACTTGGAGGAGTACGCGTTTTGACCAGCCTGAATTTTGTTGGTACTGGAGTGAAAGGAGCAGACAATAACCGTTTACGAATAGTTGAATAAAGTTAACATGATGTGTGAGACTTCGGTTTAGCTTGAACTCGATACTGGTAAATTTATCTAAATAGTTGAGTCGTACGTGCTCTAAGAAAAGGTTAGAATAGGAGCCTAACCGGTAGCAAAGAACTTTTCAAAAGTAGGAATACTCGGGTGTCTGCTTTGAGAAAGTCGCCGTTAAAGATGGGAGCTGAGGCGGATAGCCACGATTATACACTGTTCCTATGATACAACTCAGATTTTTGGCTGAAGAGGTATTCAATGACACAGGCTTCGGATATTTCTAGAACTTTGCAGCTTAAAGAATCACTATCGCAATCCCACCAAAAACAATATAAAGTTCAACTCACTCAAAAATTAAAAAATTGAGTTAGTTGACATTACGTTGATAAAATTTTCACAGATGTGGGAATAAAAGTCAACATAAAATTGTCGAAAGGCCATGTGAGTCACTGTTTAGTGTGCAACTTGGTCTAATGATGTCATTAGTCATCACTTCTAGCCATATGTTCACCATATTTAGAAATTGTTTGGCCTCAGATCGAATCTAGGAATGTGGAACACACGTGGTTTTGGTGCCTCTGAACTGGCCACCAAGATTGTGTGGTAAGTCATCGTTCGATTTCCTTTTGTGAAACTTTGCAACGTGTTTATGGACACAATCCCCAAACCTTGAAAATGAGTATTCCTCAATGGCGAAGCTATTGTCCGATATGAGTCGAAAATGTTCCAAAGTTCTAACTCTCTTGTAAAGTGTAAGACTGAACCAAAAATCTCTTAACGATTTAATATTCCCAACTTGTTTTAAACATCGAACATTGAAAAGACTTTTATGGGTAAGTAAGGTTGTTAAAATAATATGATAAAAATTACTTGAGTATTCATGTTGAAATCAACCAAAGAGAAACCAAGTTTTCCACAGCACGTAGTGAAATTTTCAATTTAAATCAGATTTACCGACAAGAACGCCGACTCTTCAAAGCCCCCCATTTTGAGTAGCCTTAATTAATTCATTAAATTTAATTCAAACATTTTACAAACCTTTTCCAAGTCAAACTCACGAATCTTGTGAATGCTCCCTCGTGGTTTCTTTAAAGCAGACATCTTGCGTCAGTTAAAACATGCGACCGTGTGGCCTAATGGATAAGGCGTCGGACTTCGGATCCGAAGATTGCAGGTTCGAGTCCTGTCACGGTCGACAAATATTCACTTTTTTTTTTGTTCACAGATAAATTATTTTATCATAAAATATTTTTATTCATTCAAGAACAAAAGTCTACGCAACAAAAATGAGTCACAAAAGTGTCCCACTAGTTGGCACGGTTTCTTTTTTGTTTTGTTTTTTGTCTTGGAACAGTCTAACGAGTGCACTGCTCGGAATAAGAAATTCCCGGTGAATTGCGATGTGAACACATCAACGCTCGCATAAAGCCTCTGTCACTTTGCCTCTGAAACATCTCGCACTTACTTTGTTCGTCTTTATTATAACGATACTAAAACACAATGTGTTGCCGGCTTAATGCCGCTATAATTTAGCGTGTGTAGGTACTAAAATTAGCACACTTGAAATTGAAAAATAAAACAATTTTAATTAAACAATTCTCTTTCAATATATCAACGGATTGCGCCAGCAGTCAAGGATTGATGCTAATAATGCCTTCGCTGTTGTCACTCTTGCAAAAACAAACTCCGCTCCCCGCACTGGCGTTAAATTTAATTGCAGTCCGCGCACAATGACTCCGGAATTATTATTCGGTTTTATTTATTTTAATTGCGTTTTCTACGAAAATCCATTTCGTTGCAAGTCTTGGCAGACGCTGCGCTTTGCATGTGTATTTCGAACACCGTATTTCTAGTGAGCTTTCGAGTGTCTGGGCTCGACTGTTGCGATTTCTTTGGGTTACAATTTGTTTGTTTTTCAAAGAGCTAAATGAAATACAAATTGGGTTATGCTCTGTTTTCTATGAGATTTGTTATGGTTCCGATTCATTTTAAAGAGAACATGTCATTTACGTTCAAAAATGTCGGGTTTTTGTTTTTTTTTAAAGTGACTTGTCGAAATTTTATTATCATTTCAAAAACATTTGTCTACATATTTAGAAAACGGCATGAAAGTAGTTTCAGTTTCCCTTAGCAAGAAATGTATTTCACAATCAAGTTTTTCGAAAAAGTTTAAAAACGGGATGAAAGACAAATTTACACTTCGTTTTTTGAGAATTATCGCGGTCGAAAACGAAGCATAATATCACACAACCATGTGGCTTCAAAAACACTCTTTGTTGACAAAAATTGTCAATCAAAACGATCAAAAATGACTCAGAGACTAGCGCACAGTCAGAAAAACTGTTTTCGAAAATTCGACAATTTTTGAAATTGTTCTACTTAATTATCGTTTTCAAGATACAAGACTCAACTACATATAAATAGACCTAAATATTTTAGACAACTATTCAGAAACGTTCCGCAAAAACAAACCGTCAATCTCATGTGCAACACTCACTAGTCGTTTTGAAGCACTCTATTGTGGGCTATTTTTAACTTGACTTTCTTTTCATTTTGTTGCTTTCAAAAATCAAAATTCACTTCCATTCAGAAATTCTTTTAAGAATTATTCCTGTTGTTTTTTTTTTTTAAGTGCAGTTTTCTAAACTCTTATATAAAACACTAACAAGTTGAGTTGGGGAATTATTTAAGATATATATAAATATTATTTTTTTAAGGAACAACGCGTTTCGGAACGTTGCAATGGAAAATTGTACACACTTTTGTAAAGAAATAAAATAAATAATTAAAAAAACGTTTGCGAGATCGCCGCGTTAGGAAATTTTCTATTTTTAAAATGCGACTTAGAGTGTTGCGCGTTGTATAGTATTGAACGAATTTTTTTGTAAACGTTCGGCGTGAGAACGCAGAGCAGACTGAGCGCAGTCGTTTCGAAGGGGGATATTTTTTAGGTGAATTTTTCTATTTTGAGTTTTCGAATGTATGAATGCTTTTCGGAGTAAGTAAAGAACGCATGCGTTTCGGTAAAAGTGTTCCAATGGGATATTATCAGATGGGCTATTATTTTGTTTTGAGAATCTGACTTTAAGTTTTTTTACTGTAGGGTAGGTTTGAAGATGAACCTGTTGGGTGACTTATTTCTTGAACTTAAATGCCCATAATCGTATAATCCAAGGGCGAGTCAAGTTGTTGCTGCATCTTCAAAAAAGCTATCGAGGCGTAACCCTGTTTAATTGCGCTTACAGGATCCTATTTGGAGTATTCCATGAGTGTCCGACAAATCGACGAGATTTTTCCACTTCGCTTAAGGCTGCAAACGATCAATGAAGTGCAAGTCGATACTCTTTACCTTTTCAACGAGTTCAAAGTCACTTTTGACAGCATTCGTCTCATGGCTGAATCAGGACTTCAGGAAAACTGAACCGGTTGTGTTGCACCTAGAATTGCATCGGATTCCTACAAGGAGATGCGAAGTCTTTTTTCGCATTTCGTTGACCTTAGTCTTGAATAGATATTGCGAAGGTAAGTATCAACGTGGAACGTAAAAGCTTTTCGAAAGCTGCCCAGCAGACGACATCATCGCTCGCAGTCAACGTGGCGTATTTGAAGAAAATGCCAAAAGTATTCTTCCTCAAACCCTCATCGACAGCCATAACATTGACTTTGCAAAAGAGTTTGACTATCTGGGGAAAAAGTATCAACGCCGCAAACGACAAATCGAATGAATTAGGAAAAATAAGGGTCTTTCCGAACATCATCAAGGTAGTTATGAAAGCAAGAAACAGAGCAAGGATAAAGGCTGGTAGGACACGAAATGTAAATCGTTGCATGTACAAGCGGCATGTACATGTGAGTATATGTAGTCTCGCATGTACATGTGAGTACATGCTACACCTGAATCATATGAAAACTTGTGACTTTTTCGCATGTCGTATTCTAGAGGGCAGCATGTGATTTGGGACAACATGCAATGGAAATCTCACAATGAATTCAAGTGCACGAATTCGTACCGTAGTATGTATTTCAAATGAGTTGTATGCTTTCAGCATTAGGACGTGGGCACAATGGATTTATTTTGTTTTTAAATTTTATTCATTTTTCGTTTTTAATGACTTAAATCCGTTTTTGATTTAATCTTGAGCCCAAAAGACGTTTAAACGTTTCTTATTTTTTGGGTTAAATGCGAAGAACGATTCTTTCAATTATAGATTAGGCAAATTTTATCTTCATAGTTTCAAAATGAACCTCATAGTAATACCCATGAGCATTAGTTGATAGCCCATTTTGTTTTTATTTGTGACGGCAGTTTAAATCATATTAAACGGTTTTCAATTGTGTCTGTCATAAATTTTTAATAGACTTTTTGTTCGCCACACTTGTGGGAGTTGAAAAGTTCGAATTCTGGCTTGGATTCTCGAAGCAAAATTCATCTAAGATATTCTGATTACCTAACAAGTAATCGAATTGGTCTGATCCACCCTTCGTTACCAAAATAGCAATCACGCACCAGTTCTTTTTCGACATTTTATAATTTTAGCACACTGAAACACATTTCAAGTGTACTTTTGGAATCAAAAAAATTTACCCCTGGATACATGTCGAAGTTTGCTACGCATGCGAAATGTATTGCATGTCATGTAAAAGAGCAGCATGTGCACAAAATACATGTGAATAATTGCCATGCGGGAGCCACCGTAGTTTGGGAACATGAGACGTTCTTGGACAAATTCTACTTGTCGTGTACTCCTGATAGTTTTTTCATGCTATGGCTTTCGATCACAAGTTGCCTGCAACCATTTTTCAACCCAAATGCGGGATTTTTCGGTGGCGTAAGAGCCACATGTACATGCAACAATTTACATGTCGTGTTCTACGGGTTTAAGTGGGTTAAGGTAAAAATTTTATCTCGGAGAGGGGCATAAATATCGCATCTAAAGTGGCTTGAAATATCAATTGGAAAAAATGCACAAGACAATGGACTCTTTGATGGACAGAGGTTAAGTGGGAATGTCTTTACAGCATCCAGTTCGATGTCATGGTAAACGTAACCTGCAAAAAAGCATTTTTGCGTCCTGAATAATTCGTTTGTATAACTACAGGCTACAGGGTCTATGTGCAAATAATTCTTATTTTGTGAGATCTTGTATAACGCTGCCAATCAAATCGACTCGAACTTTTATTGATAAAGATTATTCAAAGACATATGGCAAGAACAATGAGTTCGGAGAACAGCCTCATCACTGTGGTTAATTACCCTCTCCCACGGGTATCTTCGAAGTTGCCTAGTAGAGTGACGACTGACGACTCTTCTACGATGACAGTTCCCGAAGCGAATCTGCGATTCAGTAGAACGATATGAGTCATTGACAAGGAGAATATTGTTACGTAGCATGTAGCACCAACAATTTTTTTGATTAAAGGACGGACAGGAAGCGTCGTCGTTGTCGTCTTCTTTATTCGGGGTGATCATCAGGCACAAAAAAAAAAGAAAACAAACCAAACAGTTTGCATAGTTTTAAGAAATGTTAGGGCCCCAAGGGTCCTTCGCAATACTTTAAGGCTATTACCAATCTGTTGGCTTTGCATTTATAGTTCGCCAAAAAAGATTCACTGTGGCACCTCCAACGTCTTTTAGCTCTGCTGATTGGTAAAGAAAAGGGTACGCATACTGTCCAGCTTCGCTAGTCAGCATTCTCGCCAAGATCTACGTATTGACTTCTAATAAAATCTCGATCTTGTCCGTGCAAATCTTTACTGCAGAACGTTTGGCTGATAGCTGATAGCCTGATAGATGCACCAGTCGTCTTTTATTCAGCGTTCGGGGAAAAAACTAGCTTATGTTCGGGAAGCCGTCAATGTAGATGGCCAGCTTTGCATTGGATCGGATAACACCTCCATCCCACATCTTTCTTCCATGCATGAAAATTTCTAGAAAAGACCACCATACCAGTACGACGCAGAGTCACATCTCTATTCTGTTCGATTCGTGTAGGCTTTGGACCTCCTCGACCAGATCTACAACTGGCGACATCTGCTTTGTGAGTCAAGTCAGGCGGGCAGCCGTTACTTCTGATGACATGAAATGAGTCTGTTTGGTTTGGGCTACCCGGACCACGTCGAAAGTGAAGTCGAACATTTCTTCAAAAACACGAAGAAGAACTTTTTCCCCCTTCCTCTAAAAAATATCTGAAAAATCAATTATACTTAAATGTAAACTTCTCTTCATCTGCATTTTAATCCGCACCACTTGTGGAATCCCGGGCAAGAATTGAAACAAATTAAAGCACAAGACAACGATGAAGATGAAGACGACTAAAAGCAGTAAGAAACTCAGTTGCCCCCCAACTGTTACATCGAATTTATCATCTTCGTTATTCACTCTGAACAGCACTTTAAGTGGAATGCTAACTGGAAGCAAACTCATCCTTTTGCCGCTGTTGCCGCTGCACTACGTACCAAAAAGGACTCTGTGATTGTAAGTCAATGAAAAAGTTTTTCCTGTTCATGTTGTCGTCGGCACCGTCGTCTCCCTTGCTCACCGAGGCCAAGGTTCGTTCCTTCATCTTTTGCGTTTATGATTTAATTTTTTAATGGCCACCAAAGCGTTAGCGCAGTAAAAATAAGAAACTTTTAAATTGGAAACCCACCACCCCGCAGCGGATAAAGATGCCAACAGTTGCAGGAGCTGTTGGAGGCAGCATCACCAGCAGCAGCGGAAGTGAAGTTTGCACCGAATTTGCAACTTTTCCCATGCATGCGCTGCATACAGGCAGACTGTGCTGAAGGGCGCAAGGGCACAAAAGATGTTTTCAAAATATTTTAATTTGTCCCTCGCGAGCATCTTAGGGGTGGCTGGCGTCGCGAGGCAAAACTCCGTCAGAGGGCGCTTGAGACGACTACGACTCTAACTCGACGACAATCTTATGCGGGCATATAAGTAAGTAGTTTGAATTTCTATTGTGCCATTCAAGTCCGGAAGGGCAGGTGGGGGGCTAAAGTTTGTTCTCTTAGATATGCAAAAACGCTAGGGCTGATGGGAATGGGGGTATGGAATGGGACACGGAATGCCTTAAACGTTGTGCATTCACTCAGAGTGCTCAGCGTTCCACAATTGTTGGAGATGAATAATTCACTACAATGGATTCTGTTGCATGTTGCAATTTTCATTTTTAACAAGATTACCGGATGCATTGTTCGGCAGAGACATCCTGGTTTTCATCTTGTGCTACTCTTGTCGAGTTGTTGCTGCTGAAGTTGTGGCCCAGAGGCGGTTGTCTTGTAGTCTGGTGCTTTGTCATAGTTCTTCATGAAGATGACACAAGTATAATTGGCTTTTTAACATAACAATGGTAATTGTAAATAATACAAACAAATTGTTCAGTGTCGCTGGCAATTTGTAGAGTCGAATTTTGTGCAGCAAGTTCGAGGAAAGCGATGGCATGATTTTATTTGTACGACTCGATGAAGTTGAATGAGAAAAGGAAAGGAAGTTATTTTATGAGATGTTTCTAAATGAAAATCGAGGAAAAATTAACGCCAAAATTATAAGCAGTCGCAACACTTTAACAAACCGGGACAGTATTTTCAAAATTATGGTTCTGCTTGTGTAGAGGTTTCATTATTAACATTACCCTTAAAAGTTAAAAAAAAAAAACCAATAAGATTGGGGTTTTCTAAGCAACTAATAAAAAACCGGCCGAGTGCGAATCGGACTCGCGCAACAAGGGTTCCGTAGCAGTTGCGGCGCTCAAACTTGCTGTGTTCATGCCAGTTCATTTCTCAATCATTGTGTAAACATGTTGGCGTAAAAATGATGCCGCTTCCACCCTATAGCTCCGGTTTGCCCCGTGCGACGTTCTCTTGTTCCACCATAAATGCCTTCAATCGAGGAAAAAACGTTGGCAAACGTAGACTATTGTGAAGGTCGATAATAAAATCTTGCATTAAGCTCGATTTCTTTGTTTTTTATTGACAAATTCCCGGAAGAAGAAGATTAGAATCATTTAACATTACCTATTTTAATAACCCTTGAGCGATTGAAAATTAACTTTAAATATAAATTTTTTACGTCAAAAAACGAATTCGCGAGAGCAACTCTTTAAATGCCCTTTTCTGCAAGTATTTCTAGAATTTGGTTTTCGTTGAGTACTGACAAAAGCGGTGAAATTTCTTAATCTTAGATGATACTTCAGACCTTTCAAATAAGTTAATAACCTTCAAATAACCTTTCTTACAAAAACCTCTTCCAATGTAACAATTCGGCTTCTGTTTCAGATTCTACTATTTATATGTTCTGTGGTATTTTTGAGCCTTTGAGGGCCTTCTAAATCTGTAATTCTAAGGACCTCCTAATGAAGAAAAACCTTAACATTTTGAACTACAGAGAACGGACCCAATGCAAGAACTCTCAATTGCAACAGTCGGTGCAATAATAAGATAACTCAACTTTTGTTAAGGTTGACAAAACTAAAAAACACTTCATTAAAAATAAAAGAACCAAATTTTTGCAAACTATAAATTTATTTTGGAAAGAAAACATTTAAACAAATTATTTCAATTTAATTTAAAAAAATCGGTCTCAATGATTTCAAAATTTTTCAAATAAACGAACTTGAAGCTAAAATTAAATTAAAAATGGAAAAATTTAAAGAAAAAGAAGTAACTCAAATATCATACTATTAATGTTGACTAAGTCCATGTTGTGCTTCTTCTAAGAGGGGGAAAGATATACAGTCATATCTGATGTGACTCGGGAGACTATTCCATAATCGAGTAGCTTTTACGAAGAATTGTCGTTCGAATATCATACATGAGATCTTTGGCACAAGGAGACAATTAATTTAATAATTTAATAATAATTGGAGAATATAAAATAGAAAATCAAGCGTACTGTAGTTCAATAAGTTATCAAAATGCACACACTACATTTATTTTAAAAAACTAGACACGTAATCGAATCTGCGGTGTTATTAAATGCGACTTTGAGCGACTGAATCGCAATCTACGAAAACCTCGCAGCCGTAGTCATGAGTATGGGTACAGCAAAGATTTTTCTTAGCTTTTCCGGGTCTTAAAAAAGTTGTTAGTGACACACAGTTTCCAACAATCTTATTTGTGTGGTCAACACAAGCTATACATCATAAATAAAAACGACACCTAGATTGATTACAGTGTTAACAAAGTAAATCATACCGTGTCCGAGTTCATCGAAGTTGAGCAAGGAGTGACACAAGGTTCAATTTTAGGAGCATTCCTCTTAATTCTTTACATAAATGATATACCCACAGTTATAAAGTTTTGTAAAGTCATTTTTTACGCCGATGACATTTGATCTACGCTGAGGGAAAGGACGCTGAAGCATGTAGAAACTTTGACTTAAAATGAACAAGCTGAAATTTAATGAGCAAAAAACTAAAGTAATGGAGATAAATCTACAAAGAGATACGAACATCAATATAAACGGAAAACAGATTGAAAGTGTCAAAAATATCAAATACTTGGGAATAACTATCTACAGGGAGTTAAATATGCATGAACACGTTGACTACATATGCAAAAAAATTAGAGGTAAAAAGATTGGTTTCTTCAAGTGGATCAGGAAACAAATGGATGACTTGACTGCCATAATGGTTTATAACACCATCGTAAAACCTCACTTTGAGTTTTGCGCCACTATTTTATACTGATGCTGCAACCAGAAAAATATTCAAAGGCTTCAAAAGCTGCAAAATAAAGGTATGAGGAGTATCCTAAGGTGCAACCGTGTTACCACAATAAATTTTATGCTGGAAGCGCTTAGATGGTTGAACGTCCAATAAAAACTGGAGTACAACACATTGATAGCTGTGTTCAAAATCAAAAATGGAACTGCACCGAGGTATTTAACCAAGGAAGTCAAACGAATAAGCGATGGGTAACCGTACAATTTACGAAATGCTGAGGATTTACGATTGCGGAGTTAGTTCACATCAGCCGGTCGAAATACAATTATAAACAAAGGTTTTTAAGGAAATATGGATTTTGTAATTTATTGAACTAATAAAGTTTTAAACATTTAACAAATTTTCTATCGGAACACTACTGAGAAAAGAATTGGAGAACAGTGGGAAAGTGGGACAGTATGATCATCAACTTGCCCGTAGGGGCAGGTACAAATAAGTTGAGCGTCGTTTGCATATAAGTAGGTTAATAGAGCATCGTTCAGGAACACCTGCAATTTCGTTAAAGTACAAATAGAAAAGCAATGGGCCTTATATGGAACTCTGAGGGACCCCTAGTAGCACGTTAAGAAAATCTAACAGCTTGTTTATTGCCAGACAGAAAAGACGAAATAAGTTTCACTGTATGGGGTCAGAAACCATAAAATTTCGCAAGCTTTACAAAAAGTTTTCAATTTTTAATAGTATCAAAAGCCTTGGAGAAATAGAGTTCAATTAGGAAGGAGGCATAGTCCTTATCAATTGCTGTCATTAACTCGTCTAGTTCCATAAGGAGAGCTGTGGTGCAGCCGTGTTTTGGACAAGTGTGAAAAGTGATTGATTATCGCTAACACATAAGTTGATCTGTTTTTGCATAATTATCTCGAAAATATTAGGGAAGGAAGGATCTGTATTCATCGTTTAGGTATAGAGATAACTTTTGTGACGGAAAAATGTATGCAGTAAGGACCGAATGAAAAAGGTGCGTTATGAATGGCAAAAGCTTCGGGAGATGTGCTTTCAGGAACACATTACCTGCTACAATCAGTTGGTTTTAAAGGACTTCCGTGCTTTTCTGAACGTATAGCACTAATGGCGGTGGCCCCTGCGACGGTCTTCTTCAATTCTAAATATCTGCCATTAGCTCAGTGGTTAGTATTAAATATTAAGTGCAACTTGTTACCGCCACTCCTTACTGAGAAAAGGGATGGTGACAGGCATATGGACACTGAAGCAATACTAAAATGGCTCTGTTTTTCCTTTTTAGGAACAGAACCCTATGTCAAAGAGAGAAATCAGAGAGTAAGCATTTATGGAACATGCATGACAGTAACCGAATCAACAAAAAAAAAAAAAAAACACGGTGTCCCGAAGGATTCTATTTGCGGGCCTTTTTTAGTTCAATCTTTGTCGACTCTCGTTGACTCGTTTTACGTGCTGTGGTTGTACAACCTAAAATCGTCCAATATGGCATAAAAGTGGGAAAGGCGCTTATGAAGTACCATGTTGATTCTTACTTGAGGCTCAAAACCACATGAATTAGAATGTTTTTAAATCCTTCCATTGAGGAATTTGTATGTTCTTAAGTTTCTTAGAGAATTTTTTTTTATGAAAGTGAAACTTAAGTAACAAGTCCGCGCATAGATAAATTTGCCATATTTTCTAATTTTTCTTTTATAAATTGTCGCAATCTACGAGTATCCAACGCTTTCCACCAGCAACGAAGCAAGATTGCATCAATAGAAAAACTCTTTGGAATTGAAAATGCGTGAGTTGCTGAAGACCGCAGGATAGTTTTTTTTCCTGATTCAGCTTCAAAACTTCCATACTCCTGCCTCAAGGAAGAGGCTCGTTGAAATATTGAAAGGTGTTCCACAATGTTCAGTTCCTGGGCCTCTACTTTTCATGATTTTCATCAACGATTTTCCGACATTAATTCAGCTTGCAATAATACACATGTATAAAAATGATATTCAATCTTACATCACCAGTAAGTTCGGCTTGCTTGACGAAACCATACTCTTAAAAATTTATTTTAGTTGCGTCCCACCAGATCGAAGTGCATTATCATCAACAGAATTGAATCAGACATGTAAACAAATCTTATTGTTGGACCAATCCTTCTCTGTGTTCCGTTTATTACTTAAGTCCAAAGATTGAACAGCGTTTCCCGAAAATGTCAATGGATGTTGTTCCTTAAATATACAATGCGAAATATGATTACCGCATCGGTTTCATGCGTTCTCATAGCTTCAGCTAAAAAAAAAACCGAAGCAATTTTTCAGTTTCACTTTTCCTCAAAATCAAACCCCCCGTAACATGGCGGCAAAGTGATTCCAAAACATTTTTCTGTTGATCCACCATTAAGCGCACGTGAAATCACATCAACAACTCTTAGACGTCCTTATCGATGTCCTTGGCAAATTGATTTACTTCAGCACTGACTATCACAAGCACATGTCCAATACGTCACGTTTTCTCACTTCTCATGCCCACATAAAAAACAATTTATAATCCTGTCAAACAGTAGCCAAGGTAGAAGGACCTTCCCCAATCAAAGCAATAAAAAATTACATCCCCACAACTGTGGACTACCAAATTACACGACACAAGAGAAATAGGTAAATTCTTTTCACTCTACGCACACACCTGGTCTCTTGGAGACGTCCAAAGTGAGTCCCCAGTCCATCAAAAAAAAAACAAAAAACCAAAGGACGAAAGAAATTGATTGTTCCCAGCAGCCTCTTCCCCCAATTGACTGTGAATTTTTTGCGCCTGGACACATCTCCTCGGCGCTCTCGCACCATTTCATGCATCATTTGTATGCAAAATCTAGAGCCTGTGATGTCCAATAAAACTCTCACCCAGGATATCCATTGAAGAGGGGCCAATTCATGCACTCACACATTCCATAGCACTTTCAACGATCCCCCAAGGATTGTTCAAACGGACGATATACGAACCTCCGGGCATTGTGGTCATCATAGATTCATACAGCAACACACAATACCTAGGTGGGCTATTGTTGTGCGTTGCTAAGGACATTCCATAGGATTTCGGAGGCTCTTGGTTGCGCATTCATACGATGGAGCTGCCTTCTAATAAATTGCCGCATATTTAGGAAGGATGCATGAAATTACCATTAAGGATGATGGATTGTGAATCCTCGTCGTAGGCACACACACACGAGCCTTTCTTTTTTTTTTTGCTCTAAGGACGAAAGAAACTTCGAAACTACGAATGCAAAACGGACGATTAAGTACGGTAAATTAACTTTCTTCATACGAGTATGGGCGTTCGAATGAATGTGTGTATGTCCTGATGCCGACAATTTTATGTTATACAGACGCATAACAATTCCGAGGCTATTTTGTATGCAACATTGGGTTGACTCCGTCGTTTGTGGCCTGCTACAAATGGAGTAATTAAGTTAAATGAGCCTTAAAATGTCTACAAAGGTCTTGACATGATTGAAATTGAAATTACCAGGCTGTGTATCCTGCATGTTCAGGTATTACTGAATTCGTTCATTCCCAAAGGACTTGCTGTCAAAAATGCTCATCAATCAATTCCCATCATCGGTTCCCATTTGATTGGATTACTAGTCGAAACTCTTATCAGGATAATGCTGTCCAACGTAAAGCCCATCCATTCCACACTGCCTCGTCAGGCTTTACCTAACCAAGTTAACTGCAAATAGTGTCCTGACAGGCGGGCAAGCAAAAGAGTCCTTAATGTCTAATCGAGTTAGATTTTCTGTTTTCCGTAATTTTCTCTACAGTCATCGAGGACTCAAAGTCCTTTCAGCCATTATTGCAATTTTTGTATGTCTATAACAACAGCACAAGGAAATTACAGCTAAACAGGATAACGCCACAGAATTTAATTTGAAGCACAAAACAGAAGCAGGCCATCTAACTACACGAGTATACCGCACACTCAGCCCCTCAGCTAGCAAGGACACCAAAGTGCAAAGTGGTCTTATTATTGAAGGGTGGTAAATCCCCGTTAATAATCCGAAGGCAAACCGAAATAAGATGGCCACCAACACAAGACAAACAAGAAGTGACCAAGAATGGGAAATCTCATTTTGTTGCCATTCCTTTGTGTCCTGTGCATTGTGCTGTTTTTCTCTATTATTGTCTTCTTCGTCCTTGTTATTATTTTTTTTTTCATTTTCGATCTATTTCCTTGTCAGTGGACTCCGATTGGAGTTATAAATTTTCGCTGAACAATAAAAAGGGAAAGGATAAAAGAGGAGGCAGCAACAAAACAAAAAACAAAAATAATGGAAAACAAATTATGCACTTGTTCCTTCAGTGTAGCGTGAAATCCTGTTTTGCCAGCACCCTCCTGTTTGGGATAGAAATTAAAATGCATTTCGTTTTTCATGGCTCTGCTTCTTTTGTCTATCCAATTGTCCAGGAGTCGTGCCGAATGGAATGAGGATTATCTCGATGGAATTTTAATCATGAGGAAGAGATTTTGTTAAAAAAAATTTTTTTGTTTGTTCTTAATTGAAATTCCTTCGGAAGAGGTCCTTGGAAAGAGATCTTTAGCAAGTCCAACTGGATTTTGGTGGACGACTGGGGCTTCATCGTTCTTGGGGAGCATCCTCTTTCTCATCGCGTCCTGAAGGAAGTGCGTGGAATTCTTCGAGGATAATTTCAGATTAGAATGTCAGTTTGAAGGAATTTATAAGATGACTTCAGAAGATCGAAAAAAAGGATGAATTAATAGAAGTTGAAAGGCAATTAAGCCTGAGGATATATTGGAGAACGTGGTAGGTAATAAATATCCACTTTATATCATTTCTGCAGTCGGGGACCTGAAGCCGTTCATTTTACTAACTTTACTAAATGATCTTTTTGAATTGAAGAATTTCCGACACCATTGTCTGACTGATCAGTGAAAGTGTTTGATAGTCTCGTCCTTAAATTCATGAGTAAAGCTTATAAAGATATTTTTTTTTTGTTATGTTGGCTCACTTTTATAATGCGTGAAGCACAGAGCGAGCGGAAGAATTAAGGGAAGAATAAAAGATTATATTTTGGGAAACTTAGTCGTATTTGGTTTAAACTCAATTCCGAAACGGGACGGAGGATTTTAATATCGATATAAGTTTGATATATGTATTTTGAAAGTTTGGAATATTTAGCTGAACATCCCGCTCTCAGTGTTATGTCTGCACAGCAGAGCCATCTACACACAATCTACACAAACCACTGTTTTGAAAGTACAAATTAGGAACTAAGCCGATACATCAACCACTACAACAATGACAGCCATTAGTCAGACATCTATCGCAGGTCGACCAATCCAGTGATAGTGCCATTAACTTTATCCCAATGCAAATGGTGACTGAACCAGATTCAAAAAACTACACCACTCGAGGTACCGAGTCTGGGACCTATCAATTGAATCAATTGAAAGGCAGGCGCTCTACCAACTTCGCCACCCTGCTGCTTTTTTTCAAGGTTCCGCTCCTCAAAAAGATCAATTCGTTGCGCGTCTGTCTGTCTGTCTGTCATGACCCTTTTTCACAGGAACGCGTGTTTTATTTTATCGCCCAGGAACAGCCCCGGACTTCTTAATAAGCTTATCGCAAGCAACACTTAAAAACTAAACTTAATCCTATGCTTAACTTGTGGGTGAGGATGAATGGTTTTGAATTAGAAACAAATGAAGGTAATTTTAAAGAGTGAATCTGTTCTGGACATTGATTCGTTGGTGCGGTGAGGGAGTAGACGGAAGAAGGAGACAGACCTAAGGTAACAAGGATTGTAAATTTATAAGTTGCAGGCGATATGAGTGAGGCGGAAAAAATTATGTGTCTACCCAAAAAGTCCGCGTAGTGCGAAACGTATAGTTCTGCGCTGGACGCCCTCAATTCGTTGGATATGGAATTCGTAGTAAGGGTACTAGACCTGGAAAGCGTATTCTAAAAAAGGTGGCGCAAAGGGATTCGAGTAGAATTGGCTCTACTTATAATGTTTTCGATGTGGGAGCCCAAATTAGGTTTAGAATCGCAGACGACATCCAGATCGCGTAGGAAGGAGACTGAAGGTTCGTTGCAGATGAAGCAGGCTCTGGGAGGTTGTGGTGGACGCTAGACGCTTACATGTATATACATATGATTGCCCAGTATTTGCTGATTTTGAGCTCAAGGATTTTTTTTCTGCACCAAACTGAGAACCTGGTCGGATCATCTTGCAGGAGTCAGTGGGTTATGATATGATCATACATTTTTTCATGTCATTGGCATATGCAGGTACGTACGCATTTTTAATGATAAAATCAACATAATTTTTTGTCAACATGAAAACCATTGGGAAATCGCGACTACCTTGAGCGACTCTTGAGGAAGATTTAAATGGATTAGATTTGGAAGATCGGAAAAGAACGTCGTATTGACGGTCTTCCTAAGAGATTCCTAGAGATTTGGTTAAAATCTTGCGAAAGTCGGTGGCTATAGCATCAATTTCGACTCACATTTGGCCGGTTTCTGTATGATTTTCTCACTTGCAGGAGACTATAAATACCCTTATAATGCATTCTGGAGAGCGAGCAGGAAATAAGGTGAAGAATCGAAAGACTGAATATTGGTTCGAACCTGTGACACGATCTATTACTCTATTGATTTTTCCATGAGTGGGGTCTCAATAAAGGTAGAGAATGTTGGATCGACTTATTTGCATTTGTTCGATTCGCAGTTCTTTATTTGCCATTAATTTTAAAACATGCAAGATTTGTTTTTGTATTTTGGGAGATTGCGTCATCACTTCGATGGCTTCACAGCTGTGTCAAGGAAAAGTCATCGGCCAACTCCTTAGTCAGACTACTATTGCTACCAACAGCACTTTATGAGTGGACCAAATTCAAAAACAAGATAAAATGGCTAAAATGAATATAGGGCTCGAACTCGGGTCTTTTTCATACGAGAGCCAGTCGCTTTATTAACTGCGCCATCAAATCTTATGGTTTAGCTTACCTACAGTAAGCATGCGTATGAAAAATGTGTCTAGGTCCAAAGCATAGTTTTTAAGTGAGTATAGGCTATGGTGTACGTTTCGTCGCAGAGTCGCTTTTGAAATTGTATTGATTCTTTTATTAGATTTGAAATCGGCGGTTTAATTGAACTGATAAACGACGCTTGTCTTGCTAGTTTTTCCTTTAAAACATTCCCTTGGATATTACTTTTCTGCATAACTCTTGCTTCTTCTATTTCAAAGACCTCCGCCTTGAAAACAATTAAAGTGTCTGTGTTCCGATGTACACTGATTCATCTTTTTCCAAGTTCGTTATTGATATTGTGTCCTTATACATAATATGAAGTCCAATCAATGCATCATCTGATTTGCTTTGACGTGGCCTCAGTCGAGATATTGATAGTCGTGCTTCCGAGCTTAGGTGAGGTGCAACTGGGTAAATTGCTCTTCCTGGCAAATAGTGGGCTTCGAGTGGGCTTTACACCAAAATACAAGAGAACTAAGATTTATTTTCGCTTGTTTCGGTTCTTCCTCTTGGTTCAAATATTGCACCTTCGTTACTATGTTACGTGCCTCAGCTTCCTCCTACATTTTTGTCGTCGGTGGTCTTGAAGGATTTCCTCTTACCGAGCTGAATGCCTTCCAGCACTCCTATAACGATTGCTGCTGCAAGAAATCTGTTTCCAAAAATTCTTTCAAGTATTTTCCCTGATTGAATCTAGTCGCCATACTCTACCTTATTAATTCTTTTATGCAGAGTGCATAGGACATACGTCGACTCAGAAGACTCATTCTGCCGCGCAGTTGATTATTTGAAAGTTTCTCTTTCTTCGTGACAAACTCAATTGACACCATCCTTTTAGTTATCATCAACTTTGATTCATTCGTAAAACGATACTTGCAACCAAAATAAATGAATTGAAAGTGTTTTTTTCAGTCAATCTTCTTCGCAGGACTTCTTTTCATCATCCCAGACCTCGCTTATAATAAGAATCCAAAAAGTCTCGCCACTTGTATACAAATGGAATAAATTTACCCTTGTCGGTCGATAAATTTTGAGCAACTGATTAATCCTGGCCGAAGGACATTACAACAGCCCCAAAACAATAAAATAGGGAGGACCAACTTTAATCTACCAGTTCCATTTGAAATTGGTATATTTTTTCTTTTTCTGTTCATTTTAACACCACCCGCGTTAAACTTGGCCAGCAACCCTCAGCCAAATGATCCTGTTACAAATGAGTCTAAAATTCCTGGCATCGTGTATGTGCGTGTAGTAAATAAATCAATTGGCCAAAGGATATACCACGACGAGGAAAAGCGTTTGGCTCAATCCAACGGAAATGGCGTATTGTGTTTTTTGTTGTTTATTTTTTATGCCATTAAACACAAAGCTGCCAGGTCCGGATCGGGGTAAGTTGTGGTCAAGGCGAAAAGAATTTCGGTGAGTGCGTTTGAAATAAATTTTAATTGAATTAACATTTAAATGATGTTGATTCTATCAGCCCATAAAGTACACCAAATAGAGAGGATGTTAGGGCGTCTCCAAATTCGGCAATTTTGCTTGTTTGCATATCCATTAAACCAAAAATGAGGATCAAACTGAATCTTGTTTTCGGCACATTCACCGAACCTACGAAACGTATACAATCATGCGGTTTCAACTCTTGCACCAGCTGGACCTTAAAAGCTTTTAAGCCAAGATTGTTCCGTAAAATCTTCAACAAAGTGGACGGACAATGCTCCAATTACTCGACTTATTCGGGTTCTCGTCGACACTGCGCTTCACAACGGCCGTAACTTCTTCTGGTTGCAATGTTTGTCGTCTTTGGGGATGCGCATTGTCCACTTGAGTGTGCGTGGTGCGAAAAAAGATCATCGTGTCCCGAATACCTTGCTGAGATGGACGATTATGTCGACCATAAAATGAACGTAGCGCACGATGAGCTTGGCTAACCGAACTATGGTTTTCAAAATAATTTTGCACAATTAGCACACGTTGTTCTGATGTTAATCTATCCATCGTTATATGGCAAAACCTATTAATCACAAATGAACTTTCAACTATCAAATTGACAATCTGTAGAAACGGCGTTACCAACAGATCTCCCAGCGAGCCAACAAACAGGCAATTGGAGAACAGTCGAAATGAGTTGACCCTAAAGTGAACGAGGACAAACCAAGTACATGTTGTCAACAAACAAAGAAGCATCTGTCCACCGCAAAGGACAAAATGTCACTGTTGGCAACAGTAATTTCGATGGGTTCATCACGAAGGACGAAATGTATGCTCTACAAAATATTGATCCTGCTAGTTCTGCTGTATGCAGCAAAGTGCAGAAAAATTCTTCATCAAATATTTGGAATGATGGAAAATATAAACGCGAACTCTATGAGATGCATAAAGATGTGAATCATAGCCCCAAGGATTTTTAAATTTTTAAACTTTGTTGGGAAATGAATATGTATTTAGGGAGTAACTCCCCATCAGGAATCGCAATGGGCCAATTGTGTATGGTGCCTTATATCTGATGAAGTTAAGCTTACTCTGCTAAGCCTAACCTAACCTTACAAGAGCCTTGACTTCTGAAGATAGAAAACGAAGTGCGGCAAGTCTTTGCCATACTGAAACGTGCCGAAATACTGCAGGTATATGGATCCTGGAACCTGATGCGAATCGGCAATATATTCCACTATATAATGGCTTGAGGCGAGAGGTATCGAGAAAATCTTACTGGATTTTTCCTGTACAAATAAGCTCTAGGCAGATGTTGAATAGCAGCTGAGATCTCGGCAAGAGATCAACTGCGTGCAATTCTTATGCAAGTATACAGTAGAAGTCAGCACATTGAATCCCTTGAACAATGAATTTTCTGTCTAGCTGCATTCTATATTTAAAGAAATATATTTGCAAAACAGTATTGGTTCCATAATTGATCCCTGAGGCACACCTTGGTAAATCAGCATTAAAACAAAATGCTTCCCGCCTACAACAAATCTCGAATGTACAATGTCGTACTGGATCTTGTTGAAAGCAGGCAGATTAGCAACAGAAATTGTTCATCAAACGCACGTCTAAAAAGCAAACATTGTGTTCCCTTGGCTTTAATTTTGATGAAGACATGCGCGGTATGCTTGAGGGTCTGTTGTGTTCTGTAATCACACACTTCAGTAACGCTCGTTGTTGTAAGAGTAGAAACACTTAGCATTGTCATACATCGAATGCAAAAGCCACGACATCATCTAAATTTGTCAATCTTTTAAGGCGCCTGGGCCCCCTAAAGCACATTTTTTTGTCAAACGCCAGCCGTGTGCAACAGCAACTGGACAATGAGCTCCAAAGTCCATATTGTTTCGAGGTGCATTAAATCAGCATATTGTTTTAATTACCAATCGATGTTATTGATCCGACTGGAATATTTTAACTCCTTTGTTGACCACTCACCATCCAGCAGCCAGCCAGCGTTTTTCTATTCAATTCAATATTTTTCCCTTTGAATTGGCCCCCTTCAAACAAGCTCCGAAGGCCACCGAACCTTACATTCAAACATTTTCCGCTTGAATTCAATTAGTAAATTCCAACCGAGCTGGTCGGCGCAGCGGCATGGCGATACTCGGTACACCCGAGTAATAAGTTGGTTTTGCAGCGCACAAATAAAAACAATCCTTCCGCCATAGAAACGGAATAAGCCTTCTTGAATTCAATTGATTGCACCACCCCAGCCACAACCATTAAACACCTGAGAAGTGCCCATGGAAACAGGATTACTTCATGCTCATGAAACCCTTTATTTCTGAGCTTGCTCGAACGAATCCTTTGCACCCTGCCAATGGAGCGATCTCAATCGCGATGGGAAAACTTTTCCTTTCTGCGATTGCAATGGGAAATTTACCACACCGTCAGCATCGAGTGTGTTCGTCCTCGTGCACATTATCCTGACCACAAATACCGCCTGCATAATGTACATTAGCGCCTTTCTCTCTCTCGAGGTGGATATTTATCCTAGGCCCAACTGGAGCTGTAACCAAAAGGACCAAGGTGAATGGGAAAAACTTTTTCAATTAAAATTATAAATATTCATTTAGCAAAAGTCCTGGGGAATTGCTCCTGCGGCAAGTACCTGCAATTGTTATCGCCACGAAGCGTTTTCCTTTTCGCGATGCTTACTAAAAAGGACTTCCACTCCTCGGTCCAACCAGCCGGGGGCCGTAAATTGATTGTAAATAAATTTCGAAAAAGAACAGAAGATTTATGCAAATTTGCAATTAGCGGGGAAACTGATGATTTTCCGCACAATAAATGTGGGCTTAGCAATGGTATTGGTGTTGAAGGATTAATCTTGGTATTTTTATGTAAATAAGGGGTTTACGTTTTGTTTGGTAAAATATTTAATTAATATTTTAGCCGCAAGATGGCGAATGTGAAGAGGTATTTATTGAATTTTATAGCAGCTTCAGCAGCAGTGTCATCTGTGAGTAATGGACTTGAGCCTCATAAGTAGTCGTTAAAATGTCATTAGAAGCACAAACGATTAAATGCGAACGGAATTGTTTTAATTACTCCTTGCCTCGTCGTTGTGGTTTATGTATTAAAGTACATAAATATTTGATTGTGGCTAGATTAATTCAAGTGCTTAAATTTAAAATGGAAAATGAAATTTTGGATACGTTATCAAGTCTTGTAGAGGTGTAGAGGTGCCTGTTTTTGCAAAAAAGTTTGGTGGAGTCTTCAGTCGAAGGACGCCAAACAGTCCACAGTTTTATTTAATATTCTATTTTTATTTGAGTCTGCAGAAAGGAAAGAGTTACAGAGCGTGAAAACATTGAATTTCTTAAGTGAGATTCGTTCATTTAATCTGATTGATTTTGAAGTGCCAAATTCAAAAAAGTCGGTCATTTGTCATGCAATAACTACCGAGGAATGTCTCTTCTTGAAAACGCTCACAATTCCTTTTGCAACGCATGTCATTACCAGTGAGGCTTGGACACCATTGTGTTGGGCTTCTTGGGATACTAAGAAGAATTGGAGAAAATTCTTAATCGTTGGACATGAGCAACCATTTGCAGCTGAAGTTTAGTCAGGTACCTAGGTAGCTCTAGCCAGAACCAAAGCGACTTTTGCCAGGACAAAGAGACTGTTTTACAGCAGCCAAATCGATGCCAGGGTGAAAGTCATCTGCTACATGGCACCTGTTAGGCCAGTGATCACCCTTGTGGATCAACGTGACAGCAAATTCGATAGAAAAGATTCGGCTTTTTAAAAGGCAATGCCTCAAGGCTTGGCTTCGTTTATAAAGAACACCAGAGTCCCAGTACAAAAAATGTTATAGCAATGAGGTCGTTTACAATAGAGTAAATCTCGTTAGGGTGGAAAATTTCCTTATAATTTACCCTTAGAGGTTTTCTTCTGCTTCGATTCCAAAGGTTTGATCCAGAGTAGTATCGCGGTACCGGTACGTAGACAGCCGACTCACCTACGATCGAGACATCACACAAAGTTCCGAAGACTCTCTCCGTTTCAGCACAGCGGTAAGCTCCGTTTCAGCACAGCTTTAAGAAAAATGGTAGAGAAGTCTGTTATTGATATCCTTCGAAGCCAGGTCTCCTTACGGGAAAAAGTTGGCCTCTTTTTGTTTATCAGAGCCTTGGTCCATTCACAGATTTAGTTTTTCTTAAGCTTAAGTAGGATAAATCGGGGGAAATATATACAATTATACTATACCGGGTTTTTCAACAGGGACGCTACAAAAGTAGAGCGACAAGGACAGCAAACGACGCCATATTTCTTGCCGCTCTTTTGACATTTCTCTTCAGTAAGGTTTGCCATTTCATGATGGAAAGATATACGAGCCAACGAGTCGAAATTATTAAAATTTACTACCGAAATTCGGAGTCAGTGGTCTCAACGTTAAGAGCGCTACGTCCACAGGCACAGTATAAAATGTTCCACAGTGAGACAAAGAAGTGCCCGTAGTGTCGAGACGATTGCTGACGCTGAGGCTTCAGTTGCAGAAAGCACAAATGTGTCTCTCGCACGTCGTTCTCAAGCGTTTGGCATCTCTGTGACGTCGTTGTAGCGAATTTTGCGTAAAGATCTTGGCCTACATCCTTACAAGAATAAATTGACGCAAAAACTGAAGCCGCGTCGTATGTTCGTGAATCGGGCTGAGCAACAATTTGAAAATGATTCGGATTTTCATCGAAAAATCATCTTCAGCGATGAGGCTCATTTCTGGCTGAATGGCTCCGTCAATAAATAAAATATGCGGTATTAGTCAGGCAGCAATCCACACGTACTCCATGAGTCATCATTGCATTCCGAAAAAATTACGGTTTGGTGTGGTTTATGGGGCGGCGGCGTCATTGGGCCGTACTTCTTCCGTGATGATCAAGACCAGCACGTTACTGTGAATGGGGATCGCTACCGTTCAATGATAACCGAATATTTTTGGCCCCAATTGGATGATATGGACTTGGAGGAAATGTGGTTCCAAGAGGACGGCGCCACAAGCCACACAGCGAAAGTCACAATCAATTTATTGGAAACCAAGTTTGGAGAAGGTTGGTCCAGTCGCTTGGCCACCTCGGTCGTGCGATTTGACGCCGTTAGACTATTTCCTGTCTATGGTTAAGTTTATGGTCTATGCCAACAAGCCAACGACGATTAATGAACTTCGTACGGATATCGAACGTGAAATTACAGCAGTATCGGCCGATTTATGCTTGAAAACCGTCGAAAATTGGGTTCAGCGTCTGGACTTCTGCAAGCGTGCCCGTGGTGGCCATGCAAAAGAAGTCGAGTTCCAGACATAATGACATCGAACGTATTTTCACAGGAATAAATAATTTCATTGATATCCAAAATCGTTTCTGTTTCATTTAAAAAAAATTTGTAGCGCTCTTATTGAAAAACCCGATATGTACGCAAGCTTAAGCGTTTTTATCTAATATAGTGTCTAAGTAGTCATTTTAAATAAATAAAAATGCATGCCTGTACTCATCAACAATTTATTTAATTCACATTTGACAGCATGCATCGCATTTAAATACACACATCAACGGCCAGAATGCGAAATCGGGTCTCAAGAAAACTGATCCGGCTATGATATGCGGTGCTATTTTCATCAAGAATCTCCTTGTCGCAATTTCTAAACTTGTACCGAATTGCGACAAGAATATGCGATTCTTCAACCGGGCATGTCTGTCTAGCTTTTATACGGTACTTGAAGGAAAGGCCAGAAGAGTTGGTGTTCCAATTCAAGACGATAGACGAATTTTTGTCGACAAAAAATGCATTCCACGAACACATGAAAGGGTCTTTCATTGAGCGCTTCCTAGCTTTAAATTTAAAAAAAAAATGTGTGTGTCAGATTTCATTGACATTTTTTATTTGTATGAAAAGCCTATCGATGCCATTATATATGATATATAACTTCGTTCAAATGTCGGCCGTAGCTCCTCTGGAGGCGCGCATCCAAAATGTCAAATTTTCATGACTCTGGCGCATAAATCAGGCTAAATTTCATCGATTGCATAGGTTATGTTGGCTTTGAGGGCCACTCTGGTTCGTGGCTTATTCGCATTGACCTGCGCATTCAGAGAACCCCACAAGAAAATGTCTTACAGGATCAACTATCACGATCTCGGTAGCCAGATCACATAACCTCCACTTAGGATGACCATGCCTTCGAATCGCTAGTACAAGCTGAGCTGTGCTGCACAAAGCGCCCTCCTGTTGAAACCACATATCGTTGGTGTCCATTTAATCCAAGTCAGTCAAAAAAAATTGGTAATCTTTGCCCTTAAGCGCTCGCCGTTGATATTGATGGCTTGGCCAACATCGTTCTCAAAGAAATATGGACTAATGGCGCCGCCAGCCCTATTTCCATACCAAACAGTACATTTTTCGGGATGCATTGGATGGTCTTGATTCTTGTGTAGATCCAAATTCTACAATTATGTTTGTTGACGTATCCATTGCTGAAGATGATTTTTCGATGAAAATGATGGTCAGTTTCCAACTGCTTCAGATCCCATTCAGCAAATACATATCTTTTTCTATGGTCATATACGGATGCAGACTCAAATCATGACGCAAAATTCGCCAAGTTGTGGTCTGCGAAAGGCCGAGTTCTGCTCGACTGCCTCGGATTCTCCTGTACACTCTCACGTACAGAGGCGATGTTTTGGCAGATCTTACGTTTCGTACGACGTACGTATGTAAGTTGACCATTAACTGAACCATTGTTCACAAATTTATCCATCACACTGCGGGTAGTCCTCTCGGAAGGACGATTATGGCGACCGTAAAATGGGCGAAGCGCAAGGAACGTCGCCCGAACGTAACACCTATTTCGATCAAACATTTTTTTATTGGCGCATGTTGTTGAACGCAATTTCTAGTCAAGGTGATTTAGTGGAGGGCTTCACAAAAATTAATCTGTTTTGAGGCAAATCAACACTTTGACTAAAATCTGACTTAGATTCATCGTAGGCAGTTAATGCAACTTGAGTTGGTGGTAGGACGTCGTGAGAAAAAATTCTTTGTCGGTTATTCGCTCTTGTCTATGAGGAACCAAGTGGAGAAGATTATACAACTGCGAACTTTGCGAACATCATACAGATATCCCAGGCACCAGGTTCACTAAAATTGTAAGAACGAATCGCCTCGACGGTTCAAAGATCAAGCAATTGCGGATACTAGGACACCTACTGGATGCAACTTTCGCAGGACCACGAAGAATGATCAGATCATAAGGGGATCGATGGTTAGTGGTCTATGGTTTCAAGTGGCTAAAAAGGGAGCCACCGTTTATCCAGCTTACTAGATTATGGTTCTGCATTTTTGCGAATGTGACTCTTCAAAGGAAAAAAGGATGCTACTATCAAAGACAGTTCAACGACAAGACCTAGACCACTGACAGCCATTAAAAAGCAACCGAGGTATTCAATTACTGGGTCAACCTGACATCGTGCAGCAAACCATAATCCATGAAAGATAAACCGAGAAGCAAAGTAGTACAACGAGCTCTGAGCTCTTTGAGAAATCTACGGTTCATGATGGGACTGGTTACAGGGCATATTAACCAAAATCTTCACTTACATACTCGGACTAACAGAAACCTCCAAATCGGAAAGCTGTGAGTAGGAAGGGGAGAATCTGGAGCACTTCCTTTGCAACTGCACACAGCGATACAAAATACTTGGATCGATACTGATACCATTTCTGTCGCGCCTCAAAGAAATAGGGACCAGCGAGATTATGGTTTTCGCAAAGCGAGCGAAAAGATTTCCCGCAAACATAAACTAAGCCGCTCCATAATCATCCTTTTACAACATGCCTTTCAGTACAGAGCCCCCTTCCCACTTTACAAAATCTTTGCATACAGGAAGTTGGGGAACATAACACAACGGCCCAAATCAGGAGTCTTGGTGATGAGCAATCAAATCGTAGGCAAACCTTAACAACCAGAAGAGAACCTGTCAGGGAACTTTCAGATCAACAAACCATCACCCAAATTGATTACGATGCCTTCGACGTAAGACACAAATTCAGCTTCCTGAGTCTCTGGATTTTCATTGAGGTCGAGTCGTCGACGTGGATCAGTTTTTATTAGCAGCCAGGGCAAGCAAAGAGAAGCAAAACGAATATGCCAAACTTTTAGATCTTCTCTTCCATTCAACTCAGACACTCAGAACCTGTTTATAGATTTCAAGGCTTTGTATGTTTAATGACTCAAAGTTTTGGCATTAATGTGAAACTCGTCCGATGGTGCAGTATAGTTATGGAGAATGCTCCCTGTCCTATTAATGTTGGAAAGAATCTCACCAAGAGTTTGATGCCAAAAAAGATTAAAGACGAAGCGATACTCTGCCAGGCGATTTAAGTTAACATCATTCTCCTAAGAATTGTTCAAAACTTTCACTCAAAGGTGCGGTCTTTCGGAAATCGGTCCAGCTACTTACGTAAGCCGGCGATATTGGTTTGAATAAGAGAACACAATGAAAAAACAAAATATATGCTATGGTTCCGAAAACAACAACTAATATGGTAAGGACATTAAAGATGGATGAACATCAACATTCCGAAAGATCCTCGAATAAAAATGTTTCACCACAGTAATGGTGGATCAAATCTTCTTTGGAAAACACAAGATGAGAGGTGAAAGCTTTTAGTACGCAATCCGAGAAAGCTAGCTTGCTTCCGATAGAAATTTCTTAAAGCAGCTGTGTATCCCAGTTGCTTGAATTGATAGGTTCCAGGTTCGATTTCTAATGTGATCAAGTTTTTCAAATATGATCCAGTCACCATGGCACAGTCTGATTTATTGATTGATGACTTTATTGCAGTGGTTGTTGTTTCGGCTGAATTCCTATATCGTGGTCTAAAAATAGTTGTTTGTATTGATTATTTGTAGATGACTCTGCTGTAAAGGCATAGCAGTCATGTCAGAGTCTTGAGCTAGGTCTTCTTATCTATCAAAGTATGTCTAACAAACTAATGAAAGCTTAAAATTTGATAACACTCATAATTGAAAAAAAAAAAATGGAGGCCCATGTGCACTCGGGATTGCATCACCATCCAAGTAAGCAAGTAATTATTCCCTTTCCATACAGCTGGTTTCGAAACTAAATTCCTCAAATCGCCTTGTGTTGAATGTTGAAAAATAGTCTTCGTCAAAGACAGTCCAGAAGGTTGATCGAGTAGGGTGAGCTTCAGTCAAACTCTTCGGCTAACATGGCCAATCCCGTTAAGTATTTTTGTAGAAACCAAACTTGTTAAAAAAAGGATAGGCAGTGTAAGGTCTATTCATCTATTGACAGCTTACATTGATATAGCTGAATGTCAGGCTGATAGCGTTGAAAAATACCCCCGAAAATCCGATTGTCTTATGGTGGCTTTTGGTTTGTTAGTCTAAAATCTAAACATTATAAACCGACCAACATCCAAAGCATTGCCACGACTATTTGCTCAGCATGCCACAATGCTTTTGCCTCCCACTAACGCAAAGTTCACCAACCCCAATTAAGTCCTTTCAATCATAATTGACTATCATCCTCATAATGCAATCCACTTATCCCTTCCTCTCCATTTGAAATCATTCCGCCCCGGAATGCAATTTTAAATTGATAAATATTGCAGAGCTTTCAGAGACAAAAAACTAAAAAAAAAGGATCAACAGGAAATGTCCAAGTAACCCATGGAATCCTATTATCCCTGCAGAGAGCCGTACCTTTCTCATTTTCTGCTTTTCACAAGTCCTCTAATGTTTGCACAATGTTATCCGACCGCTCATCAAAGACCCCTTTTAAATGGAATATAATGGACAAATAATGGCCAAACTGCCTACAACATGTTAAAAGTTCATTCCACAAGAGTCCGCAACAAACGACGACAGAAGGACCCTATTCATCTTCACTCTATACTGTGTACATCTTCAAAAGAATTTCACCCCTCATCCTGACACGGATACACCAGATACTCGTACATGTCGACTTGTCATTTCATTATATTGATGTGCCTTTCAAAAAGTTTGTTATTCGTTTTAAGAAGATCTGAGGATACAGGCTTAAATGAAAAATAAAAGAAAGACAGTAAATTGGTGTTTATCTAGGCACGGGTAGACCAAATAAACGAGATTCGCAAGGCGTAAGGCCATTGCCGAATGGGTTCTGTCAAGGACCTCTTTCGGCTTTTCATCTTGCTGAAATGAAATTCCATTAACCTTTGAGCGTATGCTGGGTGAAGCTCTAAAGCTTATCATATCATTTCATCATCAACATCATCAGCATCAGCATCAGCAGGGGAATGTAAATTAGAGGTGTGCCCTGCAAAGGACAAAAAAAAGGATTTGGATGTCTTAAAAATTGTGGACTCTTTCTTTCTCTTTTTACTCCTTCACTTGTCTTGCACTAAGAGAATTTAAGTTGATCTTTTGATGTGATTTTTTTTTCGTTTTTTTTGCATAGATGGGAAGGGGTGATTCTTTCTGGTGACGGGGCCACTTGGACAGAAAGTTTTATTTAATTTTTCTTTTAAAAAAGTTTTTCCCAAGAGTCTCTAGGACGAGCAGCAGACAGCAAATGGCAGAAGGGTAAAGTTTTAATTTTTTTTTTTTTGCTGTCTTTATTTTTTTCGACGACAGTGTACGCATGAAAAGTTGGTCGAACGATTTTTTTTCTTTTTCCAAAAGTTGAACAAGGACACTGTTTGTCTGACGTTCGAAGAAGGTTCATCACGTGCGCGGTTTTGGTGGAGATAATGCCGATGAATTTTTTAAATTAAATATAATTTCGGCTGATGGAAAAATCAGAGATCAAAAGGTTTGTTTGCATGGAAATGGAAGGGGGCTGGATTTTTTTCCACTTAGAAAGTTTGACTTTGGAATTGTTTATTTATGGACGCGTCTGGAGTGATTTGTTGGAAAAGAAAGTGACTAAAAGGACCTTGGTAGCATTTTTATGCATTCCAAAAAAAAGAAAAAAAAAAAAAAAACATCGACCAAGTGTGAGTTGTATACGCACACCAAGGGTTCCGTGCCACGGTACAATATGCTACTTATTTTTTTTTGTAAATTTCTCAAAGCCTGTTTCGTCGCATAATTTTTAAAACGCACGGGGACTTTTCTAGTGCTATAGTTACTAAACTGGTCAAAGCAAAGCACTCATTCTGTAGAAACTACAATTGTAAATGCAAGTTACAGCTCTATGATAGACAAACGGACGAACGGACTGAGGGATGGACGGAGTTTACAATTTTAATGCAGAGTTTACAATTTTAATTTTTTCAACGTTTCAGTCGTCAATATTTCCTTTTTACCTGAATAAGGCTTGCAACCTCATAAAGATACATATATCGCCGTAGTCTTCTCTACAGAAAAAAGAAACACCGACCAAGTGTGAGTTGTATACGCACACAAAGGGTTCCGTGCCACCGTACAATATGCTAATTATTTTTTTTGACTCTTAAATTTCTCAAAACAGGGACTTTTCTAGTACTATTGTTACTATAGTGGTCAACGCAGTTCACTTTCTGTGGAAACTGCATTTATCTACGTATTATGGTTCTGAAGTTACAGCCCTATGATAGACGAACGGACGAACGGACTGAGGGATGGACGGAGTTCACAATTTTAATGCATTTTTCAATGTTTCAGTTGTCAATATTTCCTTTTAACCTGAATAAGGCTTGCAACCTTAATAAGATATATCGCCGTTGTCTTCTCTACCAACAAAAAAAAAAAACACCGACCATGTGTGAATTGTACACAGGGTTCCGTGCCACCGTTCAATATGCTAATTATTTTTTTTACTTTTAAATTTCTCAAAGCCTGTTTCGTGGCATAAAATTGAAAAGATTTTTAAAACACGCGGGGACTTTTCTAGTACTATAGTTACTATTATGGTTCTGAAGTTACAGCCCTGTGATAGACGAACGGACGAACGGACGAACGGACGAACGGACGAACGGACGAACGGACGAACGGACGAACGGACGAACGGACGAACGGACGAATGGACGAACTGTTGAACGGACAAACGGACTGAGAGATGGACGGAGTTTTCAGTTTTAATGCATTTTTCAACGTTTCCTTTAAATAGTGAATATTTTCTTTAAACCTGAAAAGGGGTGGCAACCTTTATAAGATTTAACCTCGTAGTCTACTCTACTAAGGTGAGTAACTCTCAAGTCCTTTATTTAAGCGAGAATCATTGGTAAGCTTTGTGATCTCTTGTTGTGCAGATTTTGCTCTCTCCTTGAGTGTAGAACTTATCGAGCTCAATTTTCCTTCTGTGGTGGCAAACGTACGCTCACACAGTGTCCTTGGATTCCAAGAATCACTTTATCCGACTTCGCCACTGCGGAGGGCTAAGTGCCATGATTCAAGTTTAAATTTTTTAGGCACGGTCATTTGTAAGGTAAGGCGTTGGCTATGTGCCTTTAAAAAGTCGTTACGTGGTATACCGAGTCGCTCCGCACGAGTGCCTATGGTGTTATTATGCTTGAGACGAGACGGATATCCTTTCGATTTAAGTTAATAACTTTGAAATAAAACATAAATTGCAATATAATGTAAATTTAACGATTAAATTTGAAAATTACTTTAAATTTACTCCTATTTTTCGAAACTAGAAAATCTTAAAAAAAATAAATTCTTACAGTCTTAGTGTCTAACAATATTATTCTTTTCTCACGCTTTTTTGTATTACGAAAAAATAAAACAAATCAGTGGCGTAGCTTCCCCGTGATTGGATCCCTACAACTTCTTTAATTTTTTCTGGTAACATGCAACATATTTTTTGCTTACGTTTTACCGGGCACTGTTTTCCTACATTTTTTACAAAGTCTGAAAATTAGCACTTATAGTACTGAGAAAAACAAAACGACTGCCTTACCAGACTTTTCCCATTGCTCTTTTATTAAACACTTGCCAAACTTTGACATTTACCGGAAATTGAAGCCAAAGCAAATCTCAGTACTCACGAAAAGTGCAATTAATAGAATATTCGATTGCAAATTTGTTCAGCATTTTAACAGTTTAGTCATACTATACGACACCCTTGGGTCCCCTATTCTTCCACACCACTGCTTTGCAGTGTCATAGACGAGTAGTTTTTTTTTTAAACAATTTTTTCACAGGTTTTTGAAAAATTTTGTTCTACGAGCGGTAATGAATTGATTTTTTCGAAATATAGAATTTTCGAAACTCTACGTGGTGGCATTTTTGCTTCGTGATAAGTCCCTTAAATTTTAGGGCGTCTATTGTTCTTGACTCATTTTTAACTTTTATTCAAGCCTCATTTAAGCAAAAATTAAAACAGTAGAGTCAAATTAGAAACTTAAGACAAACGTGTTTCTGAGTCCAGCAGACAAAATGTGATTTTTTTTTAAGCTCTCCAAGATCTACATAAGTAAGGAAAAGGTTTTTAAGTTGAAAAATACTCGCTGTATTGTGAATTTGTTTTTTAAGTTCGCATTAAAACCTCATCAATCTGTAGTTTAGCTGAATCTGAAGAAGCTTATGTACAGAACGAGGTATACATATTTCACTATCAACTGGTTGCTCGTCTTCCTCTTGAAAGTTCAACTGGCCACTTGATGCGAAACTGATGTACAAGTTTTGAGATATTTCAGTCAACACTTTGCCACTGTTGCACATTCTATTCACCGCCGCCTCATCCCGGATCAATAGCTCTTCATGTTTAATTATCCCGTCTTCCAAAAGCAATAAACAAAAAAAAAACACGAGCTCTTCTTTCTGCCAAGCAGACTGTAAACAGTCGGGGAAAAAAAGAAGAAGAAAAACAGAAAAAAAACGAACCATGTACACACAAACTCCAACTTCAATTTCTGATGTTGCTGCTGAAACAGCACTTCAGTTCGATTGAGAACTTTCAATGGAAACGACCTATGGATCCCATGATACCTTCATCCTTTTACATCACTGCAACTGCAACGAGCCACAGCTTCGGGTTTCTCTGGATCCTTGTTGTTTCTTGCCTGTGTTTGGTTATCTCCTGCACACACACACACACACAAACATAACTCTAACAGAAAGGAAAACATAAATTGTGTACAAAACATGATGAACTACTCGTTGGTTGCAACGACCGGCATTGCCGCCTGAAGCTCACTTCAGAACTCAAAAGACGTAAATGGGAAATCAATGAACTTGAGCGAGTTGTTAGTTTGGAAAACTGAAAGAAAAGGACTTTAACAGAAAGATAGAAAGAGAGAATAAAAAAGAAAACTGCTTGCAATAATTTCTCCCAGGTGAGCTGATGATGCTGCCGATTCCACGGAAGATCCTTGAATACACATCATTCAGAGGCCGCTTTCTTTTTTTCTCCGTTCTCCAAAGGCGACTGGAGTTGTCTACTGAAAAAAATGGATAACATGACGGTAGGGTCTGGAGAAAGATGTCGTCTGTGTGTATGCAAGGAATCATCAACGACAACGAAGATTCATACTTGGCGAAAAAATTTCAATTTTCTTTCATCAATTCGTTGCATTATGATTGGGCGTAGAAGGTGAAGTGTGAAGACTAGAAGTCTTGGATAACTGTTATAAATCTTGGCTCTTTTTGAGATGGGCAGATTTCAGCATGGAAATCTCACATTGAAGCTTTCACGCAGACAGAAGAAGGAGCCAAAAGAAATGGTCTCGAAATAAACGATCCGTCGAACACCATCTTCATCAGAAGTGACTTACTGAATTTTTTGCGGTCGTACGACCTCAGAAGCCGCTAAGCGCCGAGGATGTCAAAACGACTCCACAGTTGAAGAAATGAAGATCCCGGGTATACAGCTGAGATTTTAGCAACTTCAACTTCAAATTTGGAACTTTTCCACCGCATTTGATGTGAATTTTTACGGCGTTCCGTAATAGTTGTTGAAGCCTGGATACACCAGAAATAAAGGAGTAATCAAAACAGTGGACTTCTGTAATTTAACACACTTAAAAAAGGCAAAAATTGTTCGGTCTTCGGCCGGAAAAGTCATGGCAAAGGTTTTTTGGAGCAGTAGCAACAGCAAAATAAGTTGAATTGCTATACAAACTGATAAAAAAAACGCCGCCAAAAGTGAGTTGGCACACGAAGGGTTCCTTACCTTCGTTCAAACGCAAAAGTTTTTTTTTTTTAATTTAGATTCCTCATAGCCTGCTTCTTAATGTGGGTGAAGAGAATTGAACCTACGAGTAAATCAAGTTTTCTTGCCGTAAAATCCAGTTGCGATTTTTAAAAATACTTTTTGTATGGGAACCCCCTATGAACAGTACAGCACAGGGAACAGTGCTGTGACGGATGAACGAACGGACACCGGAGGCTAAGTAAGAGGGTTGCGTTTTCCCGTTTTGGGTACGGGATCCTTAATTTTTAAATTTTCATCGAAAATAGAAATTTTTGAGACCTTCGCAAGAAAGTTTTTCTCAAATTCTCCCAAATTCAAACATAATCTCTAAATGTTATACAACGACGTGGATTCTAGTGCTTTCAAATGCCAACTGCCTTACTGCCTTGCTTATCAGTCCATCGATCCTTGGAGATGTGAGTTTGAACTAAAACCAACCAAAATTTCGTGTCATTCTTGACATCTTTGTTATTTAAACTGAAAGCTCGGTATAAGCTTTTTTCCTAAGCCTGGCCATTGGGACTCTACATCTTTATATATCCTTTATTTGGCAGATCCTCCGGTAAATCTCTTGCAAACTGGAAGCTTCCTTATTATCATAAATGCATTCACAAGTTATTTCCTGAACGACAAAATATAAAGTTCCATTTTTGCTCCTCATGGTCCTTATGGCCTTAAGCTTTCTAACGAAGAATTATGCAAATACTTCCTTGTTTAAAGTCGATCTTCCCTTCAAATGTTCTTAGGAATTACAAAACTTCTGTATGAACAACTTGTCTCTCGACTTAACCGATGTGGTAATCAGGCAAACGTCATATCTGCATGCTTACCTGGAATCCTTTCAATAATAATCAAAATCCATATATGTATAGGAAGGCTTACAACGACTTCATCTCACAGAGGAGCGCAGGGAAGTTCCTGCAATTCGCATCCGCAACAATTGCAATGAATTATTATTACTCCTACAACAGCAATCATCAAGTTGTGTCCTGATTAAAATAACACATCACATCCGCTTCGTATGAATAATTAAGCACAGGATAACTAAGGAGCGGGCATAATCCTATGTTCGTGTACAGCCTGTTTCTCATTGTCACTGTACGCGCTGTCCTTTGCGTCCGTACTCGTAAGTTTATGTGTGTTCATTAAACGTGACAACGAGAGAGATGCCATCCCATATCCTTGGAGTTTTGAATGCACGCACTGCAACAACTGCAACAATTATTATCGATACGTTACTGGGCGAGAATTAATTCCGAACCCACAATTTACGACAGTGGGTTTTTGGGCGCATTAGAAGCCGGAGTGGTTCCTTGAAGTGACCATAGGATGAAGAGCGGTGCAGTATTTGCCTTCAGATTACTTGCACATGCAGAAGGCTGAATGTCTATTTATATTCACGGTTAATCCTCTGCATATGTACAAGTCCATGGGAAGATGGGGGATATCCCTTTTCAATTTTCAAAGCCTTTTGGGCAGGCACAGATGTGAGAAATGGTTTTCTACCGTCGATTTCATTTACAAGTAATACGGATTTGAAAATACTGGAGGTAGTCTTGTGAAAACGAGGCTCAGTATTTTGAAATAGATAATTTAGCATCGGTGTTGTACAGTGTGGTCTAAAACAAATCGTTCTGTAAATGCCGAACGTTATTCAGACGCAAACTTTTTTTCGATACTTAATTTAAACTAGAAACTAATTTGAGTCAGCATGCATTTATATCGTGATTCTATAAATTTTTTTGCACTAAATACTGTTGGAAAATTGTCATGCAATTTTGGACTTCCACAAGGCAGTCATTTAGGTCCTCTGCTTTTCGTCATTTTTTTAAACGATATCTTAAAATGTTCGAAATTCTGCTTCTATCGACAACTGAAGTATTAAGATGATCTTAAGCTGCTTTCGAGAATAAGTTAGACAATGATGATGATGTAAATAGTAAGACAAGGTGTTTTCTTGATTTCAAAGCAAAAGACCATAACGCTGTAATGCTTGATGAACTGACTTCTGATTGACAGAGAGTCTCCATACGTTTTCGATCGAAGACCATACAGGATTTGTGACAAGCTCAATTAACGCTCTATATAATTAACATATTCGAATAAGACGAATAACGACTTATTATAAAAGTTGTGAATGGTTCAATGACAAGATTTTGTTGAAAAGGGATGATGCATATGCCTGATCTCCATAAAAAGTTTAAGAGTATGAGAAATGCAGTCAACCTTGAAATAAACAAAAGCAGATCTTTCTTCGAATAAGACATGAAGCAAAATAAAGGAGATGAGAGATGGGCAAGCAAATCTAACAAAGCTTTTAGCGCTGCCTCGTGTATGTCTCAAACAAATACAACTGACATTAATGATGGTATGGTAAAATAGGCGCGAACCTGTTATACTTTTTCGTTAGAGAGAGTTGAGCAAAATGTTATCGTAAAGTCTATTTTTGCACTAAAGACCGAAGTTATTTGGCTTGACCAAATACATCCTAAATTTTTTAAAACCATTCTTCCAACTTTACTCCTGATTTTCTGAAGATATCTTACGGAGCAACGCTTCACTTTCAAAAGAGTATAGTTCCATTTCAATTATACCTTCCCAATCAAGGGCTCCTGAAAAAAGTATGAGCTGGCAAATATAAGACCACTTAAATACAAACAGTCCAATCAGGATTTAGAGCCCATCGTAGTTGTACGACTGCAATACTAAACTTTATTAAGGACTAAACTTATGACACAGTCCTAGTTATTAAGCTTAACCGGACTTAAATTCGATTGTTCTGCACTTAAACTATTCGAAAGTTATCTGGAAGGCAGAAGTCAAGCCGTTTCTGTTGGCGAAGACATGTCAGATTTTCTGACTACCAATGCAGGAATACCGCAAGAATCGATTCTCGGTCCCTTATTTTTCACCATGTTTAACAACGACTTACCTTCCGTTCTGAAGAACTGCAATATTCAAATATATGCAAATGTTTTACAAATCCATCTGAGCTATCGAACATCGTCGGTTGAAGACGCGACAGCCCGCCTTAACTAAGATCTATCGCTTGTTGTCCAGTGGTCAAAGGAAAATGACCTCAAACTATTTAGGTCTCGTGAATCTATTGTCACATATCAGTTCACTGAAGGTAAGATTGATGATGCTGAAATAAGTTGTATTAAATTCGTCAAAAATTAAGGAGTTTCTTTTTAATCAAAAACTAACTTGAACCGATCATGTACCTTATTTTGTGACACGTGGATAATGCGTCCATGCGAAAACTTGAGGTTACATTAAACAATACTGTGCGGTTTGCTTACAATTTGCGCAGGTGTGATCACTTCTCTAAATACACAAACACATTTCTAGAAATGCCCTTCAGGAGATACTTGAATTTAAAAATTATCATTTTTTGTTTTGTCTAAAATCAAATGAGAGACGCCAACACTCTTTCCAAGGACTGAAAACCTTCAACGCAAATCATACCAAGGCTCTCGTTTTACCAAAATTCAAATACGATGTTACCCGAAAACAATTTTTCGTAAGGTTGTGTAACTTACTTCGTTTCAGTATTAGGAGACACAAGGAACAGCTTCGAATGGATCTTTTAAGCACATTTAGGGCGTAAAGTTGACATGCTTAAGAAAATGTGAAATTTGAATAAAATTAAATTTAAATTTTATAATTTTTTAGTTCCTTTATATTTTTCGCCTTTATGTTAAAACTTTAGTATTATTTTCATGTATGTAATATAATATCTTTTTAAATACATCAAATATAGAAAAAAAAAATAAGAAAATTATCAAAATTTAGAATTGGTGATGATCTGTCTAGATGAAGTCTCAACAATTATTTAAGGTTAAATATAAAAAAGTTAAGTAAAATGATTTGGAGAGACTGGAAGCAATTGATGATCATGTTGCGAATCAAACTTCGCTGGTTGAAAATGAAATCTAAAAAGTTCTCTGGCGCCCACGCATTGCTTTCACAATATTTCCCACTTGTAAGGTCAATAATTGTAAACAAGGATACTATCTGGGCCTTAACATAGTAAAATATATTTTTATTAAAATGCGTTGGAACAACTTTGAGCCTGCTTACAATGCAATTTGACAGTTCTAAGGTAAATTCGTTTTCAGCGCTAGAAGAAGTACCTACGAAATTCTTTTTTCCTTTTATCTATGTTGCCAATTTACGTGCCCACTAGGAAACTAAAAGATCGATATTTTTCTTCTCAAATAGCACAAATTATAACCAGAACGAGACCATGTGTAGAGCACTTAGATTTTCTCAAAATTGTCATCAAAGTGTTGTGACTTCCAGAAAGAAGCAGTGAAATCATGCGAAGCGTGACAACAAAAGACAAGTCACGTCCTGTATCAAGAATTATTGCCCTTTATTTTACTAACAGATAAACAATACAAACGATTTAGGATAAAAAAATGCATGTAGGGATAAAGACGAAATCGTTACAAAAGAGACCAGTTCTGCAGAATTTTAAGTGCTGATGATGAACAACTTTCCGCTCTCACAAAGAATAAATCAATCCGAATTGATTTTAGTAATTGACCAGCTCAAGAGCTGCTGGGTGGCGAAGTTGGTAGACCGCCTGCCTTCAGTTGATTCAATTGATAGGTCACAGGTTCATTCCAAGAGTGGTCTAGTTTTTTCGAATCTGGTCCAGTCACAATTTGCCATTTGGATCAAGTTAATGGCACAGTCACTGAATTCGTCGACCAGCGATAGAAGTCTGACTAATGGGTGGCATTGTTGTAGTGGTTGTTGTATCGGCTTAGTATCTTATTCGTGTTTTCAAAATAGTGGTTTGTGTAGATTGTGTGAAGATGGCTCTGCTTTGAGGGCATAACACTGAAAGCGGGGTGTTTAGCTACGTCTTCCATACTTTCAAAGTTCATGTATTAAAACATATGTCGAATAAAATCCTGCGAATTTGGAGGAAGCTAATAGGTCGATATCAAAGTCCTCCGTCCCGTTTCAGGCTCCACCAACGCAAGAGAGTTGAAACCAAATACAACTGATTTTCTTAACCACTACCAAATCTTTCATTCTACTCCTAACTCTTGAAGAGCGAGCAAATAATTAAAAAAAGAAATCAATCTTTAAATAGCTACTGAGTCGATAAGGGTAGATGTATTTAGAAGCCATATAATTTTTCGAATAAGCCCGAAAAAGGAGTCTTGTTTACGTTTTCTGACAAATATTATTGTTCGAATCGAACGCCTTAAATTTCTTACCGGCACATTGATTGATTCGATGATGGATTTTGAAAAGAATACATGACTTTCAAGGCGTTGAATACAGTTCTTTCATCGATTTCGAGCCTCGTACATTTACATCAATAGAGTCGGGGGGAAGAGGAACTTGCTGAGCTTTTTGATCCTTGTTTATCTTTTCTGGTTTAAGGCTTAAGGCCATAGTGCAAAGATATAACTTTTCGTTAAGTTTAAGAACTGAAATAACACCATCTCAAATATTATACCAAGAATCATGTCAACTACTTTTTCTTTGTATCTAGCAACCAATAAAGAAATGAAATGGTCCTGTATGGATCGAACTGTGATGCACAAAAATTTTCACTTTAAGAGCAAAATTCGTCGTGTCATGAAAGCTAGCCGAAGAGCTCAACGAGCTTTAGATTGATAACAATCTAGCCAGCAGTTTCAAAAAAAAATTACCATCCGCTGTTTCTCATCTCCTACAAGTAAGGATCAGGAACAAACAAAATATCCTTTTATCAAAAATTAAAAAAAAAAAAACCATTTCCGATGATATAAGGCCGACAATTTTTTTTCGTTTCATTGCAGTCCCTTCATAAATATCTGATCGGAGGAATCGACAGAGACTTATTTTTGTTCGCATAATTCACAGTTTTTTATTCGACATTTTTGATGTACTATAAAATTGTGTTTTTTTGAAGACTGGTTCCGCTTGGATGGTTGAATGCGTATGCTAACAAACGAAACTGTGGTATTTGGTCGGATGAGCAACCTCAAGGAAAACAGGAGCTGTCAATGCACGCGGAAAAATGCACTGTTTGTTGAGGTTCACGTTCGGGCGATTCATTGACGCCACACAGCACGGTGATCAATTCATTTGTCGTTTTTGACCGCTAAATTGGCCGAATAGATCGTGCGACTTGACGCCTTAAAAAAAAACAAAAATCAATCGTCTATGCTGTTGTGTTATTAGGGCTCCAAAAGGTGACTCAAAATTGGATCCTCTGGATCTTAAGGAGCTGTAATAGTTGAATCATTGAGAGCAATTGTCCAAAGGTGTCTTCGAACTCGTACTAGAGTAACAATTCACCTTCGATGATGCACGCAAATGGAAAGGGGCCACAGTCAACCAGGAACAAGGACCCTATTGCCTTACACTCTGTTCATTTTACTGTGCATGAATTCCCTTCAATTGCTGCTTTGAAAAAAAAACCCGGACACTGTATCGACCCGTGATGTCATTGAATCCTTGAAAATTTTGATACTAGAGAATGCTTAATTCTTGGAAGAACAATCTTCATCTTCATTTTAAGCAAAACAACAAACTTGAACTGGGACCTTCCGGTTACTTTACAACCCCACTCTGCAAGTAATACAAACGCACTCATTATTTTAGTAGTAACCAAAAGTATGTCTCCGGATGGGAGGACTTACTACACAACAAGGAATGAGTTACTCGGTTTGAAATGTTCAAATGCAAGCTCTGCCGCTGGGCTCAATAAGCAGGAGATTGCCCAAGGCCAGTGTTCCTTTCAAAACGTTTCATCCCTCCTGTGGATGCAAAGCCCCCATGGGCGAACATGTGCGTGGCCATGAGCTGTTTTGTGGTTGCCCCACAAAACACAATCCGATGCGTACTGAATGTGGCCAAGGCACCTTGTGCAGTTTTCTGAAAACTTGTAAACGTGCGATTTATGGGTTCTCATAAATTACATCGGACGCAGTTGTGGCCAGGATGTCATTAATAAATTCCTTTTTGTCATTGCTCTGGCCGGCGGCGGATGGGCGGCTAGCAGGAGAGACCACCAAGCACCAAGGCAGAAGTGCAATGAGCAGGCGGTGATTCGGATTATCACATCTCTGGCATGTAAGCATTTTAGATTTTCTGTACAAGCATCATTTTGAATGTGAACACGTATACACAGCAAGGATCAGGATATGAAGGTGAAAGCTTTATACAGTCAGACATCTTCCAATGATGGAACTTAATCTGCCACAGACATGCACTTCGATGAGCAGAGACAATAAATTGAGTTAATTTTAGTTTACACACCGAGAGTATCGTCTTTCTTTATTTCAAGGACAATCCGAAGGGATATCTTCTTAAAGTTGGTTTTGAAAATCAGCTTGAAGGCATCTGTCTGGAACAGAGTTTTATGCTGCTGGGTAGGCAGAGGCGATTCTGGAGCGAAAAACACATCGTTTTGGTATCTGCATGGAGCCATAAATCCTTGCAGGAGTTTCTTGTAAAATTTTCAAGTCCATTTTATGGTCTTGCACCGTAAGCAAGTTGGCGATAATAACTGAATTGGGACGTACGTGTGTTCCAGATAGTATGTGAGTTATGTCCTGCACGGAGAGAGTGAGTTTTCATATCTCAAGAGATTTTCATGCAAGAGGTAGTTTGCTATTTTTACATGAATGCAGAGATTTAGTACTCAGATGGGACCTATCAAGGCAGTAACTCCATCGAATAAGGGGGATGAAATTGATTTTTTTTTCTTGCAAAAGGATGTACGAAGCTGACCAAGGAGTAAAGCAAGGTGAAAATTTAAAGCATTTTATTTTATAAAGGATCTTTATGACTCTAAGAGTGTCCTTTTGTTCAAATGGCTGTCTCTAATGGCTTGGAAGCAATTTTCCATTTTCATTTTTGATGGCTTGAGCCCTTATTTCACAAGTTGCTTGACCAATGTTGTTGCTCGAATTTTAAGAACAAAGAATTTGTACAAAGAGAGACGAAGAACCAAAAGAAGACTTGGAAGTGATTCGGAACTCAGACTTTGAGATATTTCAAAAACTTTATTATCGGCTTGAAGTACGATCGAGACATTTTTGAATGGAACTCGACTTCGTTCGTATTTCACATGTCGGCCGAAACAGCCGCTATTTTGCGTTCAATGTTGGCTCTTAGCTCTTCAAACGTCGTTGGCTTGTTGGCATAAACCAATGACTTAACGTAGCCTTTTCAATAAATCGATTGTAAGGTATGCTGTGTGGCTTGTGGCACCATCCTGTTGAAACCACATGTCGTCAAAGTCCATATCTTCCAATTCGGGCCAAAAATGATCGAAATTCATTTTGCGTGACGATCGTTATCTTTGAGGAAAAAGTATGGCCCAATAACGCCGCCGGCATGCAAACCGCACCAAATATATTTATTGTGGATAAAGTGGTGGATTTTCACCCGATCAATACCGTCTTGGCGCATCTCCTCCAGAGCCCAATCGGGGAACTTATATCGCTTCAAATGATCCATCGGCTTCAAGTCTTGAGTCAGCTTGATCTTGTATGCGTGTGATCTAAGATCCTTACGCAAAATGCGCCATAATGTGGTCTGAGCGATGCCCAATTCTTGAGTATACCGTGGAATTGACTGATTTGGATCATTTGCTGCGGAAGCTTGAACGGCAGCGATATTTTCGACCTACCCATTGTCTCAATGACACGGTTACATCACACAACGAATATGTAGACTCAAATTTTGCACAGAGATCGTTATTGCCTTTCTAATAGGGCGAGAATTACGAACGAAAATTGGTGTTAACGCCTTGAAAGTTGCGGTCACCGACTCGGAATTTCGGTATCAAATTTTTAGAATTTGCAGACGTTGCTCGTCGTGTACTTTACCATGATGACAATGTTGAGTTGACTGAATAAATTGACAATGACAGTTTGATGATTAGTAAAAGGGTGTATTCGCAAATTAAATTCAAAGTTGTCAAGTCCTTATGAAACTGAGAGTTCGATTACAACATCATTTGTACAAGCCAATGAAAACACGCTCATAGAATAAGCCGATAGAGTTTTCACTGAAGCATGGCCACTCACTTAAAGCCTGTTTAGAGGATTCGTTTTGAGTGCCCCATGACGAGAGTTTGATGGTGAGAGGAGTGAGCAGTAAGGGAAAGCGGCAGTCACGAAGAACATATAAAAATCGGGGTGGACAGTCACGTTCCACACCCGAAATGTTTCGTTTCTATGCCATTTTGTCATTAAATTTCGATCATGGAGTAGTGAGGTTGGTGGATGAACATCATAATTGGTTCGGTTGTAAGGTGAGGATCGTGAGTTAATATGTGTACTTGGACGACAGAAGAAGTAAATGCTCTTTTTCAGTCGATCCACCCCTATTCTTTATCTAAGTAGTGCTGCAGTGAGCACTACAGTGTGTAGACACTACAAGAATGCTCACTACGCACTCAAAAGTAATCATCTTAACAGGGTCTTAGTCACACTCCAGTGATATCGCCATTAATTTGATTCCAGAGGCACATGGTGACTGCACTCAATTTAAAAAACCAGATGAATATTCAAGGATTCGGATCCGCATTCAATTGAAAGTCAATCACTAAACCAACTGCCCCACCACTTAAAAGCAAGTTAAGCTCAGGCTCAGCATTATTATATTTTATCCATTTGCACTTCAGCCATCAAACCCACCACGTGGTCATGCTAAGTAATATATTCAGCCACCTTGTACTCCTCGAGCTTCCAAGTTGGGTTGGAGACTTTCTGCAATTTTTATGGACTCATTCGAAGACGTGCTATAATATCGATTTAAGCCCTTGCAACTAATGGAATGATCCCTAATATTATAAGAAACTTACCGTGGACAAAAATATTTTCAGTATTTAAACCTTTCGCAAGTTTAAAAAGTCCGGCAATAATTTAAAGGATAAGAAGTTGCTCTTTTCATCACGAATGCCAAATTCTTGAATTTGTTCAACTCGCAGTTTGCTCATGAGGTCCATCGTCTACATAACACGAACAATTGAACCGATGTGTACGTTTGCCTATTAAAGGTAAACTGGCTTACTTAGCTGGTTCCTGAAGAAGATTATTGTTCTTGATTACGGGCACGTTGTTTAACCCTAAATTTAAAAGTTACTTTCTTGAATACGCTAAGCTCTTCAGACGGATCCTGAAAAATGTTCAAATTGTGCCAAGCCTAGATTTCAAGAGACACCATCTTAAAGCCCAGCAGAACTTATTCATAAAAAACTGTCGTCTGTTTAGGGAACATATTAAGAAGATTGATAGTTCGGGGATGAAAGTACATGCATGGGCCAGAGGAATATATCTTTTCACTAGGAGAAGAACAATGAAAACGTTCGAACCCCAATCTTTGAGGCGTGGCACTGCTCTGACAGTTAACAAGACTCCAAAATATCTCGGAGTCATTCATAACACAAAGCTGAGCTGGAAAGACAACATCGAAAACCTCGTCAAAAAGGCATGTGAAGAAAAAAAGATGTTCGGCAATATCTGGGGAGTCAAACCGAAGGCTATACACCACAATTGGGAAACCTAACCTAACCTACGATTCACTATTCTGGGCGAACGCACTTTAGAAAATATATCATCTTGCAGATGTTACAAGGGTCCAAAGACTTGGATGCTTAGGGGTGACCCGATGTATGAGATCGACACTAACAGCAGCACTGTAGAGAATGCTGAATATGCTACCACTCGACCTTTAATAGAGCGGCTAAGACAGAGCTCAGATAAAGAGAGGCATGTCTACGGGTAGGCAATACCTGGCATACCAGCTAAGCCTTAAAGGAACACATTGAACACAACAGACTCTAGCAGGAAATTTTGTTTTGAAATTCGAAGTAGGAAGGAGTGGGAAAATGATGGTGTTTGTTCTGATGCTGAGCTAGCTCTCTATACTAATATGTCCAAAACTGTATTCTGAATGAATGAATTCTGTAAAAACAGGTCCTTAAATGGCTCCTTTCGTAAAGGAGATAGTTGCAGCGTGTTCCAGGGAGAGGTTACAGCAATATTTCCAGCAATGTTCATTGGAGGTAATTTAGTGTACGTAGACAGTCAGGTGGCTATGAACTCGTTACAGACACAATTCAACTTTGCGTTTTTTTGCTGTCCAAGTTAAGGCAACTACCGATTTAGATGCAAGTTCATTCGATCTACCAACGAATGAACACTCTCGCCTAGTGATTTTGACAAAGCTTCTACTTAAAGCAGTCATACATCTTCCAGATGTATTCATCTTCCAGATGTAGAGCTCTTACTATGTAGATTGTGTTCTTTCTGATTGTGTCTCAAAAAAGCGGAGATAGTCTTAAGATGAATTGCGTTATTCGACGTGTAATAAGATAGCTAAAGGATGCAAAAATAAAATCAAATTCGTGCTCTTTCCGAATCATGTAGCGAGTGGTGTGTCAAGATCTACCTTTACCCTTTGATGACGCGATCTTCCAAATAACAAAATTTTATATATTATAATCAATAAACGGAAAATAAAATACTGTGAATTTTGTGTGAATGCAATAAAGTGAACAGCGCATTGTTTAAACTTAGTCGTATGCCACCATTGAAATAAAAAGCGGTCAAGTGCGTGTCGGACTCACGCAACGAAGGTTCCGTTCAAACTTGTAGGTATGTTAATAGTTATTATTTAATAACGTTCACGCGAACAAGGGGTTATGAATGCCCTTATAATGTTGGCACAAAACACGAATGAAAGAGATCAGAAAGGAAATAGGGATAAGAACTGATGCACTTTGTTTCTGAATTTCTGCAGATGGAAGTGAGTTCCAAAATCGTGTTGTACGGCTAAAAAACGAATCTCTATACTTGACTGTACGAACACCGCGGGTTTGAAGGAAAACTGATGAGCAAAATTGGTGAGGCGGGTGTTCCGATGAAAGTGATAAGCACTGGTTGTGATAAAAACGATAAAATATGGTAAGACAGCAGACGTTACGACGGTGTTGATGAGAGCCAATTGACTTTGTAATATGGCTCCTATGAGTGCTCTGAGAACCTTAACCAAGATTATCGTTAATACTTATGCCAAGAATTGAAAGGTTTTTACCTTCAGCAATGCAAGTGCCATTCATGGATAATGGTCGAGGGTGTTCAATTCTCTTTAGTGACAGAAGACAGCATTGAGTTTTGGAGCCCCATGATAAAATGCTGTTAATATCGGAATTTAATGAGTTAATCATACGCTGCCGTTTCATATCCAAGATCGGAGATGAGGGACGAGAATTCAGTAACGAATATGAAAAACTGAGAGACCTATCATCAGCGAATGAGTGTATGGGATTTGATGAAAATTAATAACACAATCGGTGACAAAACGGAGCCCTGTGGAACACCACAATATGGTGGATTTTAGACTTGGTACCGTCCAATACTACTTTTTAATGCCCCCGAAGAAATTTTGTATCCATTCAATAAAAGATTCGTCGGTTCCAAATACACAAAAGAGCTTTGATACCAAACTCTGTCAAATGTATTAGAAATTTCAAGCGCAATAACTTGCTTTCACCAGAAGGGTGTAGAGAGTGGTTCCACTTATCCGAGATACACGATCAAATCATAAGTGCGACGGTCATTGAGAAGTGTTCGTGTTTGGAGATATTTAATGACCTGACGATTTTTTAGCATTTCCATGACCTTGAAAAACAGGAACGTTGGTGCATTGGGTCAATATTTGGATGGAGAAGAAGATTCGCATTTTTTAGGGACAGGTTGGACAAATGCTGTTTTCCATCTACTCGGGAAGAGACCAAAAGAGTAGGAAATCGTCAACCATAGCAATCGAGTCCTAAAGTGTTTTTCCGCTTTTGTCTGTATGAAGTAGCCTTTAAGTTTTGATTCCCTTGCGTGTATCAAGGTTTGGGTTAAAAACAGCTGTTTTTATTAATATAACTGCGTCAATTTAGAAGCTTGATTTTTAAACAGCTTTAAGAAACCGTAGTCGCAAGTATTTGGTATTAATTTTATTTAATTTAAAGGATCCACTCGTTCTTGGGAAAAGGAGTGGTGGCAGACAGACGGACTGCAAAGGTACCGAACCTTAAAAATCTAAATGAATAAATTTGAGTTTCAAACAAATACATGATCTTTGTATTCTTCACAAAATCCTTTTACTCTGTACAGAATGCATAATCAAGGTGTTCATAGTTCCCACGAGCCAGCAATTTAAAAAAAATAATAAAAACAATAGCTGCTGATTGGGAGAAAGAATTTTTTGGTTTTACGTAAACGCTGAAAAGGCTCGAAGCCACTACATCATAATCATCATCATGCACTCCTCCAAAGAGCTTTTAGTTAAAAAAAAAAAACTTATTTGGGCCCGATTTGAGTGCACAGCTAGCCTGTGCGTGAAGCAGCCAAATCAACCTACTTTCAGCTAACTTATTTGGTAGATTTGAACTCGCGAACCCACGCATCTCTTACCGGTCAATACTGGTCTCATAAGGTTTCCTTTCCATGCTTATCTTTATAGTATAAGGTCGATGAGTGGCGTATACAAAGTGTGCATCTGCCAAGAGGTCCCTTTTAGAGGTCGTCAGGTGTCTGGATACTTTAACAGCGACAGACCTTTTTGCTTACTGGATCCTCAACCAGGCTAATTCTCAGCATGCCGAAAGGTTGGGACTTTAAAACGTTGGGACTTTAAAACGTTGGGTCTTTGGGTAGTTACAGGGTGTTTAAATTGTTAAGGATGAATGAGCATCTACCATAAAATTTTAACATTTAAAGCTCCGAATCAAATTGCCTTAATTATTTTTTAAGCCCGGCATATAACCTTTTTTATGACTTCAAAAAATCAAAGCCATCTTATATAACTGTGTTATTTTGAAGTATCGTCATCAGCTCTGCCATTCCCATTTGAAGAAGGTTTCTCTTGAAGCTTTGCCTTCGTCTTTTCATTACATTCGTAATGATAATGTTATTTTTATCAGAAAGTAAGTGAAGTTAAACAAAATCTCTTTAAATATTGTAGTAAAGCTAAAAATAGGAAAGTAATAATTTCAGCTACAATAAAATATACAATACAATACAATACAGTCCTCAATTAGTCTTCAGCAAAGCCGTCGTTTGTCTGCACCAACACACCACTATAATGACTTTTCGAATCCATTGTTCCTGTAGGTTCACTTATTACTTTCGATACGTACGAAACTAAATGAGAAAATTAATTCCCTTTTTTCCCTTGTGTCCTTCCACATGCTCACCTGCAAATCCGTATAAAAATCCTTTCAACTCAATTTGATAGCTCAAAACTACTTCTGTTTTTTTTTTCACAGAAAAAAAATTAAGTAAGCCCGTTCGAAAAAAAAACTAAAAGCCAACAGTATAACGTTTCCAATTATTTTGCCAGTCATACTCGTAATACAAATTCACCAAGGCAGGGATTTCACCTGAAATTCCTTGTTTTTTTTTTTTTTGCAGACACACAACAACCGCGAAGTTAGTTCAGTTGGTTGGCAAGTGGTCGGGGAGTCCTTGCCACAGGAACCATGGAAAAATTTCATAAATCCAACCATTGAAAGCCCAAGCCCACCCGCTGTTGCGGTAAAGGGATATGGAGCTCGAAGTCTACCTTGTGCATGTCGTAATCCCCGAAATGTGTACCGTGATAAGTTTTTACGAGCTCTTATTTTTTTTCTGGTTCTGCTAAAAATAGTGGTGAAATAAAAGAACAGAAAAATAACAACACACCCTGTAATGTGTATACAAATGTGTGTGTGTGTTCACGCTTGCAACCAAAGAAATCCTTTCATAACAAGGGTTAAAGCGTGCAAGAAGCGTATAACAAGACTGACGTATTTCGAGGAAAAAAAACAACTTAGAAGAATGAGGAAGAAAAAGTCTTTATGGCGGTTTCGTATGGCTTTGTGGAGGCGGCAACGGTGTGGATGGTGCCTCCTCAGTGGCACAAAGTGTCTGTTAACATTTTTAACGAACCTCTAACGACTGTTTGCCGGCGCGGCGCCAAAAGGGACTAAAGTACTGGCGGAATAATGATTGTAACCGTTAAGTTCCAATTAAAACTTCAACCCAAGTGTTGTTAGTTTAAATTCGTGCGAGTGCAGCCGGTGAACACTCCATTAATGGAAGAATTTTCGCAAATGGTCTTATGGGATTGCTTATGTTTTCGGTTAGACTTAACTGGATTAATGCTCGTGGAAAACTCAGGATGGGAACCACGTTAAACAGACTTTGTTAGAAAGCGCTCCCGAATGAACAAACAATAAAAAGTGTCAGACTTGTTTAACGAGCCCGGCATGGCTACCTTGATTTAAATAATGTGAGCGCTTCATTCAGCAGCTGGTCAAACGTGCTGAATTGATTTTAAAATATTTAATATTTTACTAGCTTGACAAGCATATTTGGAAATGTGAACACCCCATTTGTGGGATTCCAATTGGATGTTTTGGAGAAAATTCAGTTTTTCAAAAATTCTTTTTATTGTAATGCTAAAATGCGCTTACGGCACTTTAATTAAGTTTTCGAAAGATTACGTTACACTTAAAAACAATGCCTTTTATACGGATTTGGACTGCACTAAAGCTTTCCAGAAACATGACATTTCAAAAATGCAACAAACAAAGCGCATTCTTTTTTTCGAAAATCAAAAGAAGCAGAAACAAATGCGACGTTTGAATCCCTTAAAAATTAAAAACTGAGAAACCTGATCTCAGAGGTGATGATATTTATGTTCCTTTGTTGTGGTACTTTAACGAACTTACATTTTTGAAAGACAAAGGAACATTGTCAACGGGATGGATACCACAAATATAATTGAACTTCCACAATTTAAAAAACAATTGATTAAAATGTTCAGTTCTACTTACGCTTAGGAGATACATGGGTTCACGACCTTAAAAAAAATTAAAATTTTTTATTAAATTCTATAACATCTTTCGAATATTGTCCTTAATTTTCAAGTTGATCTGAGTAATAGTTTCGAAGACACAGCCTTGAGAAGTTACTCGCTGAACGTTAGGTAGGCTAAGAGCGCAACTTTAAGCACGTTTTTCTCGAAAAGGTGTTGTCACAACGACTATTTAAAGAAAAGTGTAGAGAAATTTTTACCAAAATTGTAATTTTTTTAGTGTCCGACTGTAACATGATTTTCAGCCGAAATCAAAACCGTAACCGAACATTCGACCTCGGTTTAAGTTTCGGCCGAAACCGAACCATTCTTAGACAAGTTGAAATTGATTATGAATTTTAATTGTTATTATATAAATTTAGTATAGTTTTATCCATACAGAAAGATATCTTGTCCGAAGTTACCTGACACGTCACGCAAGCACTTACCTAGCACGAGAAAACAAACAAATTCAAAAATACGGCTCACGGACCAAGAACTCACGCGAAGTCAATCGTGCTAGTCAAACAACAAAGTTTGTGTTGGTAAGACTCAATGCAATCTCGCCATGCACAAGACTCGATTTTGATCAGTCCTCAATCAAACAAATTTTGCAATATCGGCCGGCTCTATCACGATAACAATTGATGGGTCAAAACTCGAACGAAAACTGGAATTTAATCTTTTTGAGTAATCTTAGCCTAGAACTCTCCTTATATGTTTTACCACGACCGCGAAATCGCTGTTGTATAGTAAAATTTCTGGAAATATTTTCTTCGACCCACAGCCAAGCTGCCATCAAATCTACATCTAAGCTTGTCAAGGAACGCCGCGTATCCCTTAAGGAGATAGTGGACTTTTTAAGGTTCACTTTAACGGGGTTCTTGGACAAAGGGAAATCCACGGAAACTGCAGAGCAGATGAGCTTGCATGTGAAGGTACAATGCACCCTCATAGATGCACCTCACAATATATTGACATACCATTAGCTGCGGTCAAACTTAGCATAAAAAATAAATACACCAACCATCTTGCAACATCACCAGACAAACCTGGAATCTCCAGAAACCAACAAAATCTCCTCAATGAATGTACTAGGAATATTAAGACATAGAAAGCTTTGTTCCCATTTCTTCACAGCTTTGCCAAGGGATCTCGCTCAGCTCATTTGAGAAGCAAACTAGTTCTCTCCACCTTCTCCTTCTTCACCGTCCGGAAGGAAAACCTCTCAATACTCACTAACTCCCCAATGTAGGCAGATACGTTAATCCACATTACACTCGCGGTATCATAATAGGCCAAATTGCTGTGTGCCTTGTGGAAGACTGAATTTCGGCCGATTTTTTGCCGAAACCAAAACTTATTTTTTGGCCGAAACCGAATGTAAGGTCGGTCGGTCAATAAATTTTTTTTAAAAAAGGTTTTCCTATATAATAATAATAATTTAATTTTTACTTTTTTCCGTCGTCTTATTTCTAGTTTATTAAGCTGACTTAAACATTTTTTTTTCACTTCGGATAATCCTGTAAAGAGTTCTGCTGTCAACGCGGATGCACATTTTTTCCGAGGGGTCGTCCGAAATTATATAACAATGGCTGAGTTTCTTCTTATACGAAAATTTCTGAAATTCTTTGTCAAATGTGTATTTTTAACACAACAGAAAGTTTGGATAAAATATTGTATTGTTTATATGAAAAATTTATCTTTGAAAAAATGCCGTTTTTTCCTCTAGGAAACCCCTCAATAGATACCTTAAAGGCTCTTTTGAAAATTCCACAAGTTTATATTATAATTACGCTTAGGTACAGAATTTCAAATCGGGATAACTTCGTTTCGAAAGTCTTTCATTTGAAGAAATACAATCACTAAGCTTCGTAATTCGTCATTCAATGTACGGTCGTGGAATAGTTTATAATTGTTTATACGTTTCTGCATTCAGTCAAATTAATAATATAAATAATTTTTATAATCTCCTAGACAAGTCAATGCTTTCTACGTATTACAACAAAGTCAACTTTACTCCAAGAACTATTGGAAAAGTTTCCTCCGCTGTATATGGAATTATTTCTTGGTCCATTTTCTTTAAGGCTTCTTGGTATTTTTGACCGCGTAAAGGATTTGAAAAAAATTAGGTTTTTTTCATAACTTTTTAGGAATCAACTTTTCCTTCTGCTCGAAGTTGCATTTGCACAGCATAGCCCAATTCGAACGCAAATCGTCTGTTTTTGGTCTCTTTGATCTTTCACATTGGTTCGAAAAATCAATTTGGGGTCGTCCAATAGAACCATGAGTTCGGCATTAAAATATAATTTCACTTTGGAGCCAGTCGCGATCCTGTTTACAAAAAAAAGTACGGGTTTTTCAACAGGGACGTTACAAAAGTAAAGCGACAGGGACAGTTAACGACGTCATATTTCTTGCCGCTCTTTTGACATTTCTCTTCAGTAAGGTTTGCCATTTCATGATGGAAAGATATACGAGCCAACAACGAGTCGAAATTATTAAATTTTACTACCGAAATTCGGAGTCAGTAGCCTCAACGTTAAGAGCGCTTCGTTCAATTTATGGTCGTCATTATCGTCCTAGCAGATCAACAATTGAGCGTCTAGTGGAAAAATTTAAATTCACAGGCACAGTACAAAATGTTCCCGAGCCAGTGAGACAAAGAAGTGCCCGTAGTGTCGAGAATATTGCTGCCACTGAGGCTTCAGTTGCAGAAGGCCTAAATGTGTCTCTCACTCGTCGTTTGTGTCGAATTTTGCGAAAAGATCTTGACCTACATCCTTACAAGATTAAATTGACGCAAGAACTGAAGCCGCTTGATCACCAGAAGCGTCGTATGTTAGTGAATTGGGCTGAGCAACAACTTGAAATTGATTCGGATTTTCATTGAAAAATCATCTTCAGCGATGAGGCTCATTTATGGCTGAATGGCTCCGTCAGGTCAGGCAGCAATCCACACGTACTCCATGAATCATCATTGCATCCTGAAAAAATTACGGTTTGGTGTGGTTTATGGGCCGGCGGCGTCATTGGGCCGTACTTCTTCCGTGATGATCAAGACCAGCACGTTACTGTGAAAGGGGATCGCTACTGTTCAATGATAACCGTATATTTTTGGCCCTAATTGGATGATATGGACTAGGGGGACATGTGGTTCCAACAGGATGTCGCCAAAAGCCAAACAGCGAATGTCACAATCAATTTAATGGAAACCAAGTTGGGAGAACGTGTTATCTCACGAAATGGTCCAGTCGCTTGGCCGCCTCGGTCGTGCGATTTGACGACGTTAGACTATTTCCTGTGGGGCTACGTCAAGTCTTTGGTCTATGCCATCAAGCCAGCGACGATTGATGAAATTCGTCGAATATCGAACGTGAAATTGCAGCAGTATCGGCCGATTTATGCTTGAAAACTGTCGAAAATTGGGTTCAGCGTCTGGACTTCTGCAAGCGTGCCCGTGGTGGCCATGCAAAAGAAATCGAGTTTCAGACATAATGGCATCAAACGTACTTTCACAGGAATAAAGAATTTCATTGATATCCAAAACCGTTTTTGCTTTATTTAAAAAAACTTTTGTAGCGCTCTCTTTGAAAAAAGAGTTCCAGTAGAACCTGAGAAATCGTGGGTATTAACGAGAAAAATGCGTTTAAAGTTTCGCGTAAAGTTTTTCGCAGTCTTAGTCACGAAATGATATTGTAGACTTACATTTATTCAATCTGCCATTCCTGCTTCATTCACCGAACCTTCCTCGACTTTGAAAAAACTATTTTCCGCGTTTCTCCCTTCATATCGAGCAGTTCTGGCCTCCTTTCATGCGTTGGATGCTCTTATCTCGGAGCGGTAAATCCGGGCGTTGTCTCGTTTCACAGCAAATGAATGAGCTTCTGGGCCATTTTTCATTCCCAAAAGCTCCATCATTTTTGAAATAGGAATAAAGCCTTCATTAAAAATACAAACGGCAATAAATGTCGCTATCTCAATCATCTTAGGTCCGGAATGAATATGTTCACCTCTTCATTATTGGATTTTGCCGCTGATGCACGTGTAAAACTGGTGTCTTCCTGTGCCGTGAAATCGCCTTTTTCTTTGTCGATCTGGACGCGTAATCCTTTGCTCTGAGGATTTTTTATCCATTTTATTAAAAACAAAATATTTCACAATATTTTAATTTCACTCACAGCACATGTGTACGTCCACGTATTTTGAAGCTTAGAATTCAACTGTTAGCAGCTGGACGTAAGTGAACACTAATATTATAAAAGATACAAATCACCTTGGGTTCTTGCCTTACAATATTGAAAAATCCTCTTCTAGATATATTCTTGAATAATTAAACTTTGAAAGTATAAAAAAAAAATCGATTTTTTTAAATTTCTTGACTAGAAAAACTTCTTAAAACCATCGACTGATTAAACCGTGGTAATTTGCATCGTATGATTTGTGGGGCTTAAAGCTTACACTTGTTAACAAACAAAATAAACAAATCCTAGTGCGCCATTTTTATGATCTCAATAAGCATGACATTAAATTGCAGCCTCCTAAGAAGCCACCGCCGTCTGCTTCCAGTTTTAAAGTCTAGTTCTATTTTTACTCATTCAATCAAAATTTTTATATAGCAAATCGAAAATTCTATGAAATTCACCTCAAACGTTAGCAGGAGCATCGTTTTGTCCTCTAAATGAATGCTTCTCCTTGTAGCCAGATATGCCCACAAACTATACAGCGTGGCAGGTGCAATGGCACGGCTTGGTTTCGTCCCTTGCGGCGCATCCATTGAATGGCTTACACACAATCCAAGATTATTATTGCATCCATAAAAAAATTGTGTTCATAGTCGAATAACAGAAGGGAATCCTTTAAGTCCTTGCGACTGTCTGGCGCAGAGCAATTCCACTGAAATTTTCTATCCCAGCTGCCTAGCTGAAATGCCCCCAAAAAAAAAAGTACTTTGAATAAACACAGAGCAAAAGAGACTCATAGTGTGGAATCCTGCTCCTGCCTCCGCTCGCTCTCACAAATACAACACACATAGGCACACAGCAGCAAGACACCACATCCTGGTGAGCTGGATTCCATAGAAATCCATGGCAAATTGGCTTCCTTTAGAAATTTTCGGTGCAAATGAATTTTTGAGATTTTACGATCTGCTAAAAAAAAGGTATTTTTGAAATTCCACTCCACAACAGGATATCCCTTTGCTCCTGCATAAAGGACCCGTTCCTGCAACACAATAAGAGTGCAGCGGCACTGGCATGGAAGCATTGGTATGCAGATACTATTTTGTTGCAAGGTCCTTCCTGTCCTGTAGCAGTACCAAAACACTTAATATAGCAATTGCCTGAGAGTTGGTGTAAATATTTGCACTCGTGTCCTTTTTTAATTAAAATTTTAATTTTGTTTCTCCATTTGGGGTTGAGTCGTCAAATGAATTGTGTAAACGCATTTCGTTTGCGCCATTGGCCACTCATCCTCCAGCAGCTGGAATATGACAAATCGGTTCGAGTGTTGTATTACGAGTATTCCTGCAGCCTCTGGCTGCTAGCCGGCCATAAAATGAATGTATCCCCCCCTAAATCAATAGCCCAAGAGACATTTCAATTCGAATTTTGCATGGCATTGTGAGGCCGGACTATTTGGTCGGTCCTGTGTGGTAAGGAGCATATTTAATTTATTGCGGTGCTTTGTTTGCTTTGTGATGAAGGAAGAACCTCTGTCCAGTTGTTGGACGATGGGACATAAATACAATACTCCAATGTTGGTATTGTTTGGCTTTCGGATGTGTTTGGAGATAATTTTCCAATGCGAGGTATTGTTTCAATGGAACTCTTTCGTTTTTCTACCGAACAAATACGAGATGTTTGAACGGGTGCTGTGGAAAGGATAACAAAGAGCTCGTCTGACTGCTTTAAAACAATGTAAGCAAACTGTCAAAGTGAACATAGGTTACAACAAGAAAGTAGTAAATAAAAAAAATATCTGTCAAAAGTTATTATTAGACATTTATTTCGTCTTTAAGTTTGTAGGTCACTGAACTCCTCCTAGACGGCTGGACCGATTCTGATGCGATTTTATCTGAGTGTTTGAGTGGGTCTCTGGATGGTTAAGATGCAATCGCTAACCGACAAATCTTCTGATAAGTCAATAATTCAATAATTAGAAGTTTGACTCTCCCACAAATGGTTCCGTACTCGAAATGAAAGCAATGAAAGAAAAACTTTTATTATTTATGAATTAAAAGTATCACAATTAAAAAGGGTTTTTGAAGCAGAAATTTTAGAAATCTACGGGGGTGTTCTGAAAAGTTTCCAACCTCAGCTCAAAGAAAGCATCACTCGTTAAAAAAAGCTAATGGAAGTAGTTGTGCTTCTCTTGGTAGTTATCATCAAAGTTTCAGCCATTTTGGAGGCGCAGTTTTAGTTAACAGTCGTTTGAGTGAATTTATGGGAGAGTTTTTGTGATTTGTGTTTTTGTGAATGGAAAAAATTGAGCATCGAGCTGTCATTAAATTTTGTACTCTGTACATGAGAGCTCTGCACCATCATTTACCAAAGTGAAATTGTTGGCAGCTGAATTTAAACGAGAGCGTGAGAGCTTGGAAGACGATGAACAATCGGGACGTCCAAAAACTGCAACTATTGACGAAAACATCACTAAAGTTGACCAAATAGTGCCAGACGACCGCCGAATTAAAGTGAGAGAGAAAGCAGAGGCTATGAAACTGTCTAAAGAACGTGCTTGTCTCATATTAAATAAAGATTTAGGCATGAGAAAGTCGTCCACGCTTTAGGTGCCGCGTTTGCTTACGTTAGATCAAACACGTGTTCGAATGAACATTTTCAACGCTGAGTTAAGGCGCAATAAATCCGAGTTTTGGCGCCGATTAATCACTATAAAATAAACTAACAAAAATTCCAACAATGGACTGAAAAGGGGGAACTGGCTAAATAAAAATCGAAAACTGTTTTTTGGTATATTCACGGAGTCATCTTAATCAACTATCTTAAAAAAGAAAATAAACATTAAAGGAGCATACTACGGATCATTACTTCACAAGCTGAAGGCAGAAATTGCCAAAAAACGGCAACATTTTCAGAAAAAGAAAATCCTGTTTCATCAAGACAACATGCCGTCTCACACCTCATCAGTTGCCATGGCAAAAATCCATGAATTATGGTTTGAACTGCTTAACCATCCGCCTTACTCACCAGATCTAGCCCCAAGCGACTTGTTTTTGTTCCCGGGTTTAGAAACTGCGTTCGGAGGACAGAGATTTTCGCCAAATGAGGAGGCAATCAACTTCGTGAACAATTATTTTGCAGAGAAAATCCCGAGTATGATTTGGACGGGTAACAGAGATGGGATGATCTCCTGTAGATAAATAACAAAAAAAAAAAAATGGAGAAAAAATGTCTTGTAAACTTTAAACTTTTCGGCCGACTTATTTTTGACAAAAAAAAAAAAACAAATCGACTGCGAGTCGCTATTTAAGAATGAATATAAAAATGTAGTCTTGTTAATGCGAACTTAATAGCCTTCTACCCAATAAAACGAATTGTTACATCTGTGTATCTAAACATACGTTTTTTTTATTGGGAGCCCCCCTATTTTCAATTTTTCATCATTTTTATTATTTGTGTTTAAAGCGGCTATAACAAAGTAGAATACATTTGTTGCAAGTGTCTTGCAATTTTGGTTAAGAAGATACAAACCTGTGACTAATGGATGGTCAGACAGCAGAGGCTTAGCAATAGCGTTCCGTTGGTACCATTTATGTACGGAACCCTAAAAGTAGACCGCTAACAGTGGTTATTTGAACTGATCTAACAAGCTTTGAGCCTGTTATTTTAAGTCATAAGTTTGTTTATCAACATTCAACAACATTCAGGCCCCTATTGCGTATGACAATCGTTGATCGATAAACGATTTTTTCGATAGTCAATCATCGATTGTGCGTTTTTGTATTGTGTATTTCGATTGTGGACGATATTTGCCGATTTGACTGTCGGCTGTAGTCGATCACAAAATCCTGGTCGATGCTTTGCAAGCGTTTTTTTATTTTCGAAATGTAAATAATTTTAATCCTGTAAAATATTTATATTAAAAAAATAACAAATAGGAATTAAAAGCGAAGCTGATGACAACTTAAAAAAACAATAGGAATTTATAGTCAGGTTTTCGGAAGCAAATCCTGACATCCCTAAGGGAAGTTGCACTAACATCCAAATGAAAAAGCGATGGGAGAAGATAACTATACATTTCTTATTACATTTCCATTTATAGAGCTCTTCTTCTTCTGCAAAATAAACAACACTGATACATTTTCTTCCTACTGGTAAAGGGTAAGACGCATCTTTTAGTTCACAACTTTTTCTGGCTAAGACTTGGTAATTTTCATTTTCGTAATCGACAATGATCGTGACGATCGCTGAAGGACACTCAGAATAGGGTTGTCAATTGTGTTGGAGTATTCAGATTCCATTAATAACATGAAAGACAGGTCAAAGTACTCATTTTTCAAGTCAGCCACGACTCCTTTCACTGGGCAACTAAAGTTGACATGCATTTTCTACGTCCCGCTCCTGGACAATCATCTTAGCTACTCCAGAAATGAATCAAGAGCCTATGCAGATGGTTTCCAAAAACGAATACGATACTGCGCGAAAAAAAGACAAAGAAATTCGAGCATAATTCAAATACCTTTTATCACGGAAGCAACTCAAAAATGTAAAACATTTTTGTTGTTAAAAAGGTTGCGCATTCATCGTGGAAAATTGGCTGAGAACTAAGGTCTTCGTTAAGCCCGCTTAGCTATCATCTGGTTGTTATTTTTTTTTTTGAGGGAATACTGTGCATTATCAGTTTTAGATGTCCACCAATGAAGCTGAAGATTTTTTGAAACAGGAATTTTACGAACTTTTAGAGGAAGGCAACGTCACTTCTTCAAAGCACAACAAAGATAAAGAAATGCTCTCAGAGTGCTCGGAAAGTGCATGAAGCTGCACACAGTTCAAGATTCTCGCACAAAAAGGTTCAAACATGCAACCTCATCGAAATAATAACCAACTCGACCACTTGCCGATGATAGACATTCGTCAAATATTCTGCACGTGTGAACGTTTGAACGTGGCTACTATCCACTCAGGCCATTTTGTATTACCAACTCAGTTAAGAGTCCGAGCAATGCTGGAAAGCTGCACAGGGCAGCATTAAATTGATTTAATCTTGGAAACCTCAGCACACCGTGAATAGCTAGGGGCTTCAGAGGAGATCTGAACGAAACACTCGCAGGTGACCCATAGCCCGTTTCAAACGTCATTGTCATTACGCAACGTTAGGCTAGCAACCGTCCCCGAGAAAAAATGATGACACGTTAGCCCAAAAGCAAAAGGCAAAATTCTTTGATGCAGAAATCAAAGTCGATGTTTTAAAAAAAGCCTTGTTTCAGGCTGCACAACAGGGATCCAGGGATGGGGTATGAAGAAACATATACTCAAGCCGATGAAGTAGTTCTCCCACTTACTTTGGGATTACTTAGAGCGGATGTGAAAACTCTTACGAACAGTAATGTTGTGTGCTCATATAACTTTCAAGCTGAGCCTGGTACAGACATTTTAGTGAGGAGCATACAACTGATCATCTATCAAATTTTGGATAACGAAAGCGTTCACGAAGTCAGGAATACCAGCCCCAGCCCTTGCATCTACAAAAAGCGGCATAAGAATGTCGTAAGAATGTTTAAAGCATTCTTCCCAATACAAGTTTGTCTTTCGGGATGGATCACGTTTTTATAGAATGCGAAATCCTTGCAAAGACGCATATGATTGCATCCATCGCACTGACATTTTCAAAGCGATGGTTGAATTCAAATGTCCTGAATACGCCGAATTGTTCCAGATGCGCACCATACTTTGACAAGAAGACGCACTGTCAAATGATTTCTTAAAACCAAGCTCTTCGAGAAATCCTTCAGCTACGGATCTCGTTCTTTATTCACAGTTATTTATTCTCGTCTCCCCGTTAAGTTCTCCACTCTCTTCTTCCTGATCGAGTTTTTGTTTGCAGCATCTTTGAATACGTCTTATCTGTTCTTGTACCATTTTTTGTTAGTGGCTGCTGGATAATAAATCGTTTACCAAATTAAGGAAGAAGGACTCATTTAAAATACTTTCTTCATTGATCGTCAAATGTCGATAGAAAATGGTACACCTCTTTATCATTGGAATCATCGAACTGCTGCTCAGAAGAGATCAGAGTTTTAAACGAGTGTCAATCTTCTAATTGATTGGTATGAGTAGTTTGGCCTTCTGTGGATAGCCAGGTTACAGTGTGGATCATTTTGTAAGGGAACCTTGTTTTTCTTTACACCATTTTTATCATTATCATGTAAGTCCCAAAAAAACTATTTGGACATGGATCAGAATACTCATTATGGTGACTAAGCACTTCCATTTCATTTGGATCCGGGTCTGAATCACAGAGTTACTCTTGAACTTTTTCCTGGTCTTCAAAGCTAGTGAAATTTATCATCTATCAAGGACTATCACTGAAATCTTCCAGCGATAGGAGTCTCACTGAGTGGGTGTTCTTGCTGTGGTGGTTACTGTACCAGCTGCTGTCATTTCTAGTTCATCAAAAGTAATGGTTTGACCCTGCTGAAAACAGGGTGATGAGTTCATTCAACTTATGTCGAATAAAATAATGTGAAATAAGTGAATACAAATAAGAAGATGCCAAATTTTCCATCCCAATTCCAACCATTTAGCAAACGTAACCAAAATATATCTGAGCTCAAACCACTGCACAATCTTTCTTTCTCTTTGCTTGAAAGCAGACAAAAAAAAGAAATCCTCTACAATAATTTTTAATAGGAGATTAAAATAGCTTAATTCATCCAATTTGTCCTACTAAATCGATTGCCTCTCAACTCCACCATTTCATTGACATCCTTCATCAATTTAATCTCCAATTTCAATTGTAATAATAGAAAAGCTAAATTATATCTAATTGCTCGTTCTAATCAATGAAATCCGCAACAAATAACGATAATAATTTAATTGAAAACAAGTCTGGTTTGATCTTCTGGATAAAGCTGGACACCGAACGAATCGCTTCGTTCCATAACCATAACGATTCGTACGGCCTTTCCATTTTGATGCGAGGATAATAATTTTGAATTGATCCTTTGCCTCTACTTTACACATACAAAAACAAAAACAGAACGAGTCCACCCAGTACCGAATAAATCATGTTAATCCAATAAAAGGCCATAAAAAAAAAAACTTTCAAGTTAAATGGCTTTATTACTGGCTAGAGGATGGCGTGCACGTTTCTACAAATGTTTATCCAGCCTTCGTTTATCGTCCTTTTTTTTTGGGGGGGGAGGGCGTCAAGTTTGTTTTACCGTTCCGTTGCTAGCCGGTTAAAGTGTTGTTTTACGACCACCACACAATACATCACACACATGCGTTTCCTGATTCTACCTTGTAAAGGATGTTCGATTTGCTTTCGCATCCTAAACAGACATTTATTAAGGAAGTTTCATTTCATTGCACAGCCTTGGGTCACTTTGGCGTATGCGTAACAAAAACAAAACCAAAAAAAGGGATACTCAGGACGTTATTCGAGTAAAATGCAAATGGGATATATTTCAGATGAAAACAAAAACCATTACGACACGCAAAAGTAAACATATCCTTGGTCCTGTTGATGGCCTAACCCGTATTTTATGCAAACGGCATCATTCTCTCTCTCTCTCTCTTTCCTGTTTTTTTTTCGTTATTTTGCAGAAATTTATTGATTTAATAACCCGGCCGTAAATATACAAATGAAATCGTATTAAAAAGATAAATAGCTTATTTGGATGGCTGCCAGAGTTACAACCCTCTGGGCAATTGGGGATGAAGGTGGCTGGGTGGTTGGATAACCCTTTAGCTGTGCAGAGATAAAAAAAAAAAACAGAAAAGTGTTCCGAACAATGCTGCGGTTGGTGTCTGCTTTGTGGGCAGACATTTTTGAGCCGGGACCGGGCGGCAATAGCACTTTTGGAGGACATTGTTTTATTCGGGATGATATCGGCGGGCGGGAGGAACGTGGCCCACAATACTGGTGACACTGAGATATAGCCTTGGATTTATACGCAATTTCCGTTGTCCATTGTTCAATTGAAATTTTCATTTCAATGTGAATACGAGGAGGGGAAATTTCGCCGGAAGGCTTTCAGGAAAAGCGACAGCTTCTTTTTGAACGATTTCCCAGCCAGGCAGCGCCAAACTGATGGAATGGCATTTGATTGTGTCATCCAAGTTTTAATGTTCCACTTCAGACATAAGTTGAATGGAAGTTGTTTCATTTAATGGGCGATTTCGGATTTCGCCTTGATGGATATTAATGGTAGTCAAAGAAAATCTGACATTTAATGAGCTCGTTAGCAGTAACAATTTGCAGCAAACGATTTACAAATGAGCTTGTGTTAAATTTAACCAGTCACAGAAAGTTAAGCATTATTTAGGTTCCCTTTATAAATGGGAATGGACTGACAGGTCTGTTGGAATTGCAGCTTTTCTGCAGCCAAAAACCTGATTAGTTTTCCGAAATAAGTCGCTTCTTGGAAAATACCTCTTTTAATGTCCGATTAGATTTTTAAATAAACTAATTATTTTTTTTTATTACGGATTCTTAATCTACGTGTTGGTAGAAATAAATATGTCGAAGCGTTTCCTAGATTTCGAACGTTTACGATATTGTAAACGCGTTTGAAATTGAAACCGCTCTGACCATTCACGGGGCACAGCAAGGATCCAGCGCCCGGAGAGGCAGGTGACCGAAGCAGCAAAAAAGGCCCAAACATGAGTAGCAAGAAGAAGAGGAGCAATGCCTTTATGGACCAAGTATTGACAATAAACGGTAGTAATAAATACATTTGTGTGAACACATTACAAAACTTTAAACGCGTTTTTCTGAAAACACGTTTTTAAAAATGACTGACATTCTCCTGACCGCTGTAATTAACATATCGACCTGAAATTTTGAAAGCATACTCAGAAAATATGTCTTCACGGAATGACGAATCGTTTTTTCGATAAATACATTTTTGCATTTATTATTTATCCTTTTATACGAAAAAAAAAACTAAAATTAGATTTTTTTTTTTAAATTGCCGCCATCCGCCATTCCATGACCAAAGGGTCACAGATTGATAATATGCTTTGAATTTGTGTTTCAGATCAACAAAGAGGCGGCAGTGATGTCAGCTGTTTACCTCTCGCGATTTGAGGACATGTTTTCGCGGAGAAGCAACGGCCGCCATTTTGGTTTTTATTTTCAACTAAAAAAAAATTGATTTGGTTGCGAGTAGAACTGCCCATACCATCAACTTCCCTTCACAAGATAAAAAAATGGGAAAGACTTACAGGATTCAAATTTCTGAAACAATTTTCAAAGAACTTCCGTGGAAATTTTGATCAGGAAATAGAGAAAGGGGCACATCAATGTATGAAATGGCCTCAAGTAATTAGTGTTTTAGTCTTTTTGGTAGACTCTGTAGTTAGTAACTTACTTAGTTTTGTCAATTGGCTAAATAAACATAATATTGATGAAACTTTTGGCATTAAAATTGAATAAAAAATTTTTTTTATATGACTTTGTCCGGAAATTTATGAACGGCAGTGTATATATTTATGCAAATTTTTTTATCTGATAAAATAGCTGTAAACTATAAATTTAATTAATTTTGAACTTTTTTTAATGGAAAACTAAACTGGTTTTAATTGAAGAAGTGAAAATGTCCCTTTTTTGGACAGTTTTTCTGTCATAATATTCAAACCACCCTGTGAAATTTTCAGGTGATCTTTATGCACACACGCATAAATGAAATTTGTTCTCGAGTTGGGCTGTACGAAAGAATCCGACTACTGGGACCGCCAAACGTGGAGAAATGTAAAAATTGTGAATTTCGGAAATCGGACCGATTAAAGAACTTCCTGATGGGAAGTTAAAAATTTGACGTTCTGTATATCATGAACAAAAGCAAGAAAAAACCGCACTCAAAAAGCTTTATTCGTTCCTTTAAAAAAAATAAAATGTTACAACCTGAAATGTGGCACTCCAAGGACAAAGTCTTCCTTGAGTTTGCTGATGAAACTTAGCCATAGGAGAAATGTCAAACACTTGTGAAAGTCTTTGAACCCGAATTTCAACACTCCAAGATATTCAAGCGCTTCTCCTGAACAACAAATAATTTGGCAGAATTTCGATATACCACTAGAATAACATACGTGATATTTGAATATGCAGCTAGACTTTCTCGAGCAAAAAAGCAAGCTAAGAAACTTGCATTCGTTATGGTCAAAATGATTTGAAAAATGGTCAAACTAATTACCAGTCCACGAAAGATATTGAGAAAACATACGAACAGGACTCAATGCCGATTCCATTGAATAACCAAAAAACCGGCAAATTGCGAGTCGGACTCGCGCAACGAGGGTTCCGTATAAATTTGGTGGTATGTTAAGAGTGCGTCCATCACGGGAATAGAGTCTCGAAGTTTTTTTCCAGTTTTGTTGGTATACTTATTTCCCATTTTTCTCTAATATTAAATTTCACATAACTTTCTTTTTGGCGTAAAATTGAGTTGCGATTTTTAAACATTTTTTGGGATGTAAATACAAATTGACGGTTTTCAGATTTTTGCCTTTACTCCTGCTTCTTCGCAAATTTAATAATTCTAGGTCAACGGAAAGAAACCCATTGGCTAGATTCTCCTGGCTAGTATCAAAATCTGCAACATAAATAGCCGTATCTTTTAATTGCGTCGATGTAGACTCTTGACATTTTTACAGCTTTAAGTTAGTATTTGGTATTAATTACAATTTGATACTTGATACTTCGTGACAGACACTTCCATTTCGTTCCGTTTTTCCTTTTGAGCAAGGGAACCTTAAAAACAAAAAAATATTCACCGACGGACGTTTAACTGAACTGCTCGACATTAAAAAGGAAAACTCAATAATTATAGTTTGTTTCTTCATATATTTATACATGGTGTCACGTTATGAGTCAAGGAAAATTTAAGGTGTTCTTTTTTTTATTTTGCTCTGAAAACAATTATTTTAATTTGCCGAATGGACAATCAAGAAACAATAAAGAGGAATGTAATCATAACATAGTTGATCATATTTGTGAAACATCTTTTATAATTCAATTTACAGATTTTATGTGGAATGCTACAATATGTTCTTGTTCATAAGTGTATTGCATACTCCGGTGGTGTACGGCGCCCTATAAATTGCGGAAGGGCTTCCGCTTCTTCCTGGCTCCAATTTTTCTTGCTGTATTAAATAAGTTTTCTTATTTTACTTTATAAACAAGATGAGAACATTTTTGCATGGTCCTCTGTTTTCGTACCCAAACTACCGTCAAATGAACATCAACAGAACAATTTCACGATTGCCAACGTTTATAACCAAAAAAATAGCTTTCTTCGCCACCTTGCAATGAAATATCGATTAAATCCAGAATTGTTGCTAGCTTGGTCTTTGATTTTGTTTTATGTGTTATGTTATGTTATGTGGCTAGCTACGTTTCAAAAAACGGAAGTAAAAAATATTATAAAGTTTAAATTTGAAATTTGACTGTGAGTTGATAAGAATGTAAAAGAATTTGGCCGCCAGAAAGGTTGAAAAACAAAAACATAAAAAATTAGCGGCTGAAAAAAAAAACGAACTTACATTCATGGTTGTAAGTATCTCGATTCCTCAAGCAAAAGAACAGTCAAAATCTGCTCCAAAGAAAGCAAAGTCAGGCCCACACCCAAACAAGATCATGGCGTTAGCTTATTTCGGTGGAGTGGACAATCCAGTGGACAATTAAGCAAAATAACCAATGACGAATATTATATGAAATATAATTTAATACAGAGTTGGAAAATATAGTTCTGTTTGTTTTATGAATAAAATGCATCCGTTCCCTCGTTCCAAATACGATTTGCTTTGTTTTGTTTGTTTTCAAACGTGGTAGTAAGCGATGCGCCAAAAATGAATGAAACTGGAAGTCTTTGAATTCAGAATTGAACATCAATACAGTGCGTACACAACTCTGCTAAAAGCATGCAATGTAAAAAATTAAGTTATTTATTTTGTTAAATCGGATTTCTTTGGTATTCCCATCGCTAGGCTTCTGATGTTCAAACCACTAAACAATCTTCGGTCAGAATAACTTGAGAGTAAAAAAAAGAGGAGCAGAAGACGTGTTGGAAAACGAAATACCATTCTGATATGAAATGAAACCTTCGGTTTATATATTCTGTTATTTAAAAAAACTTACAGCCACAGAGTTTTCGTTTTCCAAATCTATGTTCGAGGTTGTCTTTTTTTTTCACACACTCTTTCAACTCATAAAATTAACAAAATAGCGATATGTTGTTAGAGATAGATTCTCTAGGCTAAGGTATTCTAGTCTAAAGGCATGAATTTCATGTAATTTTTGAAGTGTCATAAAAAAAGCCAATTAACATTTTTACTATTAATTTTTTTACTAATTATTTATTAACATAACAAGAATACAGAAAAAAAATCAAAAAATAAAACAAGTTGAAAATTTCAAAAATTAGCAGTTGATGAAGTGGGGGTCTTAAAAAATTGGCGCGTAGCCATACCCACGATTTCAACCCTCGTAGCAATCTGATAATGAAAATGTGGCAATGTCTGGAACTACGAAACAGTTGGAATTTTTTTTTCACAAAATGGCGACTGCCTGAAAAAAAAACAATTTTTGTACCACTTTTGACTGTTTCAAATTAAAACAAAAAAGTATTTGAAATTTGGGGATGAGGATAGTTGCAGACATAGACAAGTCTATAAAGAAGACTGTCGAAAAATTTCAGGTAAATCAGTCCAGTAGAACCTGAGAAATCGTGGGTATTGTTTTCAAAATGACAGTTTCGAAAAAAACGCGTTTAAAGTTTCGCGTAAAGTTTTTCGCAGTCTAAGTCATGAAATCATATTGTAGACTTACATTTATTTAATCTGCCATTCCTGTTTCATACATCGGACATTCTTCGACTTCAAAAAAAAATTTTTCCGCGATTCTCTCTTCATATCGAGCAGTTCTGGCCTCCTTTGATGACTTGGATGCTCGTATCTCGGAGCGGTCATTCCGGGCGTTGTCTCGTTGCACAACAAATGAATGAGCATCCTGGTGAATTTTCATTCCCATAAACTCTATCATTTCATACAAATAAATCATCATTTTATACAATAAAGTCGAAATCAAAGAGTTTAGAGACTATTGCCTTGAAATCGTCTTCATGTTTGTCGATCTGGACGCGTAATCCTTTGCGCTGAGGATTTTTTTATCCATTTTATTACAAAAAAAAAGGTTTTTTAAAGAAGAATGTCTTTTGTTCGATTAGTTCCGGCCAAACCAGTTTGGATTCCGGGTCAGCAAAATACCGAGAACTCCGAAAATAATTTGAATTTTGAAAAATCCTCTTGTAAATGCGGTAGATACGAAGAATAAAATAATTGTAGAGACAAGAGGATTTTTCAAAATTCAAATTATTATATTTTTGAATAGTTAAACTTTGAAAATATAAAAAAAAAATCCCTTTGTTTTAAATTTATCGACTAGAATACCCCTTTAGAAATGTCGTATCTCAGGTCTCTACATTGGGTCCCTTCTGCTTCTAACCTTAGCTTCGTAGACTTGTGCTTTTAGCATTATAAATGCTAATTATTTCATACACCTCTGTGGTTTACGGCAACCTTGATACTTTTTTTTATCGTAGCTATTAGCACTACTCAAATGGAAAGTCCTGCGTTAACTCGACACAACAATTTTCATGTTAATTTAAGTTCTTGAAGACTCGGCTTGTTATCTTCTTAATCCCATAAATTTCACTCTGATTTCCTTATTTAGTTCTTCTTTTCCGCTCATTTGATTGCGGATCAACCGCCTTACAACTTTCCTAAGACAATAAAACAACATTTTCATTGACGCAATCATTCGCTTGAGTCTCGCTATTATTTGCGACGAGAAAACAAACAACACCAAAGTCTCATCTCATCGAATAATTGAATATATTTTCCGAAGAAAAAAAAAATTCAGCACTCATAATTTATCGAACAAGTCGTCGAATTCAAGACCGCCGCTACAGACCCCATGAATCTCTTAGTGATACACTCAAAGAACAGCAAACAACTTGTATCTAGATACAATCGGCAGCAACATTAAGTACTTTTTCGTTTTGTCATTTTGCCGTTGTGAATTTATGATGTGTAGAGGATTGCATTAGCCTACAGACTGGCGTTTAATCTGCGAGGGTGGAGGAGTCGTCGTAAAGGCAGAACGGTCCTAGACATCCGGGCAGACGTAAAGTTTAACAGACAGGAACGATTGTCTGAAATATTATGGCAGCAACCTCTTCTCGCCGGATGATGTTTGAGTAGTTTTGCTAAATATGCGACATTGGAGGACTTCCTCTGGGAGCCTCGAACTTCAGGGTGAGGATCTAACTTTTCCTAATGGAAAATCATTGTTTTGCAATTCAAAGCAGGGAAACAAATCTCATAGTCATTATTATTTGTAGATGTCTTGTTTGTATGTGTTAAAAGCTGAAGAGTAGGAAAAGTTTATTTGATTTTGATTTGCGCCTAATGTGTGACGATTACTACGAGACAAAGTATCTCCTTCCAAAAAAGTTTAAACTCGTTTTTGTTTGTTGGATTCTTGAGACTAAAGTAGAAGTATTTCAAGCCTCATTTGTCCTTAGTCTTTAGCAAAGTTTTTCTTTAATGTGATGCGAATACTCTGGACGTTGGCAAATACAAATTTGTAGGGATTAAGCTGCAAAAGATATGATTTTTATAGAAACAAATCAAGGTCTGCCCCGGGTCGCGGACTAATATGGGGTGCCATCAGTTAAATCGAAATAACTATTTTGCACATTGCACAAAATAAAAAAAAAATAAAAAAAATATAATTTATTTCCCAGGGTTTTTCCATAAAAAAAAAACAAAAACGGTTTTGGATATCAATGAAATTCTTTATTCCTGTGAAAGTACGTTCAATACCATTATGTATGGAACTCGATTACTTTTGCATGGCCACCACGGGCGCCCTTGCAGAAGTCCAGGCGCTGAACCTAATTTTCGACAGTTTTCAAGCATAAATCGGCCAATACTGCTGCAATTTAACGTTCGATATTCGTACAAAGTTCATCAATCGTCGCTGGCTTGTTGGCATAGACCATAGACTTGACGTAGCCCCACAGAAAATAGTCAAACGGCGTCAAATCGCACGACCGAAGCGGCCAAGCGACTGGACCATTTCGTGAGATAACACATTCTCCCAACTTGGTTTCCAATAAATTGATTGTGACATTCGCTGCGTGGCTTGTGGCGCCGTCCTGTTGGAACCACATGTACTCCAAGTCCATATCATCCAATTGGGGCCAAAAATATTTGGTTATCATTGAACGGTAGCGATCCCCATTCACAGTAACGTGCTGGTCTTGATATTCACGGAAGAAATACGGCCCAATGACGCCGCCGGCCCATAAACCACACCAAACCGTGGATTGCTACCTGACCAATACCGCATATTTTATTTATTGACGGAGCCATTCAGCCAGAAATGAGCCTCTTCGCTGAAGATAATTTTTCGATGAAAATCCGAATCATTTTCGAGTTGTTGCTCAGCCCAATTCAAGAACATACGACGCTTCTGGTGGTCAAGCGGCTTCAGTTCTTGCATCAATTTATTCTTATAAGGATGTAGGCCAAGATCTTTTCGCAAAATTCACAGAGATGCCCAACGCTTGAAAACGACGTGTGAGAGACACATTTGGGCCTTCTGCAACTAAGGCCTAAGCGGCAGCAATATTCTCGACACTACGGCCACTTCTTTGTCTCACTGGCACGGGAACATTTTGTACTGTGCCTGTGGATTCAAATTATGACGACCATAAAGCTCTTAACGTTGAGGCCACTGACTCCGAATTTCGGTAGTAAATTTTAATAATTTCGACTCGTTGTTGGCTCGTATATCTTTCCATCATGAAATGGCAAACCTTATTGAAGAGAAATGTCAAAAAAGCGGCAAGAAATATGGCGTCGTTTGCTGTCCCTGTCGCTTTACTTTTGTAGCGTCCCTGTTGAAAAACCTTTATTTAGATAATGTTGAAGTGAGAAAACAAGTAACGTCCAAAAACTAAAACGAGGCATTCAAACCAGACCCGCAATCCTTTCTTAAATTATTAGGCAGGACTATAAAACTTTCGGTTTCATCACCTCCAACCAAATCGTTCGGTCTGCTATAGGCAGACACAAAACTATCCCTTCAGCGAGGGGTTAATAATTCGTTTTCATGCAGTCATTATATTATTATTATTATTCTGTCAAGAGTACCGTACCTATTGTATAAAGAAAAAAATATTATTAACAAATTTACTCCCACCCAAGGCTTGAAAAAAATCTACATCAAAGATGCAAATTACGCTCACTGTTTGCACAGTTCTAGTAGGTTAGTTGAAAAATTAAAAAAAAAATTAATGCGACTGAACAATTTGTTCGATATTGTTAAGGTGTCTATCTACCTAATCGTTAATTAGTTAAATTAGATATTTGTGCATAAAAAACATAAGGAAATTACTTCTTAAAAAATTATTTTTGATGCGAGTAGATCTGCCCATACCGCGAGCTTCCCATCTCAAGACCAAACAAAAAATGAAGGTGCTATTTTATTTGTCGCCACCATCAAATTCCATTTGAGTTATGAAAACATCATTCCTTCCCTAGGCGAATTTATTATTAAATTTTTCAAAATTTTCTCTCGAAACTACCTAAGTCGCCTTCATCCGCTTTTGAAAGTGTTCATGCTTCTGCACCATGTAGTAGGAAAGGGCTTGACACGATTGCTTTCTTAGCCACAGGTATTCTTCGTTTGATATCAGCGTTAATTATTATCTGTGAAGCAAAGTTATAGTTCTGACCCAGACGTCGGATTTGGGTGTCCTTTCTTGAGACAAAATATGCTTCTTTTTGCCTTCATATACCGCCAAGCCAATCTTTTCCGTTTTCGTCGTCTGAACACTCATAAACGCACTGTTGACATCAAGCTAAGATCCCTCATTATATCAATATCTGCGGCGTATGCGAGTTATTAAACAGACCTTTAAAAGATAGTGCCTCTGGTGTTCACAGGGGACTTTTGCACTATTGTTTCAAATATAATGTTGATGAAACCGCATGACAGTGCATTATTGTTGATGCCTTTGCCGACCTTAATGGAGCAGCATGAGTTCTCCATCGTAATCCTATACAAAAGGATGAGCTTGGATGTGATACCAAATCTAGACATGGCTTCATACATCTCGTCTCTGTGAACAAAACAGGAACCAAAACTAAACCTTAAAATTTATGCAGTAAGTTCAAATTGTGCTGAAACGTCACTTACACATTATTACTATTCTAATAAAAAAAAGTTTAGAAAGTTATTTTGAAATGAGAAAATTTTAAATTTGTGAGCAGATTGTCCTCGTCCAATGTATTTTCAGCTCTTCATTATGCACATACGCTTCGAACGAAACGTAGTTGGATTCGATAGCTGGGTTTGTTCTCGAGTTATGCTCGACGGAAAAATCCGCACAGGTACGAAGCGAACCAAAATAAAAGGGGATTTCAACAGCGGAAAATTAAGAAAGCATCGAAAGCGTGTTCAGAAGACATCTATAAGTATGTGACACCAGTACCTTCTACATCAAGTGCAGATATCAAACTCTCAATTTTATTAGAAGAAATTGAAATACATAACTCTGATATAAACACAGAAGGTTTTGACCGGGTTAAGGAGCGTGATATCAGCGTTCAGGAAAAAGACGATTTTGGTGAGTTCGAAAAGCAAACGACAAGCGCAGACTGCTCTATTTATTCTGATACTTCAAATTGGCCGATTCCGCTGTTTGATGATTTAAGAGTTGATTTAGTGTAAAAGTGTAGTAATTTTGATACAACCGAAGTTCAAAGGTCAGGCGATAAATCCAAGGGGACGAGTCGATATCCTAATATGGCAGTGCGTCAGAGTGCCCTCCCGAATGGTGAAAGAGTATTGCGGAAATCGATGGTATGCTCTAAAGTAGACAAATAGTTTGTTTTGTTTCTGCTAATGACAATATTTCGTCACTGGATTTAATATGTGTTTTAAGCTTAACCTTAAGGTACCTAACTTCATTAGAAAAGTGGACAACCGAAGAAATAAAGATTAAAGCTGCAAAACATAATCGACAACAATTTGCAAATGTCAATGGGTGCTAAAAAAAAGAAATGGCGCGATATTCTAAGACGGCTTTTGGACGTAATTTTGTTTCTTGCTCGTCTAACCTTTCTTTTCGAGGCCACTGAGAGGACTACAGAGGCAATTTCCAAATATGACCCGCTTTTAAAAGAGCATTTATTGACAAACTAGCTTTCAATGGGTGATAAGACACGAGTCAGCTCGTGTTTGTCGAAGAATATTCAAAATGAATTCATAATCCTTTTGGGGAAAGAAGTGAGGACAAAAATTGTTAAAGACATCCACTAGGCGGAATGCTTTGGCATTATATTCGACAGCAAACCCGATGATTCACATATCAACCAAATGAGCAAGCTCATTAGATACGTTCACATTCAGGACGGCAAAGTTGAGGTGGTGGAATCGTTGAAGATAGTCTTCATATTAACCTTTGCCGGGCTCAGGGATATAATAATGCTGCGACTATGGTGGGTATTCATGGAGGAGTTCAAAAATTAATTCGGCAAATTTAAACCAAAAGCTTTGTTTTCGTCATGTGCTTACCATTCTTCAAACCATTATGGAGTTCAATCTTTGGGAAGAACTCCTTCAAGTATAACGTTTTTTGGGACAGTGGAAAGACTTTACAAATTTTTCTCAGCATCTACGCATCGTTGGATTATTTTCTCATAAACAATGTGAGTGTGTCAGTCAAGAGACTTGTAGAAACTAGATGGAGTGCTCATCACGAGGCTGTTAAGCCATTGAAAGAAAATTTCATGAATATTGTTTCAACGCTTGGAATCGTTTGTGCAGTGCTGCAACCTCTTATCTGTTATATACGACTTTACGTTTTTGTGTTATCTTTGATTCTGATGCGAAAGTTTGGAAAAAGTTGATGCAACACAGAAATACTTGCAAAAATCTGGGCTCACTCTCGAAAATAGTGTAATTAAACTTAAGGCACTCGCGGGTTTCCTTCATGAACATCGTGATGAAACCGTGAAAAAGACGACAATAAATGCAAGAGAACAATGTACCGAGCTAGAAAGTCCAATTGTAAGGCAAGGAAGAACAAAAAAGAAGAAAATTATGCCACGCGAAAAGGTTCAAGATGCTGGCTTGACGTTGGAAGAGGAAAGACGAATGTCAGGATACATTTTACACTGAAATTATTCATCGTTCTAAGGCCATGCAAGACACTGCGTCAGTTTTCTCAGGTCTTCAACCGAAAATATTGCTGTATGGAACCAAAGAAGAACTGCGTGTTATTCCGATGCTTTCCTCGATATTTACAAAACTAACAGAAATCGGACGAATACGGCCTCACATGATTGCTTTAAAAATGAATTTAAAAGATGCATAAATTTAGAGAACTTTCGAATTAACTTCATTATTAAGTGGGACTTTTCAAACTCGTTACAGAGTTTGTCATTGGCGATGAGAATTTTTAAGTATCATGTGAAGGAAGCTTTTCAAAATTTAAATTATTCAAGACTTATCTTAGATCAACAATCAGCCAAAGTAGGTTGGCTAATCTAGAAAAGGAGTACACAAAAAGGAGTGAAAATGAAAGTTCAGAAGCACCTTAAATAAAATCTTTGTTCGTGTTTTTTTCTTAATTTTGTTAAGAAATGTAAGCTTGCCTTACCGCCCCCAGTAGCCACTGCCTGCTAGTCCCCTCCTGATCCCAACCCACAGGTGAAATATTTATTGGTTTCAAATATAAATGACAGCATAGAAGATCACTACTATCTTTCACTTTTCAATCTTCTGAATGCCATATCCTTTTCCTAATTAAGACCAGATACAAAAATTAAACCTTAAAATGCCTTGATTCCAATGTTACAAGAACAATGCTTCTACACATTGAACCAGGCATTTATACATAAGTCGGTCAATAAAAATTTTAAATTGTAATCTTTAAGTCTCAATAAAGTTCAAAAGTTCATTTGCAATGTGGCTTAGGTTTAGACTATTTTTATCTTTTTAGATTTCCGAATGACGTTTCCTTTCATTATCCTTAATAAAGAACATGTATTTACGGACATTACATAATCCAAAAGAATGGACAGGAAGTTGTTTTCCAACAAACAAAGCCATTAACACGCCATCTACTTGGAGTTTCTGCAAATATAACCAACTACAATCCAGCTTAGGTCCAACTTTTAAACTTGTTTATGTGCCGGAACGCAATCAGCTTTAGGTACATATTTTCCTTATCCAACATTTGCATACTATTCCGTAATCTGATGTTCCACTAACAAGCTATTATCCCATTTTAATTGAAGGATAATATTTTACACCCCATCCCCCCCCCCCCCCTCCGGTCGCCCATTTACCAATCATTAGCACTTATACGCATACACTGCACTGCTCGCACATAATCCGGGAGCCGGGAGCCTCAACAAAAAACCACCTATTCATAAGTTTTCTGGGGAAAATTGAAAATGTGCACCTTCAACCCGTCGTTCTCGCCGGGCTTTAATTATTTTCTGTAGCTGCAATTACGGCGTTCCACATCCTCTATCTATTCTCCGCAAAATTGAAAGGATCTCGCTCGCCTGCTTCGCCCGATATACTCTCGTACACACTGTCAGTAGGGCATCCTAGTTATTCATAAACCATTCCATGTTTTTCTATTCGAAAAATCCTTCGACACAGCAACATGACGCTTCTACGTACGTCGCTCCTCGTTCAATGGTGAGGAGGATTTTTGGGCACGACTTAATGTACACTACCCCATTCCCATGCCCGTGCGCCATGCATATGAATTTTCCAACGATAAATCTCTGCGGGGAAAATCTGTTTTTCGCAACCGACCATGAGAATGCACATACTAACACGAGGTGGCAGGATAAACATGCAAGCTCCTCGCCAGCCAACGTTCCTATATTCATTGCGAAGAACTTTTCCCAATCACATTTTCTGGATGGCAGGACACAAAGTGGAAGGTGAATTCTTGTTTAGTGAATTTAGTGTGTACTAAGAATTCAATGTTCGGCGGGAGGAGGTAAAATGGTGTAAGGGTGGGTGGCCATTCTTGCATCATTCCTGGCAGCCCTTCATATGAGCCAATTCATTTGGCATTCACGGAAGGATGTGGTGGCAATGGAAGTTCAGAATATTCGATGATGTTTGCGGAGCCTTGCTAATAATTATTTTGGGAGTTGTGGCACTGTGTTAGAGGTGGAACTTTGAAAGGATGTCGGCTCCTTGGTGTGTGCGATAAATATTTTCATTAACTGCTAAAGGGAATATTATTTATGATATCCGACCAGGATTTTGTTGGTTTTTGTCGGCTCTGGCTGTCATACATCAAGGACCTAATAGACATCCTTGAATTGATTAAGTTGCAAATCACGTCGCATTAAGGAAATGATGAAGTTCGACAGCCAGTCGAGCGAGAGTTCCAAATGGACCGTAAGAGGCCGCATCAATTGCGCTGTCATTTTTATATTTCCTCTCTACGAGGTAGATCTTTTTTTTTCCTTTTTCTTGCCTTCCATCGATGGACTCGAAGGATGTTGCAATTCATCGATGGATTTTCTACAAAAAAAAAAAAACGAGGAAACCTTTCAGTAGATTGATTTCTATTGTTGGCTGGCAACTATGGAGACGGCAACTTTCTCCACTCGACCTTACATCCTGATTTACCATTTAAAGGATTCTTAATGATGATTTACTCAAAAGCAAAATGATGATATTGATGGACCAACTGGGGTTAGTTTCGAGAGGCAAAAAAAAATACAAAAAGTGAACAATCATTGTCTAGTGGACGGATTATGAAAGGAGGATGGCTATTCAACTTGAGTAGCATTATTGACAGGATTTATTGTTTCCTTATTTTCACTTTGCATTTTTCATTTTGCAAATTGAAGGAATGTTGTCATGGTAAATTGTCCTTATTATGTTTTCAGGTTAAGTTAAGTAACTGTCTGTGGGGAACAAAAGCTTTTGTCCGCTGCTGATCCTCATCGACGAAGCAGCCAATTTATAACCGATTCTAGACATCATTGTAATTTAATGAGGATGCGAAAGTGTTATGAGAAAGCCAGATGTCTTGGATACCCTCGACATGAAAGAACACTTTCCACTCCCTCACGCAGATTTCTGGTGTGAACTCCCAACAGCGTTGGGCAGGATTGATTCGTGGATTTGTCAAAGGAATATTATCGATTTCAATCTTATACGCGATCGTTTTACAGTGATCCACATCGGGCGAAAATTTTGCGGTTACTTTAATATGCGCACACGATTCTGGAGAAAACTCTACGAGGGAGGAGCTCATGGAATTCTTGAACCCAGCTGTCCACTGCTAATTGCCGTAAGACACTAGTTCAATTTTCTGTATGTGTGAAAGTTAAAAGGGACTAACAAGTAGCTAGACTAGTAGCAGCTCGATTTAGAGTCCGACTGTGCAATGCTTCGCCAACTAAATGGAGGTTCATCATGTGACGTCTCAATCATCTGGAAATAGTAGGAGCATTCAGAGAGCACTTTAGTGAAAGGTTTTCAAATAGGCCATTGAATTATATTTACGGGGGTATTCTAGTCTAGAAATTTAAAAAAAATCGATTTTGTTTTTAATATTTTCAAAGCTTAACTATTCAAGAATATATCTAGAAGAGGATTTTTCAAAATTCAAATCATTTTCGGAGAAATCGGTATTTTGCTGACCCGGCATCAAAACTTGTTCGGCCGGAACTAATCGAACAAAAGGCATTAGGGATTCTCCGTCTACCTGAATCCATTTTTCTCAGACAAAACCTTTTTTTTTTAATAAATTAGATAAAAAATCCTCAGCGCAAAGGACTACACGTCCAGATTGAGATACAAAAATGCGATTTCACGGCAATAGTCTCTAAACTCTTTGATTTGGACTTTCGATCCAAAACATATTCATTCCGGACCTATGTAAGATGATTGAGATAGCGACATTTATTGCTCTTTGAATTTTAATGAAGGCTGCATATTTTAAAAATGATGAAGCTTATTGGAATGAAAATTGGACCAGAAGCTCATTCATTGCTGTGAAACGAGACAACGCCCGAATTGACCGCTCCGAGATACGAGCAACCAACGCATCAAAGGAAGCCAGAACTACTCGATATGAAGAGAGAAACTTGCAAAAAAGTTTTTTCAAAGTCGAGGAAGATCCGATGTATGAAGCAGGAATGGCAAATTGCATAAATGTAAGTCTACAATATTATTTCATGACTTAGACTGCGAAAAATCTAAACTGTCTTTTTCAAAAGAATACCCACGGTCTCTCAGGTTCTCCTGTACCGATTTACCTGAAATTTTAAGAGAGTCTTTTTTATAGACTTATCTATGTCTGGAACTATCCCCATCCCCAAATTTCTATTACTTTTTAAAAATTCGAAACAGTAAAAAAAAGTGGTACAAAAATTGTTCATTTTTTCAGGCAGTCGCCATTTTGTGAAATAAAAAATCTTTCCAACTTTTCCGTAGTTCCAGACATTTCGACATTATTCTAAATTAATAATCTTTTTTTCTTTTTGGTTTCAGATTGCTTGGAGGGTTGAAAGCGTGGGTATGGTTACGCGTCAATTTTTTGAGATCCCCTCCCCATCAAGTGCTAATTTTTGAAATTTTCAACTTTTTTATTTTTTGTTTTTTTTCTGTATTCTTGTTATGTTAATAAATAACTAATAAAAGAATGGATACTTAAAATATTTATTGCCTAGTTTTTATAACACTTCAAAGATTACATGAAATTCATGCCTCCAGACTAGAATACCCCTTTATGGACATAGCTGAGACCACCAACACAGGAAATGGATGATTTGATATGAGCAGAACGAAAATAAAAGAAGCCAAGTAAGAGTCGACTGTCACACCAAGGGTTCCGCGCTTCCATAAAGTATGCTTAACTAAATTTTTTACTTAAAGATATTTCATAGTTTCGCCCATCAATATGTAAGCTAGACAATTCGGTCAACTCGGCTCGACAACTCTTGACTTGTAATTCTAAATAGAACATTTTCCATTCCAGATGGGAAATTAAAAAGTTCAAACAAATAATGATTTAAAACGATCACAAGATCAAAAGATTATTTAATGCAGACTTGGTGTAGAAATGGGTAAATCTTTGACTACGACATTTTTTTTTTTGGCAAATTCATGAAAGGAATTCTCATCTCAAACCGAGGACAAATTCGTAAGGAATTCGTTGATGAACGTCAAATTTTAGTTGTGTTAATGCGAACTTCAATTTTCCTACCAAACGCATGACGCAATCGTGAATGTCTTGTGTTATCGTTACTAACATTATTATTGATTATCTGTATTTTCTTGAAAATAAATATTAAAAGACAAGTGATTCTAGCGCGTGTTTAAGTTATAGTTGTCAATGTATTCAAGAAATTGATCTAAGGAAGGGATTGAAATATGTGTGTGCTTTAAATTTGTAAACATGTTAACATTTTTCTCCATTTTGAAAATCTCTGTTTTAAGTAATTTATTGAAATGCTGGGACAATCATAACTCAAACAAACGTCAAAATCAAATGAATTTTTTTTTATAATTTCATTTTAAAAAATAACATTGTAATTGAATTTTTCGATTTGAGAAAAATTATGCCATGAGAGCAAAACACATATACTCGTGCATGGATGTGACAATTCGTTGGATCCCACAAGTTGCAAAATGCTTATTTTCTATTTTTCTAATTGGAATTCGAGCTTTTACATTGTGTTGGATGGACGAGATCATTGCCTACTTTTTAAAGTTGTTAAGTTGCTCTATGACACTCATGTCTACTGTTAGGTGCTTATTTGAGTTGTGATTTCATGAAACACTTTCTTTGTATGATGATCCCTTTTTTTTTAATTTAATATCATTTTAATTATTTGTTGCTGTAGCGGCAAGAGGCAAGAGGTAGCGGGAGAAGGCTTAGTAATATGGTCCCCTTTGGGAATGGGACTCAAAAATTTAATGCTTTTAAAGAATAAAATTTATGCACTCTCTCCGACTAGATATATAAACCAATCTAGATGCCAAAAAATCTAACTGAATGCTAAAAAATAAGCACTTGTAAAGGAGATCTTGTCACTGATCTCCAGGGGATGTGTTCAACCAGGGATGATTATGCTGAAGCCCATGAAAAAAGAAAGAGGAATAGGTATTATGCGGAACTTTGTTAGGTTAAAAGACATTCCACCCATGTGATAGAGGAAAGAATGTTCTAAGCATTAGACTGTTTAATGCCCCATTAGGAACATATCTCTTTGAGGAAAATACGCCTCCTTTCCCATATTAGAGCTGGACATTGTGATCTTAAACAACGATGGCCTGAGAGGAAGCTCACAAGCTCTTTCTTATGCTCTCCTGTTTTAGTTTGATGATTGCTCTGTAGCTGGTTTTTCCATTTATTGATCAGACCATCGGCCGCATTCCAATTAACGCCACATAATGGTTCCGGACCCGTAAACGCAGTTTTAGAACCCAGGCATGGCTATTTCGTTCGCAAATTAATTACCTTCTGCTAAAATAACTTTGTAACGTTCAACTAGGGACTGTTTGTTTGGAGTCCATTAGATTAGATAACAGTGCCCCTTAGCGAAGCTTATCTGTGAGAATTTTGGACTCTTTTTGGCCTAAAGCAAGGTTTACTATGGCGCACTATTCGATGGCTTGTAAACCGGCCTCGAAGACATTTGGATGCTTTCTCATATGTAAAAACATTTATGTGTTGGATCCAAAGACACCGGTACCTGCTCCTTTTGCCATTTTTGAGCCATCAGCTTAAGAGATACAGTTTCTGGTGTCCGAGTTAGGTGTGTTGCTCGACCTTGGCACATCGTTCAAGGCACATTCACTTTCTGCGATCGAGCAGAACATGTCCTTATCCATGATGAAATTGAGTACTCTCAAGTGTCTCGTCTGGTCACCTGATTTGAATTTAATTTATTTGAATTTATTGCGGCTTTTATCCTAGTGCAAGTACCAAGAGGAGAGAACCCTATGACAGCTTCCAGTGCTGCATGTGCTCATATACTATACGTTGTACCAGTTCTTGCTGTTTAGAAGCTATTAGTTCTCAAGTTTCGGGCCATCAAACTATAGTTGCGTAGTATGACAATTCAGGTTTGGGACTCCAAGCCCTAACGTAGAACCGCTTACATACCCACGTGGCTCAGGTTGCGCGGTCTGTGATGGAAGTCCATTTCGGTTTCTCATTCAGGATAACTCCGAGTAATTGTCTTCACTGGAGTATTCCACAGACGTTCTGTAAATGACAATTGGAGGCAGAGTCAGTTGTCAATTGTAGAGGTAACCAGAACGGATTTGCTAGGATTCACAGAGAGTCATTCATACTTACACCTTTCGCTAATGATTGTAGTGTCATATTTGCCTTTTAAAACATTCGCCAGAAATACCTGATAGGCCTATAGGATTTGGATAGCTATAGCTGGAGGTCTGTTTCTAGGTTTTGGCATAAAAACGATGTTTATCAGTACCAGGGGATTATACGCCAAAGTGAAGCTAGCTTTAAACAAAGCGATGAGAACCGGTACCATAGTTTACGACCTTCTGAAGAAGGGCAGATTGTCGGATATGTTTCAGCTTGTATCACAGTTGGATCTAAGAACTCGAACAACTCCACCTTTGTATATTAAATGAAACTCAATACTTTTTAATTTGAAATAAATCTTCTTCCGCATTTTGATTTACATTTAGCTCTTCCTGGGGTGCATTCAGCAAGACTTAAGGAATTTCAAGTAGACACTTACCAAACCTTCAACAACCTCAAAGCCGCATATGACTTCATTCCTCATACTAAGGAACAAAACCCGATTGCTTTAGGATCACTGCAAAACTGTGCAATTTTGACAAAGAACCTCTGAATTATTCCAAACTTGCACTGGATTTTGCCAATGAGATGAGCTGTACTGGAACTTTTTCAGGTCAGATGTGAACATGGAAGGCAATATTTTTTTCAAGTTCGTGAAACAAGGCATGACACTGTTTATTGGCCATTGAAGTAGAGAACGGATAAGTGGAGCTTCAAATCAATAAGGATACAAATAAATGCATGCTGTTGACAAGAAATCGGCCTGTCAAGTATCAGTTGGCACAAAAGATCATATCTATCTTGGGACAAATAGTAACTCTTCAATCGACGGAAAAGACCCAAGGCATTTGACGCTACTGCGTTTAGTTCAAATCTGTTGCAAGATGTTGAACCGAATTTTTTTTTATTAATATCCCATCAGGAAGTTCTTGTAATCGGTCCGATTTTCGAAATTCAAAATTTTTACATATCTCCACGTTTCGAGGTCCCAGAAGTCGTATTCCATTGGTTTTAGAAAGAATTTTGTGTGATTGTTTTTGTCGATTCTATTCTGCTGCCTTACTCGAGAACAAATAAAGCTACCGGATCCAAATTGGCTTTTGGCTAAATTTGGCAGGGTGGCTTAAATTTTGTGACGAAAAACTGTCAGAAAAGAGACAATTGCACTTCTTCAATTAAAAATTTAGTTTTTCAAAAAAATAAGTTGAAAATCAATTAAATTTGTTGTTTACAAACTACCTTATCAGGTAAAAATAATATGTATAATGGATACACTGCCGTTGATAAGTTTTCGGACAAATTCATACAAATATGTTTTTTTTGTTCAATTTTAATTCCAAAAGTTTCATCAATAACCCAATTCAAATTTTAATGTGACTCTTTCTGTATATCTTGCCATGGAATTGCTAAGAAAATTTTGACATTGTAAAAAAGCATCACTAGAAAGCTTAATTACAAAGTTAAAACACAAGAATAAAATTGCATTACCCTTATATCAAAAAACGGTGCAAGGAAGATTATAACATCCAAAGATGTAGTTTGTTTACTACTGTTGTGTCTTTTTATCATGAACCAAAGTCTAGAGGTCTTTCCAAAAAATGGAAACAGCTATCAAAATCTTCGAAGAAAACTGAACTGAATCTGATCCTGGTAAAGCCATATAGAAAAGAAAGAAAAAGAGCCTATGCTGGGCAGTTCTCAGCTCGGAAGGAAGTGGTGGTGGAAAACTCTCGTCTTAAACTATGTGCTTTTGAACCCTTTCTAAAAGGACATAAATATAATAAATAATAGAAATTTTTTAAAAGAAAAGCAATCTTACAAATTTGATGAAATTAATATGGAAATAATTTCGAAAATACATTTGACAAGGAGTTGACATAAGCGGTCTTTTTTTGTTTTTTTAATAGCTCAGCATACATTTTAATAAAAAGTTTTCTGAGGAAGGAAAAGTTTGCAAGGAAATTGCAGAAGTCAACCGAATCAGGCAAATTTTAATTACAAATAAAATCCAGTTCCAGTTTTAATTGGGGATCGAGCTTTTGAACGTGCTCGAAATTTAATTTGTGTCACCATACAGCTAGTTTATCTCGAGATGGGAAGTTCATGTTATTGGCAGGCCTGCCCGCACCAAACTCAATTTTTTTTTCACAGTCACCAGAAGGGTGACGTCTTCACTGAATAAGCCGATTTCTGGGGTTTGTCATGACCCCTTCCAGCAAAGCCACGGGTATGTTGGCTGTTTCGTTAACCCTGCTGGTCTTGTAGGGTCTCTGGACGGTTGATATAATTTCAAGATATAGTCTAAATTGCCATTTATTGAAATGAAGTGTTTTTGCCTAAAACTTCAGCTGAGGAAATATCACTCTAGTGACCCAAGGTGAATGCAAAATGATTGCATATTTGAAGGTCTCCCTGCCCTTATGAATGAGGCCATATCCGCCCACCATTTCAAAAAGTGACCAGGTGCAAATTAGACATGCGCACGAAAGGTTCCGTACCACAGCACTATATGCATAAATTTATTTGTTTTTTGATTTTAAATTTCACAGTCAATCTATTTGTCACGAAATTGAGTTGAATTTTGAAAATCACATATTGTGTGGGCTGAGCATCAATTTTTTATTTAAACTTTTTCTGATTTTTATTATTTAGTATTATTGTGGCAATATTAGTACTCATTCTGTAGTATTGCAAGTTTTTATCTATGTCGGTTGAGAATACACAGTCCTATGACGGATGAACGGATGAACGTTAATAATTGTATTCAGTTGACACTCTTTGGGAAAGGGACCCTAAAAAGGATTTAACATGAATGATTAAAAAAACTATTCTGGCTGCGAAAAACTTTCGTTAGTAATACACAGTTCTGTAAATGACATATAACGGACGAACGGACGAACATACAAATGGCCAGCGGACCCGCAATAATAGGGTTCCGTTGGCACACTATGTGAACGAAACCCATGGTTTCAGGCAGCTTAAGCAAAGGAATATTATGTTCTGAGGAATGCTGGAGGAATAGCTGTTAAAATACCGTGTGGGTCTACCGATCGGATAGGAGTGAAACTAATTCGCAGTACTATGATTTATTCCAAATTCCTCTGATGTCCAGTATGGAAGCAAAATCTACTCATAGTTTCATATCGAAGTGAATTTTGGAAAAGTTGGCAATAATTATGATAACTTATTTTTATTTTGCCCGAAAATAAGGTAAGGTACATTCCCGTATTCAAATGATTGTTGTTTATTCCTGCGAACAACAGGAGCCATTCAGATAATAAATCTTATGCAAATTTTTACTTTGTTGGCTTTCATTACAGGCCGGTGTGGTGTGCGGGTGTTCGGCTCACTGTGGTTCTTCTTTCACGAAATTTTCGGAATAAATAAGAACTTATCCCGAACCGAAACGAACGCAACCCGGTCATGAAATACGAAATGATCTCTCATAACGAATGCAACATCTGCTCAGCTGCTGTGGTGGTGGCTCTCGTCCTCGTTCATATAATTTATTCCGTCTGAGCAATTACTGCAAAGAATAACAGCGAATGCCATTGTGTCCTTTTTGTGTACATAAATTGCACGCAAATGAATCCTTTTTCCACCGACATCTTTTGCAGTTTATTTTCCTTTTCCATTTTTCATTTTGCTTTGTTTTGTTTTATCTTTTATTATGAAACACAATAATGTACTCGAATGGAAGCTGGGGTAAAACCGAAAGACAGGACGAAAAGTAGAACTTTATATCACATTATAAAAATGGTGAAGGAAACAATGGCCGGGACAAAGCGTGTGCGGCAGGAGTAGTGGTGCATCACCTTGTGGTTGCGGATGTACTTCTATCTCATACCGAACGCGCCGCCATTCGTCTGTCATTTGTTAGGAAAATATAATTTTTATTAAAATCGAAAAAAAAAAAAAAAAATCTGAGACGAAACAGACTGCGCACGATATTTGCCGAGACTCGTCCGGGACAATGGCACTAGCTGGGGAAGCTGAAAATTTTGATCGCACAATGGTGTCGTGAATGAAAATGAAACTCATTACTGAATGAAGCGGAAACCGGAAAATTAAGCGAACAAATTAAAAGTTCTCTTCCTGTATCCTGCGAGTGATGGTTGCAGACAGGTGACATCTGAAAGGCAGATGACTTGAAGCTTTTAAAATCTGATTGAAAACACTGTATTCTTTTAAATTGACTGATTTTAAAAAGTAACGTCGAAAGGACGCGTTTCTCATAAGAATACAAGATAAGAATACGATTCGTCTGTTCGTCCGTTTGTCCATTCTTCTGAACCATTATAGGTAGATACTTGTAATTTTTACAGAATGTCAACTACTATAGTCGCTATAACAATAAATAATAAAAATAATATATATCTGAGATTCAAGAGAGGTCCTAATATAAAATACGTTTAAATTTGAAATCACAATTCAATTTTACGCCGAATAATAGACTATGTACTATGGTACGGAACCCTTTTCGTGCATTTTCGTCTCTCTCTAATACTCGTAACACTGAGTGTGCAGAAGAAATGGGAAAAGAGTGGAAACATTGTGAAGTGGTGGTGTGAAACTCGGATGTATTTTTATTTATAACTGCTCCACGGATGGAGTCCGAAATCTGACGGAGATTCTAATATCGACTTATTTCCATTCGTTTAATTCACAGTATTTTTTTCTCGACTTATTGATGTACAATAGCACTAAGATTTTTCGGATAATTGCATCTCCACTTAAACATTTATTTGTGACAACACAAATAAAGAATTCTAGCATTCATGTGTCAATAAGCCCGATGATTTTTAATTTTTTCACAGCGGATAGCGTTCTCTTTTTGACTGCATGGCTTTTGAAACCTTTTGTCACTGTGTATTGGACCATCTCCGGCCTACTATTCTATTCGCATTTCTCTATAATTGAGCTAACTTCCAGTGCAGCACAGCCTGGCAACTGCTTCCAGATCCTGTCAACTGATCAGCGATTGGAGAACATTGGTTTTCCATGTTCAATGACGATAATTTGGCAAATGATGTCATCGCCAATGAAGGGACACATCCCCCTATCATATCTAAGGAAGGTTGGGGACAAAAATAAATGTCGCGTCTTATTAGGTATCGGTAAGAAAGAATACAGGGTTGCCTTGTTGATTGACTTGGAGAAGGCATTTGACACCGTATGGTTACAGGGGCTCTTTTTCAAATAAGACCAGCTCGGCATAAGCAAACCGCTGCGGTACATAATCATAGATATGCTCACAAGCAGACAGTTTATTGTGAAAAACGGCAAATGCTGGGACTTTTGAAATTAACAACGGTCTACAACAGGGTGTAGTTATTTCGCGGATTTTATTTACGATCTTCACAAGTGAAGTGAAGTAGGACCTCTCCGCCTTTCAATAGCGTACGCAGATGACTTAATCGCGTACAGGTCAAGTCCGAAAATCGAAGTCTTTTGCAACGTGACTTCGAAAAGATTCAGGAATATTGCAATGATTGGAAGTTGAAAATCAATTTTCAAAAGTGCGAGACCATTCTGTTCAGGACTCCGTTGTCTAGGGCCTCTTCAAATACTTAAAAGAAGTGGCGAATGTTCTCCATCGTTGGGCAAAATGGGCAGGCACTGTCGAATCGAAGTGTTGTCAGATACCTTGGGATCTGGCTAGATCAGTATCTATATTTTAACAAACATGTAGATACTTCTCTGGCCAGAGCCATAGCGGCCTTTGCCTTGACAAAGAGACTGTTTCACAGCAGTCAACTCGATGCCAAGGTAAAGGTGATCTGCTACACGGCCCTTATTCGGCCTGCCCTTGCCTATGGATTTCCCGTTTGGTTCAACGTCGGAACAAGCTTAATGGAAAAGATTCAGGTTTTCGAGAGACGATATCTTAGGGCTTCTCTCCACTTATATAGAACCCCAAAGTCTGAGTATAAAACTCTCTGATGAGACTTATTCGAAGCCATATTGCAAGAGCAAAGACTTCGAGCAACCATGACGCAGTGCGCCTTAACGGCGTTGTTCCCCTGAAGCTTTTCTCTATTTCGATAGAAAAGGATGGTCTAGGATAGAAAAGTGGTACCTCTAATCTTCCACGTTGGTCGAAAAGCTGTAGACGGGCGCGTCAACTACGACCAAACGACGCAAGTAGCTCACCGGAGACTTTTCCGTTCAGTATGGCGGTATCAGACCGCGACAGAGCTGACGTCATAATGCAATATCGGTTATTTGTGGTGGTTGGACGAAGATTAGAACTCTCTCATCCTTTATTAATCATTGGTGCCCTTAACCAATGCATGTCCTGTAAGCCTTGGCCGGCTAACTTACGTTTAAGTTTGTGTAAGTTATTATTGCTATTATTGTTATTACTATAGTGTATTGTTTTTTTAAGATAGATTAGGTTTTTTAGGTCTTAGAGTAGTTTTAGGTTAAGTTTAAGCAAAACACAAAAAGTTCATACACTTAGTTTTTCATTTTGAACAATACAATTTGTCTTATTCCATTAATAAGTTTGTATAATTTAAATAAAATAAATACTATCAAGTCGAAAGACTTGTTAGGTTTAACTAAGAGCGTCCACCGAGGTTCAGTATGTAAGGTTATACTGATTGTTAGCTAAGTTAATTAAGCTATCTTTAAGCGTTTTTGTAGAGCATGTAAGTAAATTAATTGAGTCATAAAAGTGCATTAAAAGAAGGTACAAAAAAGATTATGTAGTTCTTATAAGCTTCTTTCAGTAATGTTTAAACTTTGCAAGTTAATCGCAAAAATATAACATCGCCATCTTATAAGGGTGTGAAAAAAAATCCAAAGAATGAACCATCTGTGATTTGCCACAATGGCAGTAGTCCTGCCTTCGAAAAATCGATAGCACTTTAGTATTATATTTTTCCCATACGAAATAGATCGATTTAAGCTTGAATAACGTTGGGGCATTATTATAAAGCTGCTTTTAAGGCGAATGTTGTGTAGCCAGCTCCAATTATAAATTGTGAATGCAAGTTTGTGAAGAAAATTCATTTCCGTGTTCTTCCTGTGTATACGATGGAGAATATTGTGGCTATTGCCGAGAGAAGCAAAGTGCTAAACATCTCATAAACTTATCTTTAGGCTCTATCACTTGTTTTTTTGGGACTCCCAGGTGCATTTCCATTTCAGCGAAAGTCGGAAGTCCAATACTCCAATACATGTGACTGTATGTCTGATTTTGAGTGGCTGTATTATTGTCCCTGGTTATATTCCTCCTCACAACCAACGAAGCATTTACACTTCCTTCGTGAGGTACCGAATGTTATGCGAATAAATCCGCGATGATTCAGCCGATCAAGAACAATATTGCTAAAGCTCTTGGTGAAATAGGCCAGTGCCAAGCCAGGCGGGAAGTTGGTTGCTGTGGAATAGCATTTCTGCAAAGGAAACAATCATTTTTACCGACAGCCAAGAGTCAGGCGTCAACACCACATCTAAGCTTTTCAACGAATGCGGGATATCCCTTAACGAAAAAGCGGATTATTCCACGGTTTACCTTAACTGAATGTCCGGACACAGCGACACCAACGTAAATTGCAAATCAGATGAACTTGCGCGTTTAGGTACTATGCTCCCGGCGGATGCAGTTTCTCACTACATTGACATCCCCTTAGCCACGGTCAAACTTCACATTAAACATCAATATATCCACCTGGGTTGATGATCCAACTTGCAGACAAACATGGCCTCTCCTTAGCAACTCCTTAAGCCTCCTTATATCTGTACTAAAGGGACTCTTTCTCATTGGCAGATATGCGGAAAGGCTAGGCGTACAGTCAAAGAAGAGGAGGAAACCGTTAATCATGCAAATGCCCGGCCTTAGCACAATCAAGGTGTAGAACTCTTAGCCAAAACTTGCTTATTCGAACACAAAAGACCGGGTCCGGTTCATTAGAGAAACAAACTCGAACTCTACACCTTCCCTTTCCTCACTCAGAAAGAATCCCACTCAAAATCCACCCTATCCCCTTCCCAATATTGGCAGATAGGTGATCCAAGCATTCCACGTTATATCTAAGTGTGCCTTGTGGCAGGCACTTCTACGTAGGCTGCTAGATATATTTCTGGCCTAGGCGACACTAAGTGTTGCCAGGTGCAATCTGACGAACTTAAATCTTTGTATGGCGATGAAGCACCATCCTATAGCTCTGTGAAAAACTGGTTTAATGAATTCAGTCATGGCCAACGCTCGCTCAAAGACGAATTCCGTCAAGGTCGTCCAAAAATGACCGTTGTGCCAGAGAACATTGATGCCGTGCGTGAACTGATAATGTAAGATCATCATGTGACATATCGTGAGATAGAGGCATCCCTGGGCATTTCGCCCACCAGCATACATTCGATACTGCATGAACACCTGACCGTAAAAAAGGTTTGTTCTGGTTGGATCCCTCACAATTTGACAAGGCTCGTGTCGATTGGTGCAAAGAAATGTTAAAAAAATACGATCGCTGTGTTTCAAAAGACGTTCATAAGATTATAACAGGAGACGAATCATGGATCTATGCGTATGAGCCCGAAACAAAACAACAATCGACCGTGTGGGTCTTCGAAGACGAGCCAAATCCAACAAAAGTTGTTCGTAGAAGAAGCACTTCGAAGCAAATGGTCGCCTGTTTCTTCGACAAAACTGGTCATGTGGCGACTGTTCCACTTGAGCAACTTAAGGACGGTCAATACTGAGTGGTACACTACAACTTGTTTGCCTGAAGTCTTCGGAGAAATTCGAAAAACGAACAAGAGAAGACGAATCATTGTTCACCTTGACAATCTCACACATCGGCTGAAACCAGCGCCTTTTTGACCGGCTAAAACGTCGAATTGATGAGTCATCCCCTGAACAGCCCTGACTAGGCACCCTATGACTTCTTTTTATTCCCGCACATCAAGAAAAAAACGCGTGGTCAACGATTTTCGTTGCCAGAAAATGCTGTTGAAGCGTTCAAAAACCATGTTTTGGAGGTGTCTCAATCGGAGTAGAAAAAGTGTTTCGACAATTGGTTTGAGCGCATGTAAAAGTGTATAAATCATGCTGGAGAAATGTTGTCGAGCCTCTTCAGCATATTTCCCAAATCGCAGTAACATTCAACTTAAATATAATGCGAGAGGTAAGTTTCCAATTTTTGATACCTCCTAGAGTGCAGAGTATTTTTACTGTCTAGAAGCAGACTTGTATATTTTTGACCATTTTGGCGCCTCTTCTCGATCCCTTTGTATCTAAGGCAGCTTACGTAGATCGGGTATCATCCCAATGCAAATGAGCCATCTTTCTTTACAACATAATGTAGGGAGAAAAAACCCGCCAATTTACCAACCCAGCCCACAATAACTTTATTTTATAAGAATTATTACAACCCGGCTACCTGCTGTTGACAGATGGTGTCAAGAATTACACCAAAGCCTGCAAATGACAATCCCGTATAAATAAGACCACCGCACAGTCTCACATTCTCTGAGGTTCATCTCATCGGACGACTGTGTTTTTACGCCTTCAAATCAAACAACCATTAATTGTGAAGTGATTAGAATTTTAAATGAGGAACTTTTAATAGATTCTGAATAAAGCGTTGAATAAATGTTTAAATGTTTGACAAAACATAACCGTAACTTTCATCAAAGCCTTGGGTCAAGTTCAGCATTTTACTTTGGAACTCAATGAATAATTTATTATCAGCCGCATGCTGGGATCAAGAAACTCTCTAAGTATGTGACGCTGAATTATCTTCCATATGAACGTCTCAAAGGCTATTCAGCAGATCGCACGTAACCTCATAAGCAATATGTCACCACGTCATTGACACACATTCCTCAATCATCCATCACATCACAGTCACGCGAATCCCAAAAGAGATTCGCATTTTTGATTAATTGAAAGCGTCTAAACAGAGAAAGCTTTAAGTGAATCTTTTTGGTTGAAGTAAAAAAGGAAATTGTCTGGAACATTTGCGTGGGATGATAAAAACTTCCATAAAGGGATCTAATTCCACAACTATCTTAACTATACACCTTTCCGCTATCAAGTTTCTTTCGACCTTTTTTTTTTTTTGAAAAGTTCAAGTTTCACTTTGTATCGGGACATGCCAGGGCGGGCGTGGAGTGCCTCAGTGCCACCAGATAGAACGAAGGAAACTTTTCCTAATTGAAAATTATATTCCGCTGGAAGAAAAAGAGTGCAATTCGGTGTATACAGGGATACAGACCAAAGCTGATCCCTGTGGGAGCGCGCCCTTGTGAATCCGTAGCACTTTACATAATTAGGGGACGGTATTACTTTCAACCCCTTTTTTATGCTTTTTTATGGAACCGCAAGTTCGTGGATACCGAGGACCACCAATTCTGGTGGCTGATAGTGGCGGTATCGGTGCTTCGCTTATGAGATTAGGTGGCTCAAAAGTGGTAGTCAAAAAAAAAATACGGAACTATCTGCATGCAAATAAAGCGTATGCAGTGCTAAAGCGGAAAGAAACTTCTGTCTAGAGAGTAAGAAAAATGTTAATTTAGGTTAGCACAGTTGGCGACGTAAGTTAGCATTTAGAATGTGCAATTTTTGAGTTTGAAATATTTATAATCAATTCAAATATTTTCTTTTCTTTTTGTTTTCGCAATTTTTATTGAGTCAAATTCCACCAGCGAGGATCGCATTTTAATAATCTTCATAAAACTTATTTTACCATATATTGTCTCTCATTTGACCCTCGTTATCAAATGGTGCATAATAAAATTAACACTTTCTCAGCCCTGGAAAGCTGCAAGCGTTTTTGCGATAGTTAAAAATAAGAAGCTGTCATCTCCTGCTGATTTTAGACTGATAAGCATTTTACCTTGCCTGTCAAAGTTCCTCGAGAAAATTATCGCAAAGCAAAAAACCAAACACTTTCCTTGAAATGATTAGTTGACTGCTCAGAAATCTGGTTTCAGAGCTAATCCAGTTGTTCCATATGTATCGTTGATTTACTTGAGGGAATAAGACAAGATTGCGATACTTTGTTCACTTGATTTCTCGAAGGATTTCGACAAGGTTAACCATGAAACCTTATGCTTAAAACTTAAGTTAAGTTAAAAGCAACATTTTTCCTGGTAAATCGCAAAGAGTTCTTTTCTTCTGAAAGCTTTTCATCCTTTAAGGAAGTAAAACAAGATGTACCGCAGGGTTCAGTTCTAGGACCGATATACTTTTATATGTTCATAAATGGCCTCCCCTTTATTTTTAAACAATCGTGTGTACATTTATATGCAGATGACGTCCAATTTCACTTAGATAAGCCTTTCAGTAAATTAAGTGAACAAGCTTTTTGAAGACTTGAATAATATTTATAATTGATCAGTGTCAAATTTCTAAGAAATGTTTTAATTTAATTTAAATCTACTGCCTCAACTGGGGAATCAGTCACTAGAGTGGTCTATATAATCAACCGAAGTCTATCTTGATAGAATCATATGAACGTGATCATTGGTGGTATATACGGATTTTGGCCTTGCGCTAACTTTATCCCGCTGGATACACGACGACAGCTGGTGATAGCCGTAGTCTTGCCTATCATAACCTAAACTGAGGTTGTTTACTGTTTACTGGACTCATTATCTCAATGCAAATTGCTAATAGCGTCTAAAGTGTTTCGTCGCTTCACTTTCTTTTCTCAATGTGAAAAAAATAATTACAATACTTTCAAAAAAAGCATTTCATGTGATTTGAAGTGTGTTTGAGTTATGATTAACCCAGCATATTCAAAAAATATTTAGTATTGAAGTCGTTAAACTGAAAGTTTCATATACTATAATAATCTACTACAGTCTTAAATAGATTTCTTTTGTCGAAAGCCTTTTTTTAATATATTACAATAAATTGTATATGTAACTTTGTGGGTTCATTTTCTATTCTAATTCTTGTCATTCTTTCTATTAAATAAATTATATTCTGGGTCGATCTCCGTTCAAAGGAAGAAGTGTGTCCTTCTTTTTTTGTCAACATTCAAAACAAAGAAAAATATATAAACATTAAAAGATACGATGTGTGTTTGATTACAGTCGGGACACTCAAGGATATTCAATGTTTAATTTTTTTTGTTACTTTTCAAATATTTTCCACTATGCCATTTCTTGAATACTTAAACAATTATTATTATTATTATTAAAAACACTCCCGAATCACAGCCACATTTTGACTTTTATCACCGAGTTCCAAGTTAATTTGCAATTGCTTTGACACGAAATTGCAAAAGAAATAAAATCGAAATTACAGATTCAGACATTTTTACAATAAGGCTACATCAAAACTCATTTTAATTGTGATACTTTTAATTAATTAATCATCGTTTGAAAAATGCCTTTTTATACATTTTATAGCTTTTTCTAGTTTTTTAATTCATGTTTTCCGTTCATCTATTTCAATCGAATGCTTTTATTTCATTTATTAAAAAACATTGTCTGTATTTATTTATTAATCTAGTTATTTATGTTTTTATTCATTTATTTATTTAATAATTAAATAAATTATTGATCAACTTTTTTTTGTTATTCTTTTTTTTTTTGTTTATTGACTTATGTATTTATTATTTGTTGTTCATTTGTTCGATATATCCATTCATATATATTCAAAACTATATTACATGTATGCATATGGGTGTATTTACATATTAAAAAATGTAATCTGCATAACTTTAATTGCATTTAATTGTTATCATTTTTTTTTGTTTTTCATTTCATTTATTTACTCATTATAATTATGTATAAATATATACTTATGCATATTTTTTGGTTTTTGTGTCCTTCAAAACCTATCACAATCTGCCTATCTAGCTAGTTCAAAAGGTTTTACTCTTCTTAATCTCCTCTTAAGATTGTTAGTGTTGAAGTGTTGTATCATTTCTGGGTTGACGTTCACAACATTGTTCAAGCTTAATTGGATCCCTTCCGTGTTATCAAAATCTAGTAGTGCGCGTGATTTTGAATCATCAGAGCTGTAACAACATGTAATTCAAAAAGAAAGCAACAGATGACCTACCCTTTATAAGTTAGTAAACAACTCATCAAAGAAATTAGAAATATGGGAGCTTAGTGGACCAGTTCACTCATATGGATTCGTATTGAAATAATTTCTGAGGAGGAGTCTATTTCAAAAACAGCTTTCTCACGATTTTTAAATACAAAAAATACAAATGTATGTCACACGTAACTCTTAGCAGCAAAAACGAGTTCATTTACCTAAAAAAAAATTCAAACACATGACAACCAACGACAATAAAGAATTCCATGATATTTTAACCAAAAAAGATTTGTTTATTGACATTAATAAATGAAGCGTAGTGCACACTGAAATACGACGTATCAACAAATCGTGATGATGGAAACCTCCGGTCAATGTGCTTCACATCACATACTCGTAAGCCAAACAACAGCGCAATGAAGTCTTATTAAAGTGAACGAACGATGGGCTGCGGATAGTTATCTAAGTATCTGTACCTGAGACACAGCCGCTCATATTTGTTGTTGAATCGAATTTATTGTTTGGTTTGAAGTTGACACAAACTAACGACTGTATTAAATTAAATTAAAAATAAAGCGAATAATTGCCCGACCAGTCTTACCTGCTTTGGTCGTTAACAAAACTAAGTCCGTAAATCATTTTTTTGCATTGTAATTTCAATTGATTGAAAAAGCTTACTTCATGAAATCAATCATGAGGGCTAAGTTTTAACACGTTGAGGAGAGTAAATGAAACAGGCTTAATGAATAATTTAAATTAGATTATTTTTGATGCATTTAAATTTTTGAAATCCATTCTCCAGCAAGGCCTGCATGCCGCAGGTAAAGTCGGTCTTTATAGTTTCTTCTTTGGATTGCTTATGTACACATCTGAAAGCATCACAGTTTTCGAAAATTATGTTCACCATGACGCAACAAATTTCTCGTCCAACACTGAATGGCGTAGTTGGTTTATCGGAAACCTTCTATTGATAGGTCCCGAAGCGATGTGGTGCTGGAATTCTCAACTCAGCTTGTGAAAATGACATAGTTTGATCTACTGTGGAGGCAAACTTCATAGCAGAGTAATGATGCGTTTAAACAAAAAAAAATCTTTTGCTACTGCATCAACTAATGTGGAATAAAAATCCGCGAATTGAGTGAATGCAAAAAATCAATTTCTTATTTTCTCCTCCAGTCAAACTCACGGAAAGCACAATAGTGTGGGCTCTTACTGCCAGAATGGGTTTTCTATATTTACAATGTCATTCAATTGTAGCAACTTGAATATCAGTACGAGAAACTCGTCTTTCTTCAGTCACATACATTGGCGACCAAAACTGGATACATCAATATCCAGTTCTTCATTAATAAAATAACTTTCTTATGGCGATTTTCAATGAAATTTTCAAATTTATTCTCTCAATTAATTATCTGAATAACAGTGTGCTTGAAAAACTGAAATTCTCTCACTGACTTGTAGTATCCAGTTTTGCACGTGTTTGTAGACATCCGTTGATATGTATTTCAATATTTTATCCATAGACCTTCATTTTTTATTATCCAAGACGCAAAGTCTTGGCATGCTTTCCACCAACTTTTATGTTTTTTCGTGACATATTTTTTCCCATTCAGCCTGTACACTGATTCATAGCTCCAGGATAACTCGTTTATTTATTTTTTTTTTAAGGATTTACATCCGGACTTTGTGCTGGTCATTTCATGGTCTAAAAGCTTTGAGTTTCCATCCAGTTTTTTACAATTTTGGTGAGTATGGGGTCTCTATGTTATTGGAAAATTGAAAATCATGCGTTGGTTAGGCATATTCTGCTACAAACCTCTTCCTTCCTTTTAATTGCAGGGCTTTGTGCCATTGGACCCTCATGCCACCAAGTGAAACAGCCCCATACAATAAGCTGCTTCCACCATGTTTCACAGTCGGCTTGACTTGGTTTCTTACGATAGTTTCATGTGCTCGCTGTCAATAGTACTCCATTTCGTCAGCATTAAATCTATTCATTTTGGTACTATCAGACCTTTCCAGTCATTCAAAGTTCACCCCTCATGTTCTTTGCAGATCTTACGAAATGCTCTTATAGGATTCCAATGGCTTTCATCTTTATCGATGCATTTTGCCGCCGTGTCTTTATTTAACATCTTTCCTTTATATTGCCATTAGCACTGTAATGCGGTCATTTACATTAACTTTTTAAGCAGTTTAGCGTGACGAGTTTCCAGGTTTAGACTGCTGGATTTTTTGCTATTTTTTTCCGGATTTGTGGATATATACTGGTGTGCAAAAAAATGTCGATAACTATAATTATACTTTTCTGTCAATTGATAGTAGTAACTACAAAAAACAAGCATTTTGAATTCAAACAACAGAATAAAAAAAAAATAACAAAAACAAAAGAATTCAATAAATTTTGCTGTGCAAAATAATAAGCACATTTAACTCAAAAATGGAATATTTACATATTCAATAGAGTTAGAAAAAAAAGATTAATTATTATTTCTGGCAGTGGGGATGATTACTAATATTTAGTGGTGCTACCCTTATTTGCCAACACAGTCTTGCATCTGCGGGGCATTGAGTCCACTAGTTTTTGGCACACAAAGTTAGGGATTTCGTTCCAAATTTTTTCAATATTTCGCCACAGCTAAAATTGATTTCTTGACTTAGAAGTCTTACTGAGCCCTCGTTTGACATGAACCCAAAGATTTTCAATGGGGTCTGGGGACTGTGCTGGCCATTGGAGAACTTTTACATGCCTGTCTGCCTTCTTCAAATTCAAACCACTTTTTCGTTACTTTGGCAGTATGTTTAGGATCATTATCCTGTTGAAACTGCCAAAGTAATGGCATATTGTCGTCTGCGAAAGGGAACATTATAGTTTCAAGAATTTCGACATATCTATCCTTTGTCAAAGTGTCTTTTATCCAATGAATTGGCCCAACACAAGAATAGCAAAAACATCCCCAGATCATAATATTCCCGCCACCATGCTTAATTGTTTTTATAGTATATAGTATTTTGGATCGAATTCTTTACCAGTCTGCCATCTTACATATTTTTTCTTTGTATATTTTGGTCTCATCTGACCACAAAATCGTACGCCATTTCTCGGCTGACCAACTTCAGTTAACTGCGGCAAATTGAAGTCGGTCCTTAATATTTTTGTTTGACAAAAGAGGGCACTTCCTGGCATGGTAAGCTTTTAAATTGTGTTCAATCAGTCTTTTTCTAATTATGGAGGTATCGATGTCCAGGTTTAGATCCCTTTTTATTTCCGCAGAAGTCGCAAACGGGTTTTTTTCACACACCTGACTATGCGCAGATCGGTTCTTATGGACGTTTTTCGTTTCCGACCCCGAGTTTCTTGTAGTATTCTCTCTTTTAACGCATTCCTTACCATACCTAGGGAACACGGAACTGTCTTCGCAATACCGCTTAAAGATTCTCCCTCGTTTCTCAATTTTTTTATTATATCCCGAAGTTCGGCTGAGCAGTGTTTATTGCGACCCATTTTCTATAAAAGTAATTTGAAGATCCAATAATCTGACTATACAATTATTTACTATAGTTATACACTTGTTTATCATGCTTACCAATAACCAATGTAAAATGAACGCTGTGGAAAAAATATTTCGAAACAAATTTGGTTCTGTGCCTATTATTTTGCTCACTTGAAAAGAGGACTTGCTTCTACCAAAGCTAATAAGTCACTGCAGTTAGCACGATTGGCGCAATTCTTATCTCAAATTTGTACCGTTACCTTAATTCGAAAAAAACACATGCAGAATTGAAAAGTCCCGTTGTTATTTAAAATGTAAAAAACCAAACCACTTGTGCTGTAGGCTGTGTGCTTATTATTTTGCACAGCAGTGTATAACCTACTTTGTTATCAAATGATCAAAACCAAAATTTTTTCATTGATTAAACTACACCAAATCGGAGATTATGTATCAACTTTTGCGTCGCTGATGCTTGTTCAGTCTAAGTTCTCGTGTTAATTGTCCGAATGTCAATTCTTTGTACAAGTTACTCGAATGTGGAACTCATTGCCAACAAGTCTGTGGCTGATGTCGGATGCGAACAACTTCCAACAAAATGTTCTTACTCACTTGGCTCGTGAAAAGCATATTTTACAATTTGTCATCCGAACCTATTATTATTTTTAAACGTTTTTTGAATAGAAATTTAATGTTTCTGTAAGCATTTTTATAAAAAAACAAAGTACGACAAGGCTTAATGAGAAAAGTTTTATCTCCAGGATTTTAGAGCCGGAAAATTGGGAATCAATATGCGGTAATCTTTCAAATTGATCGGAAGTCTTTCGATGATCGCAGCTTACCGAATTCTGTATGGTATTATATTGTCCACGATAAGTAATATCTGGTCTGAAAACAACAAAACTTTTGGTGGTTGAAAGTGGAAGAAGACCCTAGTTAGGGTAGTTTAAGATAGACTGAAGAAAAAATAGTTTCAAATAGCACAGGAAAAAAGTGATTTATACCGACAAAAAGCTTCTATATTTTTGTACAAGTTTTCTTTTTGAAATCCTTTACTCAATCGCTTTCTCTTTTGAATTGAACTTTTTGAATTTTATTTACATATTTATAAATAATACATTTAGTTATCAAATTTTATTATTATTAATATAATTATATTTTCTTCAATTATACAAATTAAAATTTTTTTTATCTTAAAGTACAATGATTAAACCTAACAAATAAAAATGTAAGCATTCTTTATTTTTGTTTCCAGTAAGTTTTAATTTACGTTGTTTTAAATTAATTAAATGCGTTCGTATGTTTAATTTTTTTTTCATTTTAATCTGTTTCCTTATTTGTTGAAATTTATATCTATCCAATGATTAAGCAAAGTCTTTTGACGAAACTATGCATAACGTCCAGTGCGACATATATTTATCAGTTTTCTTGGGATTTTTAGGGTTCCGTATCGTAAGCCTCCGGTGTTCATCTGCCACTAAAATCACAGTACAAATAATACAAACGCATAACAAATAATAAATAAATAATAAATAATAAATAATAAATAATAAATAATAAATAATAAATAATAAATAATAAATAATAAATAATAAATAATAAATAATAAAATAAAATATAAATTTAAAAATGGTGGGGTCCGAATACAAAAATAAATGTTTTTCTCAACTCAATGTTGCATCAAGAAGTAGGCTTTGGACGTTCGTATGGAGCCCTAAGTGTTCGTTTCGCACCTCGTACTTGGCCGCTTTTTCTTTTCTGTTGTGAATAGGCTGGCAGCTGCTATAGATGTTCAGATTATGGATAGGAAAGAAATCATCTGTTTCTTCGTCACCTTTCAAAGTAAATCTCTGTGTAAAATAAAACAAAGCTTTATTGAAACTTAAATGAATGAAGTTCACCAGCAATGACTCATTGCGATCCATCCGTGTCATCTGTTAATGCATTTACTGACCCGATTGGTTAAATTTTAAATTTAACATTCATTGTATTTCATTTACTAAAGATCCATGATAATTGGATAGGTTAGGTTGGCCTTGAGAATGAAGCTTCCCATGGCAGTGGTCAACACTCTAGAGCGATAACAAGAGTGTCTTACTTTCATTTAAATATACATTTGAAAAGGCAACAAAAAGAAGGATTTTAAAAGGAAATTGTAAACGGGTTGAAACACATTTGCAAACATTTCTATGACATTTTCATTTTATTGTATTTACTCTGCACATTTGGAGACTTCTTATCCAAGAATCGACGTTAAATTACGACAGTTCAATAATGATTAATGATGCAAATTTGAATTAACTCACTGATTGCCGCCTTAAAAGTACCTCATCAACTGTTTCAGTAACCTCGTTAGACGCCGCCGACAATGCTAGTTATCTTGACACTATTACAGACCATTGATCTTGGAGTTATTTAGAGAAGACTGTCCTAGGTAAGACACCTCTTGTTCTACTCACTAATCTTTGTCATAGAGATTCCATGACATCATTGTGAAGTCGAAATTTTTCACCAATTCATATCGCATCTAAATATGAGTCACTGTGAGTGAGAGTCATGGCACATTGGATTTCGAAGAGATTATAAAGCTGAAGACCAACTAATCAACCTTCAAAAGACATCCTTTTCATAACTAAGAAAGATCGAAATGCTAATTCTTTCCACAAATAAATCATCGATTTGTTCGTGAAGAATGAAAAAAAATATAAAAATCAACAAGTACAAGTTTCTTTGAAACAAAATCGTTACCTCCTCTCAGGCACGAGAATTCTGTTTATCTGATTGTTTGAAGCTTGAGCTGAGTCATTTAGCTGCTAATTATGATGCTCGTTTTTTTTTTTTTTTTTTTTAATTTATCGTCTTATCGAATCTAGGAGAGGATATTGTTATTTTTTATTTGGTAAGAATCGTGATTTGCCATAATTGTCTGTACGGGCTCAGTGAATTTAAGTACACGGAAGTGAAATGGTCAAATTTTGGACGTAAACAAAGAACTAACGATAAAACGTAGTATTTCAAAAAAAATTTGTATTGTATTGTTTGATTCATCTTCACTGATTTTTGGCTTGCTTTTCATCTATTATTACGTTGAAGCCAAGCTTTAAATGAACATTTGTTTGCCCTTGAGTGGCAACCGACTTCTACCGGACTACCAACAGTCAGCTTCAAATCATTTTCAAGGTTTAATTGATCTACACTTTGAGGGTACTCTTATATATTTCTGATTCACTGTATGTTATAATATATCATACCATGGCAATAACTAAAAAAACAATTAAGAAAACTCTGCTCCTCCACTTGCTAAGTCTTATTTCATAAGCGAGATTCATTAGCAAACTGGCTTCCATTTGCCTTGGTTCCATTTCGTTTTGGTCCGGCATCAGCGCTGCATACTTGTCCTGTAAGTATCTTCCATGTTAATAAATAGGTCCTTTTTGGAAACTAATTGTGACGAAAATCGAAAAGCTAAAAACCCACATAGCAAATCCTTGAAATGAGCTTCTAACTACTGAAGAATAGCTCTGGAATAACGCTCAACTAATAAAACGAAGACAGAGCAGCCCTGAAATCAACTGAGTTGGGTGCCACAGTAAAGAGGCTTTCCAGGATTTTGTAGGACCAATACATTTTAAGATCTCGGGTCTTTTCTGAAAACACGCCAACCTGGTTAGTCTGGTTATCCAAGTGTACCAGAATGGTACCAAGCGTGTTGGCGAATAGCTAGAAGTCATATTATAACCTTATCTATTTCCCTTAAAACTCAAACGAAGTTCAATGAGGTGGATTTCAAAGCGTTCTCTTAACAAATTTTCCCTCTTTCATTGAATTGTAAAACGAGCCTGCAACAAGGGTAGTTTTAGGTTTCATTTACTTAAGGTGTTGGTAGAGTCCGAGGCGAACGAGGGTTCAAATTGGAAAAGGAAATCTGAGTGCGTGTTAATTTATCTGTGGACCGAAAACGAGCTCCTTCAACGAGAATTCAGCCCCTTCAAATGCATGAAGAAGCTCACGAAGAGCAATCTACTCTTCAAGCTAGAAGGGCTAAGCCCGCATCTGAAAGAGCTTATATTCTGCGCTGGAGGTTATGATGGATTGATGAAAGTGTTCATTGATCACCATGTTATTTTGTCTGGCTTCTGTAAAGGGAAGAATGCTTAAAGCGTACAATTTGCGGATTTGCAGTTGCGAGTCGGGCTCAAATAAGACGACTGACGTTGACGATGAATGAAAAAGATTTTGATCGGCCTACGTTCCACAACTTCTGATTTTTTTTTGACTCAGGGTGTAAACTGGTGAATGCGTGCAGGGAGTGTTACGAAAAGTGTGATCGGGCGAGGCGAACGGAAGTTGAGACGGAGATAAAAGTTAGTGAAGACTGTAGGGGCAAGAGTGGTGGCCAGTAGTGCGAGCACACATTTTCTTTTCATTTTTCTCTCATAGCCAGTAACGTTTCGTTTATCTAAGACAGAGTGTAGGCCTATTAACTGTATTGCACTGTAGAAGCAAGAAAGAGCTGTGCATATTCACATTTTCTTGCTCTCTTCCTCCCAAAGCCAGGGCACGAAATATATATAGTATATATCTCAGCAATGACATTGCTACAAGAGGACCACTTTCTCACAGATGCAGACGAAGAACTAGCTTTCTTCGAAGAAATGGGAGGATGACTTTTTTCACCAAACCACCTTCAAGGACCGATTTTGAAGACCAGACCTGAACACTCTGCGGTAATGATCTAAGAACCATATATGTACTTAAATATTAAAAACAATTATTTTTTACCAATTCACCTAAAACATTTCTGTAGATTCAATTCAACTGTTGGGCCCCTATTGTTGAGGCAACAATAATATTGACAACACCAATGTAAATATATTTTAAGGAACAATTGTAAATAGTATTTTAAATTCAATAAAAACTCAAACTTAAACTCAAACTCAAACTTAAACTAAAAAGCTAAAAAAGGCTCGAAATCTCTGATGGCCTAGCTAGTAAAACCATCAACTAACTGATCATGGGAACAGTGCGGGATCAATCCCAGAGTAGGAATTTTTTAGTTAGTTAAGGTTAAGGTTAAGCTTAAGTTTATTTTTCGTCTTTAGTTTATGTAGGGTAGTCTACGTTAGTTATTTAAGGAATGTATCAGGTTGGCAACTTAGTTAATGCGGATTTTTTAAGAAAATAAAAGACACTTTTTTCGTGGAACGAAATAACTTTATTCTGCTATGTATTGTCCATTTTGAGCAGTGACCTTTTGCCATCTTTCAGGCAGCATTCTAATTCCACGTTCATAAAACTTCTGGTTTTTATCAGCTAAAACCGGAACCATGTACTATGTGACATCATCATTATTATTGAAATTTTAACGATTCAAGGAGTTTTGCAAAAATCGAAATAAAAAGTAATCAGATGGTGCAAGGTCAGGACTACCAAGCTCCAATAATTTTTGCCGAGTGACCAAAGATGTGTGTGGCCTAGCATTGACATGATGGTATAAAATTCGGGCCGATTTCTTCACCTGCATTGTTCAATTTTGTTAGCTGTTCAATGTAGACATCTGAATTGATCGTTTGTTTGGGTGGTAAAAGTTCAAAGTAGACAATTCCTTTGTATTCGCACCAAACTTCAAACATTACTGATGAATATCAGCTTTTGAATGTTGTTTGAGCTGGTTCACCTGGCTTGCTCCACGATCTTTTCTGATTTTCATTGTTTTGAAGAACCCATTTTTCATCACCAATTATAAATCGTTTTAAAAATGGATCATTTTCATTACGTTTCTTTAACAAATCGCAGATGTTAATGCGTTGTATTAAATGATTTTCTGACAGTCATGAGGAATCCAAATATCGAGAATATCACTAATGTTACTTAGCAAAGTTGTTTAAAGCGATTTCCAAGCTTCTCTGCAATCTCACATGTTGTACTGTGATGATCCGAATCGATTATTGCTTTGATTTGGGCGTCATCAATTTCAACTGGACGACCAGAGTTTTTTTGATCTTTAAGTGAAAAATCACCAAAACGAAATTTAGCAAAACAATTTTGACACTGCCGATCTTTTAAAGCTTCGTCACCATAAACAGCACATAACTTTTTGGGAGCTTGCGATGTGTTTTTTCCTTTCCGGACGCCAAACAAAAACTAAACAACCGATCAACAATTTTTTTTACTGATTGACAGTTGAAGTACCTAGTATCAAAAAACAAAATGTGTTGGACATTTCGATTACGTCAGCAAAGTTAAGTAAAATCCGCAATAAGGATACTTTAGGTAAATTAGGGATAGAGAAGCATTAGTAACACTTCTTTAATTTAGCTAAGGTAAAGTTTAGACTAGCTAGGGTAGGCTGTTCCCCGGGTCCTTTCGCTGCATTCCCATACAGAAGGAACCGTGAATACCATTATTCTCATCAGCTGAGCAACCACAAGCGTGCCGAAATCCTCCCGACCTTCATGTGTCAAAAATGCCTCCGTGGCCTACCTAGTTCACAAAACACGAGAGATTGCAGAATTATCGTTCTACCTGCCTTTCGAGTAGCACAATACAAGTTGTATTGGACGCTTTCAAGTCTGAAATTCACCATATAAATGCTGGTGTACCCCAAGGCTCAGTTTTGTCTCCGATTTTCATTAAAGATCTCTGGTCTATCACATCTTATCCAATATATTCCTTTGCAGATGACAGAACCCTCAATTTCACATATGCGTTTAATGATTCACGCCCCTGCTCTTCGCTTAACTTAACTCGTTAAATTCTAATATTGACAGCATAATCAATAGAGTAGAATTTAAAGCTTCCAAAACACAATACTGTCTTATGTCATTAAACGAAATTAAGCGAAACCCTAACTCCCAGCCATTGTCCATGAATGGCACTTGCGTCGTAGAAACCGAAAAGCTTTCAATGCTCGGTATGTGCGTCAATTTCAACCTACGCTGGAATAACCACATATTCGATGTTGCCAAAAATGCAGCGAAATACTTAGGTTTTCTAAACCGGTGCAAGAAGTATTTTACCCCTTCTGATTTAGCAATAATTTATAAGGCTTTTATTCGGCCTAAAATGGAGAACAACGCTCACATCTGGGCAGGTGCACCCACGACTACCTTGCAACTCCCAAATAGAGTTCAGAAGCGAGCACATCATTAATACTCATCGGTTTACCCTTAAGCCTACTTTCGGGTGCACTGTGAAATAAAGAAATTCATTTAAAGGACGCACAATGCGCATGTGGAATGCGTTAACTCGCTCTACCTTTGCAATGCAACCTACAACAATTTAAAACGAATGTGCATTGGGACCTCCTTTCTCTCCCTTCCACTTCTGCTCGTGCTGTGTAAAAAAAACACTTTAAGGGTACTTCCAACACCTTAAGCACTTGAGTACTATTTAAAAAAAAAATCGAGCACCATCATGATCAGAAGCTGGGATGGACAGTCGATATTTATTTTTTCAAAGATCTTCAAAATGTCGACTAAAGTGAGGTAGCCATTTTTAAAGCTTCTCCGTCACTGGCTCAGCCGAATAATCACGCTGCAAAGGTTATGCTGTGTTTTTGGTGGGAGCAGGTCAGTGTCATTTATAATGAAATGTTGAAACTATCACTCGGCAATTGTATAGACTTCAATTGATGCGATTGAACCAAGTAGTGCACGAAAAAGGGCCACAACACGAGCAGAACCAAACTCTTTTAAGCCTTCCTGGAAACGTTCAAATAAAAAGTCCTAAGCCATCCGCCATATTCCGCAGATATTGGGCCATCGGACTATCACATGTTCCGTTTTTAAAGTTCCGCTCAAAAAATGACTTGATTCGCAGTTAGCTTCAAAAGATGAACACTTTAACCGAAACGGTATTCGAGCTCAGCCAGAAAGATGGGAAAAAGTTGTAACTAGCGATGGGCAAAACTTTGAATAATTCATTGGTTACCATTTTATAACAATTAAGTTTTATTTTCATAAAAAAAAAACATAAAAGAGGAAGACTAAATTTGGGCACCAAATTCATATTCTTCTGCGTCAATATATTGGATCTACATAAAGCGATAAGTATAGTATTCTTAATGGTGAATAAGGTTGAAACATGGACATAAATAAATATCCAGTGACGCATTGCTTACATTTCATATTTCCTAGTTAATTTATTTTGTCAATCCGGTAGATCCAAATCTTTATGAACATTGGAAAAACGTGCTTCTATGAAGAAGAACATTTAAAATGCGTGATGAATTTTCCGCCAATGCAAACATATTCAAAAATCCAGAGGTGTATTCGAACTTTTTCATCCCACTGTATATCAAAGAAATGAAGCATCAATCTCTAATCCATGGCGCCTCATCAATTGGCGAAAAAAGAAACTTTGTTTGCAAATAAGCTTTCAATTGTTAAGTAGATCAAGTTCAGTAGCCGGCCACTTAACAATTTATCGTAGGCTATCTTTCGTACCATCACCTAATTAAAATTTCGTTTTTTGTTGTTCGATAGTGTAGGTCAACATTGAGTGAGTATTGTGAGAATTTTGAAATCGGTTTCACTTAAAGAACGTGAACTTTCAATTACTCTCAAACAGGAACCACACGATACTCGACATCAATGCATAATTTAGTTGACAATGTCACTAGTCTTAAATCAATCATCACCATTTTATCGTAAACAAAAATCAAGCTCGCAAGATGATTTAATTTAATTCAAAACACAACAACTAATTACATTTCGATTAAATCCCCAACAAAACAAAATAATAAACAGTGGAACCCACACCAGGTAGCACCCTTTAAACAACATCACCATCCGCAGCTTCCAAGTTCTCTTCTGCAGACAACTGACGGCAGACGGTGGACGGAACATCGCAGATGATGAGGTAATCATTTATTTATTAGTCGGCATATGTTCTCCCGCCATTCGATTCATCTGATCGGCGCGCGGCGTTGGATTCTTTTCTCTCATCTCACTGGATGAGACGATGACAATAAAACTTAACACAGTACCCGACGATTGGCTCAGTCGAAGTGTTAACGTTGAATGTAAGCCGAGATCTTGGCAGAAGCAATCCAAACGAGTGAAGCTATAAACGAATTTCAGTAACGACTAACATGGACCAAAGTCGATCGGTATGATTAGTGCAACGCGAATCAGTGAATTGTCAATAAATCATTTTATCTCAATCTTCTAGGTTGCAAAGTTTGTTCTTGTGGCCACGTTAATTGGACTCACATATTCGGCAAGCATCAGCACCGAGCCAAATCTGCTGAACATTGTCGAGGATGTCATCCCAGATGTGGACAACTCAACACAGAAAGTGATCCGAGTGAATACGGTGGATTTGCCTGCACAAGTACCAGACAGTAGCAACATCGCCGATTCGTTTTTGTACAAAATTCAACCCCTTATGGCACCACCAACTTATGTGTCATCAAGGCAGTTCCGCAAGGAGAAGAACATCTCAAGCCTTGAGGGCGGTAGAGAATATCCTCAACTAAAACTTCGCAAACAAAAGAAACCGAAACAGAAACACCTACACATGCTGTACAATCAGCGAGGATTCGATGGCAAAAATATTGCCAAAAGGATGAAGGTTCGAGTGGCGCCAGGTGCTTACCCAATTTATTATGTTGTGGCCAAGACAAATGGTGAGTTCCATAAGCAACCCATCAAGGGTTTCCGAAATCAAAAAGAACTCGACAAGTACTTTGATAAAGTGGAGAAGATCGGTAAATTGGACACGATCGGCAGCTGAGTGGTCTCAGGCCTGTTCAGATCGGGTCAAACGGAGTTAAAGCTTGAATTTTTGTGATTAAGACGAAAAAAAAAAACAATCGACGACGATATTCTCAGGTTCAAAGTCATCCTTGAGAATCGAACAGAAATAACTAATTTATTCAAATGTAATTTTTTTTGTATTTATTTATCGGGCGGTGTACATAAAAGTATTGCTGCAAAAGTATTCCTGGAGTTTTAAGTATCTCGAGTGCGCAATTAAATGAATTTAAATAAAAATGTTAACGATTTTGTTGTGTTCTATTGTTGTGTGTGTGTGTATTGTGGGTTTTTCCCCATTGTCTTATGAAATACGTTCATCATAGATTCGTTTGCCTTCAACACGAGCCGGATAAGTGATTCATGAGAGGTTTTTCTGTGGGTTGGTAACTTGATGGGGAGTTTTTTTTTTCTAGAAAAGTTACGCATGCATCCGCGTAAGAAGATTTGCAAAAATCAAAATGTTAAAATATTTTAAATAAGAAACAGACAAATAGTGGCTTTTTTTAACCTTTGAAAACAGTGGGGTTGCTGCAAATTACTTTTAAATTCAGTGTGAACGAAAGAGTTCCTTCTTTTTGATTCTCATGACTGAATGTGCAAAATGTACATTTTGATATTTGCATCTAATGTAGGAGGGAGGAATGATTCGTTTTGTTTGGAGTTAATTTTGAAATTGGATGAGAGGAAACTTGAAATGGGTGTGCGACCATGAAAAGGTTTTATGAGAACACTTCCGGTGTAGTAACATCTAAGAAATCAAGGTCTAGGGGGAGTGTTTTTCATTGAAATGCAAGCTGATAACTATAGGAAAGTTTATTTAAAAGGCAATGTTTGCGACTTACCTTTGTTTTCTAAAAATGTGAAGAGCTGATAAGTAGCAACACAAAAGTATTTAAGAAACTTATTTTTATGATTAGCTTGGCTTTAGCTTTTGTCGATTGTAAAGAGATTAGGAATCAGTAGCTGGAGAAGTTTTAGTTCCTTTAATAGGTTTGCATTCTAGAACTATTCAAGTCAAATCAGAAAGGGATCAAGATTGTTTGCCATTTTGTTGCATAAACTCGACATTCGAAATAAAGCATTACAACAGTATCATCACAAAATAAGTTTCTTGATACAATCATTCGAAGAACACCTCTTGATTATGTTCCTTCTGCTTGATCTCACTCTCTGACTTACAAACCTCTGGTAGTTGTAAACGGAGCTTATAATATCCGCTGTCAAAATAATTTCAAATCGAATATCTTTGAATTTCCAAATGAATTTCCCTCAGTTCAATCTGGAGTCTTGGTCGGTATTACAAACGTGAATTTATTCAAAGGAGAAACTATATGCAGACTCGTCAACTGGTATCGCTTCGCGAAATAAAAACACTTCGGTCAACAACATCAATACTCGAATTAGTACGAAACATTCAATGATGGAGGGTATTTAGAAGAGGAAACCAAATAGTACAGTAAATGAAGACATAGCTGTAGTCTTGGACTTCTTTAAAACCAGGGAGTCAACGAAGATGGAAGAACATGATTTTGATGACATATATACTCGCCCTTTCATGTTTTAATACCGAAGTCCATATTTTTTGTAGGCCATTTGAGCAACAATATGCTCTACATGTTCTTCATGGACGACTCATTTCCAGTGTTTCCCTTTTTCATTGTCTAAAAATGAGATATTCCCTGCGATGGGCTTGCTCCTTAGTCCCATGGATTTTTTTTTTAAATCGTATCAGTTTTTTACATCAAAAAATTTTGAAACCATAAAATTAACTGTTTCCAAATATTTCTTATAACATCTATAAGAGCTTCACAAGATAATCAATCTTAAATTTCCGACGAACCTTGAAAGAATTATTGAATCCTTTGTATAATCTAGTAGTTTAAAAGTTTTTCCAAATAGTATCCTTTCAAGCATTTACCACATTGTAGATGGGGCTCCTCAAGGGTGCTGTTCTTTAAAATATGTTCATCTCTGATATGCCTCGCCTGAGAAACTGTGATTTCGCGCTTTTCGTTGGATGTAATTGGTTTTAATATTGAAATCTATCTTCAATTTGAAAATAAAAATCAATGCATCCAAGACTCAAGCTTTCTTTTTTATTTGTGAATAAAAAGCTTGTTTTCTTCCAAGCAACAGTTTTATGGTAGATAGTATCCATCTCGAGTGGAAATCGCAAGCGAAGTACTCCAAGATACATTTGTACAAACACTTAACTTTCAATCTCCTTACACAAAAAGTCGCTAATAAGGTTAGCATCACTATTGAAACCTTTTATCCATTTATCAACAGAATAGCAAAGCTCCACAACGAAAACAAATTTCTGACTTTGAAACCAATTTTTTTCCAATCTATTTTAATTTATGGATCTCCTGTTTGGAGGAAGTGCGCTACGACACATTTACCAAGAATTGAATTCGTACATAATAAGACACTCAAAATGATCTTAAGTCTCCCTTGGTATTTCTGGACGAATGAACTGCACTGCCTTTTGCAAAATGAAACGATTCAAGTGAGAATTGTTAAACTCGCCACTTAATAAAACATTTCTTGTGGAACATCTGATAAAGACTTGATTCCAAATCAAGCTTTATAAAACCCATATTATCTTTATCCATTTATTTATTTATTAATTTATTAATTTAATTACTTAATTTGTAATAGGAATTAAGTACTGGTTTTCGCAGCAACATTTATATAAATCTAGTGGCTTTTTCCTTCAAAACTATTTTTTTGTGAGATATATTTTAGCTTTATACAAAGTTTTTGTTGTCAAGTAATGGGACTACCGGTTGAAAATGTCGTTATTGCAGACAACTTCATATCTATTACTTTGAGGTGAATTTTGACCATGACAGCTGCCACATCAGAAACTTCATGTCATTGTCTAATTATTTCAGTCTAAGTTATTGGTCATTAGTGAAAACACACAAGTTTTTGTAAAGCCGTAAAATGTCAACATTCGTGCCATCAAAACAACATTTGCGGGAAGTTTTAATATGCTTCTTTCATTTAAAGAAAAAAGCAACCGAAGTGCATCAATTGCTTACTGGAGCTTAACCGGGCTATACTATAGACGTTAGAATGTGTCAGAGATGGTTTAAGACAAAGAACGCCCTGACCAGGTGAAAAAGTTTGAAGACCATGAATTGGAGGCATTGCTCGATCAAGATCCGTCACAAACGCAAGAAGAACTTGCAAAATCCCTTGGCGTCGCTCATCAAACCATTTCCGATCGTTTGTAAGTAGTGGGAATGATCCGAAAGGTAGGACATTGGGTGCCGAATGAATTGAAGCCACGAGACGTCGAACGCCGATTTTGCAGGTCCGAAATGCTGCTTGAACGCAACAAAAAGAAGTCTTTTTTGCATCGAATCCTCACTGGTGATGAAAAATGGGTACATTACGATAATCCAAAATGTCGGGCAACGTATGGATACCCCGGACATGCCTCAACATCGACGGCCTTTCAGAATATTCATGGCCTGAAGGTTATGTTGTGCATTTGGTGGAATCAGAAGGGTATTGTAAAACTGAATGAAACAATCACAGGCGAGGTCTACCGACGACAAATGATGCGTTTGAGCCGAGCACTGAAGGAAGAACGGCCGGAAACGGTCGCAAGACACGATAAAGTTATTTTGCACCATGACAATGCTCGGCCATATGTTGCAAATGTCGTCAAAACTTACCTTGAAATGCTCAAATGGGATGTCCTACCTCACCCGCCGTATAGTCCAGACCTTGCGCCATCCGATTACTATCTCTTCCGATCGAACCAACATGTACTGGCTGACCAGCACTTCCGTCATTTCGATGATGTCAAAAAATGGATCGATTCGTGGATTGCGGGCAAAACGGGAAAAATGTGAGGCTAGCGATGGGCAGTACTTTGAATATTGAATTTATATCTATTTTTCCTCAACAAAGCATTGATTTTTGAAAAAAAAACGACATTTTCAACCGGTAGTCCTATAATGTAACTGTACATATTTTGACAGTAAAATACTAAATAGATCTTTAAATATGAGCTGCAACCCAGAAGACTGAAATCAGTACAAGACCAATTTCACCCAGTTAAAGAGTAAAACTGAACTGACGAAAAGAAACTCGTGGCGCAAGACTTATGAGTCAAAAAGTTTAATGACACATGATAGAATTAAGTCTAAAACAGTAGTTAAGGACCTCTTGCATACCTATACATAATTAAACAAGCAGGAATCCGGGACGCTACAAGTTCACTAAAGAGCATCTTCAAACTATGTACGAAGGTTTACTTCACCACAAAATTGCAAAAATTGAGCGGAAAGAACTATACCATACTCTTATTGTGCCCTACCTTAGGTTGGATGCACAACTATCAACCTCCCGATTAAGCCACATACCTAAGAACCATATTGACTTTTAAGATAAATGTCAGTGAAATATATTCAATTAATTCTACTCTTTATGAACCAAAATTCCAAAAGGATGAAAAACAACGACACCTTTAAAAAAAAAATAAATAAATAAATGGTGGCACTACAGCTGCTTAGGGCCATCGCCTACCTTCACCATTTTTGTGTGCTTCTTACATTTGGCCCTTGAGTCGTTCTTACTACCATATATTAGCAGGGCTTTTCAGGGTAAGCCCCATACAATTAAAAAGCATGACTTATCCAGAAAATTAGTCAATAGGAAGATATCTGAATGCTTATTGAAGAAATTGTAGCGCGCTATGCTATTGGAATTCCTCTCCTCAAAATGCATGCCCTAACAACAATCAAAACCGTTTTGGTCCCCTGCACTAAGAGACAACTAACTCTGTCTCCAATTGTTATTGAGGCAACCTCTCTGGTATCTCGGTGTTATCTTGGAAAAGAAACTGAACTGAACTTCACATTTCAAGTCCATCATAGAACACGCAACCAAGGCCACGTGCACCTGTAAGCGATTTTACGGTAGGACTTGGGGTCTCAAACCTAAGATGCTTAACTGGTTGTATATCATGATGGCTAGACATATTAGTACGTGTTACGTACGCAGACATAATTTAGTGGCCCAAAACTTAAGAAGTAATAACTTTTTAAAAGCTGGAAAATGAAGTTCAAAGCGGGAGTGTTCAAACGGGACACTTGAGAATAATCAATTTCATCACGGATAAAGACATGGTCTGCTCGATTCCAGATAGAGTGAAGGCATGATCATTGGTCGAGCAAACACACCTGCCCCGACCCCAGAAACTTAATCCGGTTTACTGATGACTCAAAAAAGGCAAATGGAGTAGGTGCCGGTGTCTATGGACCCAACATTAAAATCTCTGTACCCATGGGAAAGCATCCAAGTGTTTTCCAGGCTGACCCATAAGCCATCGAATCATGCGCCATAGTAAACTTTGGTAAGAGCCAAAATGTGACCATAATTCTCATATATTCATACAGCCAATGAGCGCTAAGGGCATTGTCATCCAATCTGAATCAAAATGTTTCAAAAGCTGCTACGGCGTCTCACAATCCCTCGCCAAATGTAATAAAATTAGGTTGGGATGGGTTCCAGGTCATCATGGAATCGAAGGCTACTAGAAAGGGCTCGTTCTAAAACCGAATTCACTGGTCCGGAACCTTGCTGTGGTGTAAGCAGGATTACAGCCACAGTTCTGACCAATAAATGGGAAAGCAGGCTTCGTTTATCCTTAAAACCCTTAAGCTCAACAAGGAGAACATTAGAAAGCTTTTAGCTTCTTTTCAGGCTTGAGATCACATCTAACCAAACTAGGGCTCAGTATAAGCACCGAACGCTGACTCAGTTTGGAAAATGACTTAAGGGCTGTACGCAATCTTTGTGAATATCTAGCTCTTTTTGGTAAAGTAGGCGTATCTTCCTCAAAGAGATATGCTTCCCATTGAACATTTTGACTTTCATCAGAAGGTGGGAATATCTGCCAGCCTAAGCAAACTCCCCAAGATACAAAAGGTCTATTCTTTCAGACTGCAGTGTCCGCCACTTGGGCAGGGGCAGATATATGAAAAAGCAAAATACCCTACAACTATAAATTGTAGCCTATCCAATCTTATCTAGTTTGTAAATGGACGATCTACTTAATAGCAATCCATCCTCAGTCCGAGTGCACCTCACTCAAGTCCACTCATAAGCATCTACGAACATTTTGTTCAACCCAAAAAAAAGCTGCATCGCGTGCCGGCCCACTCATTGTTAAACCACAAAGGTTATTAATAAAATTTCCGAAAACTTCAGATAAGTACGCTTAGCATTCTTGCATGCATACCCCCGTTTGACACCATGTTTGAACACAAGTACCGCTCCTATTACATTTATCATTACAAACGCAAAAGAATCCATCCATTCTGTCCTCAACTTTGGCACGACAGCCATTCATGGGCAAACATTTAATCCATCACGACACTTGATTATCCCACGCAACTCGTTTCTCTAATTAGGTCAGTTCGGTTCGTGATTATTGAATGTATCTTGACCGGTCTTGCTTGCTGTGTTCCACTCGAACTTCTGTCGCTACCAGTAAATCGTCAACTTAACTTGTTCCGAAATAAACAATAGAATCACTCGCAGAAAAAAAACAAACGCCAACGACACGCAAAACAGAACTCTATGCGGCGGAGTAAATGACACACAAACTTTAAATTTATTACCTTTCGAGATAGGCAACCAGAAATTTGTTTCAGTTATCTGGCCATTGAACTGCTTGGATACATTTCTTTTGGGGCCTTCGCACATTCAAGTGAAATGGAGCCTCAGCTAATTTGCATATGAAAAGATATTAAAGGCGAACGCAAAAAATTCAGAATTAATGTTTACATCATGCAATGGCATGGCTTGGACGTGACTAAGGGTGACCTTAGTGAGATTAGGTTGTACGACGTGATGACAGGAGAAATGATAAATTCCCGATTTCAGGGAATGGAGTTTGGTTTCCTTTTTTTTTTTTCGTATTTTGCACGCCAGTTACTGGCGATATAGATTAGTGAAATATGGGTGGCGTATGTGGAACCTTTTTTTTTCTTTTTGTTGCTCCTTGCCAAGGCATTTAGCCTAATTTTTCTTTCTTAACTGATGGATGATAAAAATTTGGATGAATCATTTGTCTATGATTTATTGTAGTCCATTTTATTGTTAAGGAAATACAAATGGGCGAGTCACTTGGGAAAGTTTTAATGTTGGAGTTCTCGTTTTTAGATCGGAAATATAAATATTGTGTACACTTATTGTGTGCCAACAAGTTACTATTTAAAGTGAGAGTAAGATTGAATTGTTGTCTAGTGATTGCTTGATGAACTATCATAGAACAGAGCAAAGTAGTTAGCTCGAATCGAGTGTTAACTTTCACTGTTAAACTTTCTTTTGCAATCGGACTTTGTGATTTTTATTGGCTAATTTAAAGAACCGCCGGTTAGAGATTCTGAGATGGCAACAAACACATTGTGCGTTGTTATTTTGACAAGCTCAACGACATAAGAAACCTCCTGAAAGTTTAAGTTTCAGAAAAAAAATCCAACGAATTCTAGTAAAGCCCTCTGTTGTTCTCTTTATTGAATGGTGATATTTTTTAACAATTTTTAACCTTGTCAAAAAGAGGGGAGGTAATTTGACCGGTATTGTTTTTGGATTTTTGAACTGTCATTACTGCAAACATTCCAGAAGCGTCAACGAAGAATTTTTTAAACCTGCAAGTTCAGTGAAAAGTGGCAAGGCGTTCGAATTTTGGAATGTAATCGTAGAATAAAGTACATCATACAGAATGAAAGGGGGTTAACTCATGACTAGAGTTATCCATCGCAAAGACAACTCAATAGCTTAGAAAGCCAAAGTTGTGATGGCTGCCATTCGGGTGTCGGTTTTCGAACTGATCGGATACCCATCATATTTTTTAAAACAAGCACTCGATTTTATTATTTTTTTGCCGGTTTAAGGGGCACCTCAAGATTAAAAAATTTTGGGAAGATATCGAGTCGTGGTCACTGAAGAAGCACTGTGGGAGATTCAGGAAAAGAAAAGGAATTCCGGCACATGGGAAGCAATGGGGCTTAACGCTTTGGCATTTTAGGAAATAACGTTGGTAAAAAAATAAATAAAGTGAAAACATTTACAAGATCGAAGGTTGAACGAATAGATTCCAATGTTGTGGAATATTTGAAAACTCGATGCTATCAAATGCTGATGAAAAGCTGTCCCTGTCGCTCTACTTTTGTAGCGTCCCTGTTGAAAAACCCGTTATCTAAGTCTCTGGGTAATATAATCTGTCGAAGAAAATCATTTAAAATTCTTTGTATTTATCAATTTAATAGTCAATACGTTTTGCAAATAGCTTTATCAATAAATTGTTAACAAAGCCAAATGACCAAATCAAGTAAACCTTGCCCATTAAAAGAATTGGCTTGTTAAACAAAATTCGAATTCTTTGTCGCCAAAAAATCCACCCATACCTGCACCAGTTTGGACATCAATCGACAACACGTATGCACCAATAAAAAAAAAAAAAAAATTATTGTATCACCTTTTCCGTTTGGACTACACAGCTATGGGCCATCTTTACTTCAGCAAGATTCCGAATTTGAACTTCTTTTATCTCCTATCAATCAACCAGTCTATTGACATCAACTGGACTTTGTTTGGAAATTGAAATAAATGTTTTCGTATTGCTACTGAGCCATGAAGGCCTGCAAGTGTATTTTTTTTTTATCGTTTAACCATATAAGCGCAAAATCTTCAAGTCCACTTTTTTTTCAAATGAAACCAAGATACAGAGCTTAATGATAGCATGTTACCCCCTTCAAAACAAAACATAAAAATTAAATTTGTGTGCACATGCGGATGACTTAGAAATTTCGAACACTGGTAAATGTCTTCCAAAGATTAACAATTTATCCAAATTTGTGTGGAAGGAAATTTAAAAATTGGCAAACAAAAATTGACTAGATGTGTTTCCCTCAAAAACCGAACTATTATTTTTACCAGAAAGAAAAAGATCCCTCCCTGACCAAGACTATATACCTGTCGAAACTTTCATGGAAATGGAGAATTTGAAATTGATTCTTTTCTATTTAAAGCAGAATAAAGGTTGACGAAAAGGGTGTTTATGAAGTTTTCTAACAGAAGATAGGCGATTAGAAAAACGCTCATTACTAAATGGTTATCCGTTGACTACAGTGCTATTCCTAGCAATCTGTTAATTGTCTTAACAAACCAAGTCCTTACAGAATCATTAATTCTAAGACATGTTAATTCTTGTCTTGTTAAGAGTTTTCTGTTATTTTGTTACTTTACATCTAGTTGCAATACTGAGCTTTGAAGAGGAGTTTCAAATAATCTTTATTGGAAGAAACACCACGTTAAGACCAAGTAATGGGTCACTAATTTGAAGACTTCCGCTTTCCTTATTTTAAAGGCAAAGTGCTCATTACGACATAAAAGTCGGCTTCTTCAAACACAAGAATAATAATAATAAGCTAGCATAATGTTCTTCGTTCTAACATTGGCTTGTTCAGAAAAATTGACTAAACGATAAATTTGCTCAAAGTTGGACATGTAAGTGGTTTTCTGAAGGACAGGTTTTATCTGAACCAAGTCACCTGGTAGATACGTACCAATACTCCAGAAAAAGGCATATGTCTCCTTATAGTCACTAAGTTAAGATGCCTATCTCTGATTCAGTTGAAGAATTGTCAACATGTCCAATTTCATCGGAATCAACACGCTTCCGTTCGCAGGATAAGCATGAAAAGAAAGTGCCTAGCTTTTTGGCAACAACTTACAATACCACTTTGGATTTTCTAACTGGTTTCAAATGAATTAAAAATACGGGTATTTGAAAGATCAGCACTCGGTTGTAGATTCCATCTCGAAGGGAAATGTTACTTATTGCAGCCGAATAGCATTACTTCGTCTTATTTGCCAAAGTGAGTAGTAGAAACCTCAATCAAACAATCACAATCGCAATAAGATAAAAATGTTTCTTTTGTTTTAAATAAAGAACCAGCGAAGTAGCCAATAAACTTGGGCTTAAAGATGATTGAAGAAGTTTTGTATGTATGGTTTGATGGGCACCTATTTATAAATAAATCCAACGTGAGGACAGTAATCTGGTCGTCACAATGTCTAGAGTTTATCAAAGCTTTTTTTTCGAGAAACATAATTAAACTTGTTCCATGAACTTTAGCAGAAAACTAAAATATGCAATCTCACAGTTTATCCTCAATGTTTGGAAAATAAAAATGTTACAATGTCATCGATCATACAAAAAATGATTAGCACTTAAGTCTTAACAATTAACGCTGATCTTCAGCATTTTCAGTTTATCGCTATAAGCTTACCAGATTGCCCCATGATGTCATAGAAATCTATCAGCGCATCCTCCTGAGAGAGGTGTATGACTAAAGAAGCTATGGTAACCTGTATGAAGTACTGCACAAATATTAAAGGCGTTTTGTCTTTCTCCCTGCCAGTTTTTTTTATAGTTTTACTATCAATAACCAGATCTACTTTGACAGTCTCTTTCCGAAATCGAGGAAGCTGACTAGCAGTGAGCGCATATAGCCAGAAGTCAGCCCAAAACCTGCCTATATGGACATCTTCTATAATCAATTGCGGTCAATGCCATTGTTTAAAAAACTTGATAATATCAATGGTTAGGGGTTTAACCAGGCGGCGTTTTCAAGGCAAAATTTTAATTTTTGAAAAATAGTTTCAGTTACGTTTTTAAACAAATGATGGTACGATTTTGTGGCGATGACAATCGGAATTACAATTTTCCACCAGCAAGTTTCGTTTTTTGTTTCCATAAAGTTTTGATAAAGTTTCGAAAAGAAAACAGGTTCATTTTTGAAGTGTTGCCGATGTCTTCTCGAATGTTAAGTTTTAGCTCCTCTATAGTGTGTGGATTGCTAATGTAAGCCTTTCATTCAGGTAACGCAGTGTTTTGACAAAAAAACGATTTGGAATTTTTTTTCGAGCAATAAATTCATTGCCTCGCGAGCTGCGTGAGCTGTAGCTCTGTCTTGCTGAAACCACATGAGCTCATTGTTGTCTGCTTGCATGAGTGTAAAAAGAAGTCCTGAAGCGATGTCCATTAACTGTTACGCTTGCACCCGCATCATTTTCAAAGAAATATGACCCCACACGAAGTGGGGGTTTTTGGGATTCCGTGTGACCCAAAATCTTTAATTTTGCTTGTTTACAAATCCACTCAGATGAAAAATGCGCCTCGTCGCTCGTCAATCTTATCTCGTTCAGTTGATGGTGATGAGAAATTTAAGGATGTCTTTTATATTTAAGTGCGCTAGATCATCAAGGCTGCTAAAGCAATAGCTACTCATAAGTTTTCTTCTTGTGTCTGCGAGGACCATAGTGTAGTACAGTTTTCACCTCCTCCTCATCCCTACCGCTTCTACAGAAATCATTGCAGAGCACTTGGTCACCAATAAGGCAGTGACCAGTTTTTATGCCTACTAGTTTGCTTATTTGCTTCCTATCTAGTTCCAGGAGAGTTTTAGTTTTCACTGGATCTAGTGCAGGGTACATCGTGTTGAATACTCTACAGGTCTCCAATTCCGCCTATGCCCAAATTTTTTACTGCTTTCAATGGGTTCTGAGGTATCTCCTGATTATGTGCCTATGGTAGATCCTACCCAGCATCTGTCCACTATCTCCTTTGAAGATAAGCGGCGGAATTTAACCTTCCTGAAGTTGATCGATAGTGTTTCCAGTAACAATAGAACTATCATCTATCGAGGTCATTGGTAGCTGGAGGGCTGCCTAGTGAATAGCTGCTGCTTCTCCCTGGAGAACACTGCAGTAGTTCGGGAGACGCAGAGCTAGGGATAACTCAGGAACTCTCGCGTATACATCGGAACCTGAACCTTCCTCCGACTTGGAACCGTCAGTGTAGATGTTCAGAATTTATTAAGTCCGTAGTACCGACCACCAAACTAGGACTCCGTAAGTCAGTACTGGTCTTACTATTGAAGTGTAGAACCAGTGTGTTATTTAAGGTCGGTTTCCTCATTTGGGTCCGACAATTCTCTTGTAGCAATCGATGCTTTCGTGATACGCTCTTGAATGTTTTGTTTCCAGTTTAGTCTACTGTCGACCTAAGTATTTAGCTTGCTTCAGTGAAAGTTAATTCCTTCCCTTTTTGCTTTAGTGGAGTGATGTTTGAAATTTAATATTTCCTTATGAACAGCACTAGGTCTGTCTTAGATGGACTTACATCAAGTCCGATGCAGTCTGTCTATCAAGCTTATATTTTAAGAGCTTATCCTTTAACGTCTTTGATAGTGTCTGAGAATTTATCTACGATGAAGCTAAGGACTTGCAACCATCCGCGCTTTCTCTAAAGGCTAATATCAACTACTATAATCCAGAGAAGAGGAGGCAAGACTCCGGCCTGTGGAGTTTTTCTTCAGACTCCTCTTTTCGCTTGCATAACTGAGATTCAATTTTCCGGTTGCTTAAGAAGTTGTTTATCCAGTCTCGTGAACATTTATTCACTGTCGCGAATTCTTTGTTGTCAAGGGATTTTTCAATGTTGACTAGAGAGTGGAGTGCTGTCTCCGTCGAGTAGTCTCTTCGCAAGGCAGTAGAGAGTACTCTCTCTAATGTCTAGATCTATCAATCTTTATATGGTTTTATGAAAAAAAGAGGAGTGCGTGATGGGTCTTGAAACTTTGGGTGCGCTATGGGCTGTTTGCCAACATTTTGGTATAAATATCAATGTAGCTCTTCTCCATAGTTCTGGAGTGTAGCTGAATCTTAGGCAGCTGCTGAAGATGGTTGTCAGCCATGCTCTAATTAAAATAAGACCGTGTTGCAGTTCCACTGATCTAATACCATCTGGACCTGGCGATTTCAATGAAGTGAAGCTATTTACTGTCCATTGAACTTTAGGCGAGGTTTCTAGGTCTGGTGGTGCAGACCTTAAATTGTGTGTTTTACCTTGTCTGACATCGCTTAAACCATTCAGTGGATCTTGATTTCCCGGGAAATGGGTGTCAAGTAAGTGCTAGAAGGTCTCCTTGCTCGAATCAGTCCATGTTCCCGAAGACTTTTTTTATTGACATTGTTGGGTTTTAGATAGCAGTAGTTTTAGCCGACTGCATTCCTTTGTGTAATCTTGTACCAACTCGTCAATATCCCGCTTAGAGGCTGGCCCCTTGGAGGCTTTTTGACTCAATTTACGTTGAAGGGTCTCATTATACTTTACCCAGTCAGCTTTTCTTGAATTCCTGAAGCTGCTAGCTGGTATCTTATTGCTAAATGGAATCTTATGGACTCCTGTTTAAACGACATCATTTTTTTAAATTAAAACTTTTCTTCCTCGTCAAAGTTTAAGCGAAAGATTAAAGTCAAATGAGTTACACACAAAAAGGACATACACAGGTTCATATACATTTTACAACCATCATCAATTGATGACTTTTCCCCCATTCAGACTTGGTCCTTTTCCTGGTAATAAATCATTTCATGGACACTTTTCAACTTACATCTTGTTCCTTCACTCAACATTGGCAGCCGCATTCCAACCAAACAAAAATCTTTATGAAGAAACGAACGTGTATCCTTTCAAAATTCCTCTTCAATGGCAGCCATGATGATATCCATAGATACGCCTTCCAGTTGAGCAAATTGAATGACCTCTGGACTATCCTTTGCCTTCTAGTTTCAAAGCACATGTAACTACACAAAAGCCAAGGGATACGTGAAACATCTCAAAACATTTCGAGTGCTTCCACTTTTCTTTATTTAATGTATCCTGTGTACTGCGAGGGTGAGACAGCATAAAATAAATAAAAACAATCCAACACACAAACATGTGCATGTACACATCTAACAAAGTTTATAAAAGCCGGAAATAATGCACTTGGCAAAAAACGAGGAAAAATTCTCAAAAAAGTTTCCAAAGTAGTGGAAAAGTTTTTTTCGAAAAAAAAATTGAAGCAAAAAAATAAATGGACTTTCTTGCCTCCTGCGACTTAATTTTTTTTTTTTTTTGGGAAGATGTGCTGGGGTTGCCACATTTCGACTGGAGGTTGGGGTATAATGTTGGCGACCAGTTCAATGAGGTTGCATGGTGCACACTCGGTAAATAGAGTGGAAACTGCTGACCGTTGATAAGGAGATATGAAAACTTTACCCGACAGAGATGTATTCCATTTGGAGGATTTTATTTTTTCCTTCTCCCTGGCGTCCGCATGTTCATGTCCTTGGGTGTCTTTCGTGAAGTTCTGGTGGCCTTCGGATACCTTTTTTTTATTGATTTAATAGAATAAGTTAAAATTTCCTTCATAGTGTGGGTTGGTAGTTTTGAGTGCCACTTTGAACGGGAAAGAAGGGGTACTGTTTGTTGGCTAGACAACTTCACCTGGCTACTCTGAAAGTGGTTTGCTTTTATCGCTAATTTCCAGAGAATCGTGCCGTGGATTTCGATTAATGGCATTGCATTGAAAATATGATTTTAAAGTTAGAAGCCATGGAACTGGGTTCTTGGCGAATTTTCATGGCTCCTCGGTGGATTTAAAAAGCATCAAACGAGTTATAAAAATTGTTTTGATTGGCTGGCATTCAGTACTTTAAATGCATCCTTTTTTGACTGCGATTCTGGGGCTTGCCATTAAACTTAAGAAGATTTTCTAAAATAAATCCTCATCGGAATTTTTTGCCCGCGGAAAATTTTGCGACAAAAAAAAAAGATTTTTGTTTTGAATTTTTTTGTGTCTGGATTTTTTATATTTCGACTTGAAACTAGTTTAAAAGTTTTTTTGTGAACACGTCATGAACAAGTCATTTGAGGTCGAAACCAGGTTTTTGAAAAAATCGGGCTAAAAAATCGTGGACTAAATTTTGCGACAAAATACTTATTTTGACTTTTTTTTTAATTTCTTGTTTATTTCCACTATTTACATAAACATATTTTTAGCAAAGAAACAAGATAAACGCTTAAGGGGGTATTCTAGCCTAGAAATTTAAAAAAATCTATTTTTTCTATGTTTTCGAAGTTTAACTATTGAAGAATATAGAGGATTTTTCAGAATTCAAATTATTTTCGGAGATATCGGTATTTTGCTGACCCGGCATCCAAACTGGTTCGGCCGGAACTAATCGAACAAAATACATTAGGAATTCTCCGTCTACCTGAATCCATATTAAATGGCATCCTCTGTGTGATGACGTTTTGAAAATTATAAAGCCCATTAAGGAGAGTTTATCATCAGAATTATTGACTCGATGTTTAGGTTCAGAAACTCAAAATAAAAATGAGTCTCTAAACTCTTTGATTTGGACTTTCGATCCAAAACATTCCGGATCTAAGATGATTGAGATAGCGACATTTATTGCTGTTTGTATTTTTAGTGGAGGCTTCATTCCCATTTTAAAAATGATGGAGCTTATGGGAATGAAAATTGGCCCGGAAGCATTTGTTGTGAAACAAGACAACGCCCGGATAGACCGCTCCAAGATACGAGCATCCAACGCATCAAAGGAGGCCAGAACTGCTCGATATGAAGAGAGAGACGCGGAAAATAGTTTTTTCGAAGTCGTGGAAGGTCCGATGTATGAAGCAGGAATGGCAGATTGAATAAATGTAAGTCTACAATATCACTTCATGACTTTACACCTGGATCCGAAATTAAAGTTCAACGTACATACTGCAAATTCAATTGAAAAATGTAATGTTGCTGTCAAATTAATGTACCCTTTTATTAATAGAAAATCGCGATTTTCAGCTGAAAATAAACTGATAATCTTTAAGGTAACGTTTCAAGCAATTCTTTTGCATGGTTGTCCAGTATGGTGTCATTGTGCTAAATGTTATATGAAGAAATTGCAAGTAACGCAAAACAAGTTACTAAAAATGATGCTAAATCTTCCTTGGTATTATTCCACGACAGAGTTGCATAAGATAGCCAATGTTGAATTGATCTCTAAAAAAGTGCAGAAACTCAACGAAAAGTTTCTTAAGAGATGTGATTTTTCCGAAAACCCCCTAATTAATCAACTTGATGCAGTTAACTATTGACGCATATATAACTTAATATGTTTTTTTTCTTGTTTTTTATGTGCATATTTGTTAATTTATTTATTTATTTATATATCCCTTTATTTATTGATTTAATTGTTTTTACTCATTTATATATTTTTTCTGTTTATTCATTTATTCATTTATTTTTCTATTTATTTATTTATTTATTTATTTAGTTATTTAATTATTTATTTATTTATTTATTAATTTATTTATTTATGTAATTATTTATTTATTCAATTATTTATTTATATTTATTTATATTATTATTATTATTTTTGTTATTATTTTCTTTTTTTGATTTCTTATCTGTGATACTAAATAATACTGTAGTGATATATATATATATATTTTTTTTTCTCTAAGTGGAGGGTTTTACTCGTACTTTCCCTCTAGCATATGACTCATACACCTATTATTGTTTATAACTTATTGTCTTAAATTCTTTCAGTTGAAAGATATGCTATATTATCGTATATCTGTATTATAAATTGTGCGGTAGCAGACCTATAAAATTGTTATTTTTGTACGAAATAAATATACATACATACATACATTTCATGACTTGGACTGCGAAAAACTTTACGCGAAACATTAAACGCGTTTTTCTTTCTTATTCAAAACAATACCCACGATTTCTCAGATTCTACTCGACCGATTTATGTGAAATTTTTAGAGAGTCTTCTTTATAGACTTGTCTATGTGTTGAACTATCCCCATTCACAAATTTCAATTACTTTTTTTTTAATTTGAAACACTCAAAAAAAGTGGTACAAAAATTGTTTTTTTTTTCAGGCAGTCGCCATTTTATGAAAAAAAATCTTTCCAACTTTTCCGTAGTTCCAGGCAATTTTTTGAGGCCCCCACTTCATCAACTGCTAATTTTTGAAATTTTCAACTTTCTTCTATATTCTTGTTATGTTAATAAATAACTAATAAAAAAAGGATACTAAAAATATTAATGCCTTTTTTTTATGACACTTCGAAAATTACATGAATACCCCCTTAGGGTTCCAGTTAATATCGGATACTAGTTTTGTAATGGCGTGCACTGCCGAATGGTTTCTTTTTTACCTCCTTACCTCCTTTGTTTCGCATTTGGACAAGATTGATTTGGTAACAACTGCTTCAAAAACCTTCCCAATATTAGGCAGGAGACTAATTGGCCTATAAGTAGACAGATCAGAAGGCTCTTTATCTTAACTATTGAAATTCATAATTCGACTTGAAACTAGCAAAAAAGCATTTTTAAAAAACACAAGCTGGTCATTTGATGTCAATATCAAGTTTGAATAAAAAACGGGTAAAAAATCGTGGAAGATTGTACGACAAACGATAATATTGCGGATAAAAAATATAATTTTTTATTAGGGTTCCGTACCTCGAAAGAAAAAAACGGAACCCTTATAGGGTCATTTTGTTGTCCGTCCGTCTGCCTGTCAAGACCCTTTTTGTCAGGAGCACTCAGTCTCCCGTACCTCGGAGCTGTGTAAAAATCAAATTCTAAGCCAACGCAACCAAACGATTTGGCACGAAGCACAGATAAAAATTTCGCAAACCGTAGATTTTTAGTAACATCACATAATAAAAATGTTTTTAATAATTTTAAGCTGATTACCCCTTTTTTCATGAACGCGTCAAGGTATTAAATTGAAATTCATATCAAATTCTTATGTCTATAAGACCTTTAAGGTTTAACAAAATTAAACCTCTTTGTCAACACATTAAAATAAACAGCAATTTAAGCCGCATATTTTCAAACTCGCAACTACTTACAAGGGGATCAAAACCTAAATGGAACTCCCAGTCGACCGAGAAACTTGAAGCAATGTTTTTTCTTATTTCTTATTGTGAACTTTTACTGACTACAGGTTTGTACGGAACCCTCGGTGCGCGAGTCCGACTCGCACTTGTTCATTTTTTTGTATTTATTTTGAATTTTAATTTTATACTTAAAACTAGTAAAAACGTATTTTTGTAAACTGAAGCAAGTCATTTGAAGACAAAATCAAGGTTGTGGAAAAACGGGTGAAAAATCGACAAAAAACATTTTTTTTTGTGCATGGATCCTTTATGATACGCCGTTACGATCTATCAGCTTTTATCCACCTAACATCCGCAAGGATGATTCTCTGTAAGGATACTTTGTGCCACAAGACATGTTAACTTGAAAATTGTATGGTCAACGGGCAAAGCTGTGGCACTGAACACCACCTTAGTTTCGTCTTCTTTAAGGAGGTTAAAAGTAAATTAAAATCTCAAATAAAGAGTTAAAAATGTCAACGACTCTTCAAGATTGCTTTTTAATATCTCCTTTGCATTTAAGTTACACTTTGTAAGACTTCTTAAGGATACTTTGCATCGTATGCTAAAGTTCATACCGTCACGCGCTATTTAGTCACTTCAAAACGATAGCCTTCTTCGTGATCCAAAGCACTAGCTCACCATACATCAGGGAACATTGTTACCCATATCACATGCAGAGAAACTTAAATAAATTGTTTCAAATTCTAGGAATCTCATTTTATATCCTCCATCTTCTGTCTTGTTAGAGGAACAAACACGCTTCACCCAAAAGCATACCCCAAGCCAGGTGCATACTCCCCAAAAACTAAACGCTAAATGGAGAGGATAGGGCCAAAAAAAAAACAAGCATCACGTACACAATGTGTGTATTCAGATAGTTTCAACTTGGTCACCCATCTCCCTTTCTTCAAATGGTTGCCAAAGTACAAACTAAAGATACGTGGCATCTTTGCTTATATGGGGAGGTCCTTGCTCTCCATTGTTTTTACCCGCACAGGGAGTTGCGAATCCATCCTTAGCCAGCAGCAATGAGACAGCGAAAAGGGTAAATATTACCTTTTCTCAGAAGCTCAAGCATCCTTACAAAGGACGTGTGGATAGAACTTGAGAGTGTTTAAGCAACGAGATTCCTCGCAAAGATGCACATAGTTGCGCTTAGCATTTCTTTGGAGTCTTTGCACCAAGCTCGCTTGGTATTTTCTTCGTCAACGTCCGTTCGTCTTACGTGACTTGGTTATGAAATAAGGTGGCAAGGAGTTGTTGCCTCTTAAAAAAAGCAGTGCCATTTTAGTAATTTAATAGCGTAACGTTTCTTGCTTTCCTCTATCGCACTTGTGATTGCAACAAATTTTGGACAATGCAAAGCGATGTCTGTTTTGCCATTTTCCGGGTGCAGCATTGGCTAAGTGTTGTTTAAGGGGGGGGGGGGGGGGCGGGTCGAATGATGTCGAATACAATGTTGCTGAGAAGAATCTAATCAGGAGGAAGGATTTTGTTTTTATATCGCAAAGGAACTAATGAATTGTTTTCTATTTTTTTTTTATAGGAATCCTTCGAAGGACCTTAGCAATGCAACTATTTGCTTTGGACAAGATTTGTTTGTTGGTCGATCATTTGATTGGTAGCTTGGCAGTAAAACGCGACGGTACATGTTCAAACAATTGTCTAGACGTGTGGTTTTAAATGTCGGCAATTTTGATTGCCAAAAGGAGTTAAAGATTGAGTTGCGATCAAATTTGTATACATTGTCAGTTTCTGGTTTATCTTTTCCGACGGAAAATTTATCGAACAGTTCGCCAACATAACGGCGCTATGGAGATGGTTGTAATTGCCCATGTCACTACTGATATTTTTAAAGCCAAACCCTGGCCCAAGTGGCGGACAGTGCGTTCTGAAGGAGTAGACCTTTTGTAACTTGGGGAGTAAGTTTAGGCTAACAGACGTTCCATCCTTCTGATGAAGTTCAAAATGTTTTTAGCCTGGATCTAATGTCCAATGGGGAGCAAATCTCTTTGAGGAAGATACGCGTTCTTAACCAAATAAGAGCTGGACATTAACAAAGAATGTGTGCAGTTATTTCGTCCTCCTCTAAACAGAGTTAGCATTCGGTGGTTGTACTGAGACCTAGTTTGGTTCGATGTGATTTCAAGCGGCAATGGCCCGAGAGGAAGCTTACAAGCTTTCTTATGTTTTCCTGGTTGAGTTTAAGGATTTCTCGGTAAGGGAATGATTAGCAATTTAGATTGTCTGAGTCCCGGTAGATTTCCCACTTATTGGTCAGACATGTGGCTTAAGTTCTGCTTAGATTGAGGAAGGTTCCTGACTTGTGAACGCGGTTGCCTGGCTAGTTCGTCCGTAATTTCATTAACATCGATTCCATGATGATCTTGAATCCATCCTAATCTAACTATGCTACGTTGGGCGAGGGATTGTAAGACGTCGTAGCAGCTTTTGAAACATTTTGATTTGGTTTGGTCACCTGATTTGTATAACATTCCACTTGCATTTTTACGGCATTTCTGTCTTAGTAGACAGCCTGGACAGATGGATTCCAGTACTGCTCTATGGATCCTTAAAGCACCAGTGATGCCCAAACACGCTATACGTTGGACGTTTTCCAGCATTTCAGAAGTTGTTACTTCTAAAGTCTGGGCCACCAAATTATGGCTCCATAGGCTATAATCTGGTATGCCGAACCATCATGATGTACAATCAGAAAATTATCTTGGGATTGAGACCCCAAGTCCTACCGTAGAACGGCTTGCATGCCCACATGGCCTTGTTGACGCGTTCTGTGATGCACTTGATATATAAAGTCCAGTTCAGCTTCTTATCCAAGATAACAAAGAGATACTTGACTTCACTGCAGTATTCCCGGGACATTCCTTCAATTACAATTGGAGACAGAGTCAGATGTCTCCTCATTATTGATGGGATCAGAACGGTTTTGCTACGATTGGCAAAGAGTCCTTCACATTTACACCATTCTAAGGCTTTCATTAATGCTGTATGCATAACGCTAGTGTTTGAAGTCTCATATTTGTCTCTTATGACAATCGCCAGATCATCAACATAGCCTGTCTCAGGCTGAGGCTGACTTTGACGTTGTCTATGAACTTCCTCTTTTCCATCGCCATGGAAATCATCAAAAGTTATACCCATTCTTAAAAAACAGGGGTCGCGGAGTTCTCAGCATGAATATAGACCTCCATCTCCATCCTGTCTTTTTTGTCCAAGGTCATGGAGAAATTGATTGACTCTCAGGTGTCTGCATTTCTGTAGAACAACAAACTGCTGCACAGGAACCAATCCGGGTTCAGACAGAAGCACAGCTGTGTCTCCGCTCTTTTAAAAGTTACAGATGATATTCGCATTTCAATTGAAAAAGACGAGGTTACATTCTTAACTTTGTTAGATTTTTCCAAGGCTCGACATGGTAAACCATTCAAAGCTGATTGAAAAACTAGAGAGTATACTATATATCGCTTCTTTCCGACAGCTGCAAAGCTTATATAGTATGTTCTTATCTTGTAGAAAGGAAGCAAGCCGTAGTACTAAAAAAACAAAGTATCCGAATTTATAAATGTTTCTTCAGGAGTCACTCAATTGTCAATCTTAGGTCCTTTGTTGTTTTCCATCTTCATTAATGACCTTACACTGTCAGTCAAAAATAGCGCTATACATTTGTATGCTGATGACGTACAGATATATTTAAGTTGTAAGCTGGGCCTTATTGAAGATGGAGCTCATCGATTAAATGAGGACCTCAGATAGGTTTTACTTTGGCCAGTAAGAAATTCCTTAAATTTGAATCCACTGAAATCGAAATGTATAGCCATTCACAAAAACAAAATAGATATGAATTATTTCCCAAAGATATACCTTGGAACCTCTGAAATCGAGAACGTTGACAAAGCAAAAAACGTTGGCATATGGTTTAAGCGAACTTTCAGTTGGGATGATCGCATAGTGACAATTATAAGTAAAGTGTATGGTTGTTTAAGGAATTTATCACTATCTCAATATATGCTGGCTAAGACATTAATTCTTCCGATAATCACATATGGGTCCGAAATATTCTGTAGTCCGAGCGCCGCAATGAAAAGAAATCTTTTGGCTGTCTTCAATAATATTATTCGGTGTGTTTATCAAATCAGAAGACATGGCCACGTTTCCCCTTTTCGTAATAGGACTACCGGTTGAAAATGTCGTTTTTTTTTTTCAAAAATCAATACTTTATTGAGAAAAAATAGATATCAATTCAATATTCAAAGCCCATCGCTAGCCACACATTTTACCCATTTTTCTGGCAATTCATGGATTCGCGTTCTGAAAAATTCGATCGGTTTGGCCGCAATCCACGAATCGATCCATTTTTTGACATCATCGAAATGACGGAAGTGCTGGTCAGCCAGGCCATGTTGCATCGATCGGAAGAGATAGTAATCGGATGGCGCAAGGTCTGGACGATACGGCGGGTGGGGTAGGACATCCCATTTGAGCGTTTCAAGGTAAGTTTTGACGACGTTTGCAAAATAACTTTATCGTGTCTTGCGACGGTTTCCGGCCGTTTTTCCTTCAGTGTTCGGTTCAAACGCATCAATTGTCGTCCGTAGACCTCGCCTGTGATTGTTTCATTCGGTTTTGGCAGCTCATAATACACTACACCCTTCTGGTCCCACCAAATGCACAGCATAACCATCAGGCCATGAATATTCTGAACGGCCGTCGATGTTGAGGCATGTCCGGGGTATCCATACGTTGCCCGACGTTTTGGATTATCGTTATGTACCCATTATTCATCACCAGTGACAATTCGAAGCAAAAAAGACTTCTTTTTGTGGTGTTCAAGCAGCATTTCGGACATGCGGCGTTCGACGTCTCGTGGCTTCAATTCATACGGCACTCAATGTCCTATCTTTCGGATCATTCCCACTGCTTTCAAACGATCGGAAATGGTTTGATGAGCGATGCCAAGTGATTTTGCAAGTTCTTCTTGCGTTTGTGACGGATCTTGATCGAGCAATGCCTCGAATTCATGGCCAGGGCGTTCTTTGTCTTCGGTGTCGAAATCACCATCTTTGAAACGCTTAAACCATCGCTGACACATTCTAACGTCTATAGTATAGCCCGGGCAAGCTTCGGTAAGCAATTGATGCGCTTCGGTTGCTTTTTTCTTTAACTGAAAGAAGCATATTAAAACTTTCCGCAAATGTTGTTTTGATGGCACGAATGTAGACATTTTACGGCTTTACAAAAACTTGTGTGTTTTTAATTATGACCAATAACCTAGACTGAAATAATTAGACAATGACATGAAGTTTCTGATGTGAAGTTGTCTGCAATAGCGACATTTTCAACCGGTAGTCCTATTACCAAAATTCTCGACTGTACTTGGGAAAGTACTTGGATTACTTATTCATATTTTATTTGCATAAAATCATAATCAGTAGACAGCCACCATATCTAAATGAAAAGATTCATTTATTCCGGTCATCCCGCTCACCCTCCATTGTTCAACCTGATTTTTCATGTCTTACTACTGAACGCCAATTTTTCGTTCATGCCACTCGTCTCTGGAATGCACTGCCCCTCGACATAAGAAGACTGCACAATACTTATCGATTTAATAAAAATCTATTTCTTTATCTAGCTAGAAGGTAGAATAATAAAAGCAACATGAATTAAGATTAATTATTAAAATTGCTACATGAATTTGTTTAGCTTTTCAAAACACATCATTGTCTTAGTTATTAATTAATTAAGTATATAAGTATGTCAATTACCTCTCTTTTTTTCAATTTCATTTGTTTTAATAATGTATCCTGATTACACTTTTTCTGGTATAAAGATTGTTACAATCAAATGTAAAAGATACAAAGTTTTTAATAAATGAAAAAGTGAAAATAAATGAACAAGGATCACAAGGGAGGCGACAGAACTTCTCCCTGAGGAAAACCTCTCGTTGCAGTGACCGACTTTGACACACTTTTAAGTGAGGAAGTGAAGACTCGATTTTCTAGCATTGATATTTTCCATCTGTTGGTCGAATCGTCAATACCTTTACACTGAAAAGAGTTCGTAATGTCAAAAGCAGTCTCAATACCCAAGAGCGAATTCCTTTGAACGAAATGCCTTTTCAACTAGCGTGACTAGATGATGCATGGGACAGAGACCTAAAGGGTCCGCCAAATAACTTTTTTTTTGAAAATGCTATAAAAAAAAACTGCTGAATATTTTCTCAAATTTCTTTTTTTATTTGAAAGTACAATCCTTCCAGTTAATAATGGAAAATAATTTCATTCAAATGGCTGCCTCGGCTGGCCATGCAGTAGCTTACACGATCGGTCCAATTTTTAAGCACATTATCGATTGTGTGCAGCTGTATTTCACCAATGGCTTCACGAATATTGTCCTTCAAAGCGTCAATTGTCTCTGGCTTGCCGGCGTAACACTTATCTTTAAGGGCACCCCACAAATAATAGTCCAACGGTGTCAAATCGCAGCACCGAGGTGGCCAAACGACATCAGCTCTGCGACGAATAATGCGATCTTCAAAAACAGGGCGCAAAACATCGAGTGTAGCTTCAGCTGTGTGGCACGTAGCGCCGTCCTGTTGAAACAAAATGTTGCCAATATCCTCCTCTTCAATTTTTGTGAACAAAAATTCGTTCAACATGGCCCGATAACGATCTCCATTGACTGTAACGGCCACTCCTTGCTCATTTTCGAAGAAAAATGGCCCAATTATGCCTCTGGACCAAAATCCGCACCAAACAGTGACTCGTTTCGGGTGCATCGGCTTTTCAATCCATGCGTGCGGGTTTTCTGTGCCCCAAATGCGACAAATTTGCTTGTTTACATACCCGCCAAGATCAAAATGAGCTTCATCTGAAAAGATGATTTTTTTGGCAAAATCGGCATCTTCTGTAAGTCGATCGGAGGCCCACTTAGCGAAGCGAAAATGCATTGGATGGTCAGTTGTCTTCAACTCCTGAACCAATTGGACTTTGTATGGCGTCATTCCAAGGTCTTTATGCAAAATTCGTCTCAATGATGTCTCCGAAATGTTCAATTGTTGAGAACGACGGTGAATTGATGTTGATGGCGCTTCACGCACACTTTTTGCCACAGCAGCAATATTCTCGGGTATACGCACTGTTTTTGGCTTTTCACTCAATGGTTTATGGATGAGGTTGCTAGTTTCTTTTTTTTTTCACAAGATAACGAGCATACGGAGCTGACGGTGCTTCTCTTCTTCCAAAATCCGTAAGCAATTTTCGCACACATTCTGCAACATTCCCATGAATTTCAAAGTAATGTCGCAATATTTCCCAGCGTTGTTCAAGCGTATACACAACCAATTATCTGTCAAATCAGACATGAGCTAAGTGTTACTATTCACGAAATAAGCACTAGTTGAAAAAAAAACGTTAGATGGCGGACCCGTTAATTGCCTCGTCATTATCGCATGCAGCTCCGAAAACACTTTAAGTTCAGCTATTTAGTTTTTATAGAACTCAGATGGATGTGCTATCTTCGCAGATGACACATGCATTTACTCATCAGATGCAACTGGTTTCAACATTGAAACAAACTTGCAATCTGCTTTTAACTCAATTCAAATTTATTTCAATAGTTGGAAGATAAAAATCAATGCTTTAAAGACTCAGGCTATCTTTTTTACAAAGAAAAGAAAAGCCTGTTTTCTGCCAAGCAACATCCTTCCTTTAATCGGCACACAATTGGCATGGAGATCGTACACCAAGTACCTTGGGGGGCACCTGAATAAAACAATAACCTTTGGCCTCCATATTCAAGAAATTATCTGATAAACTAATTCAATAATAAAAATTCTTTACCCTCTCATTAATCGAAAGTCTAAATTAAGCATTGACAATAAACTAATGATTTTCAAAGCTATATTCCGATCCATTCTCTTCTATGGGTCCCCTGTATGGGGTAGTTGCGCAAAAAGTCAAATACGAAAAATGCAAGTAATGCAAAACAAGTTTTTGAAAATGATTTTGAATTTAATTTGGTTTTTTGAAACTGACGAGCTGCATTTGATCGCTAACATAGACAAAGTACCTGATAGACTGAACAAATTATCCGGACGCTATGCTTGGTCATGTAGTTCCTCTGACAATCACATGATTTCAGAATTAATTTAAATTAATAAAAGTTACCAAAGACATATTTATTTATTGTTAATTATTTTTATTTGATTTCTAGTCCTGTTTGTTAATTTATTTTTCGTAACTTATTTATATATCTGTGTATTAATTTATTTATTTACATATTTATTTATTTATTCATCCATTTGTTTATTGATTTTTTCTTCTATTCTATTTACTTATTATTTATTTAAAATTTATTTATTATATATTTATTTATGAATTTTAAAATTAGGTTATTTATTTATTTATTTATTTATAACATAATGTGTTAATCACTTATTTATTTAAATTCTGTGATAAATAATCTTGCAATCAAGTATTGTTTGCCACCACCACCTCTCTCCTCTCGAGTCAAAATTTGTATGAAGGTTTTTCAAGTAGCTTTTTCTTTTAAAGTTAATTTAAGTTCTGTGATATTTTATTGTGTAAAGTTTTTTATTAATATTTCAGTTATAAGGTAGCAATATGCCAAATCACTGTAAAAGGAGCAATAGTTAAATCTTTTGTAAAAGAATATTAGCTTACGTTCTATCTATCTATCTAAGATGGATCTCTGTTGTCTTCAAAAACTTTTCCTTTCTTTACAAATTTCGAATCTGTCATGGAATTCCGATCCAAAAACTAATCTGACATTCTGACAGTTTCCCAATGAACCTATCAACACTTTCCATAAATTTTTTTCCTTTCAAAAACTATAAATGAAAGTGTCCAGCAATTTGAAGTTCTTTTTGACAGGTATTGATTGATTTCCATTAGTGTAATGTCCATAACTAAAGTTCACCATTCATTACCATCGCCGCCTGTCACATGGCTTCAAATAATCCTTCTACAACATCTATGAAGCAAAAAAGCAAGTTTTAATAGTCTAATGCGAAACTAACTGAGACACACTGTCATCAGGACACTACCATTAATGTCTCTCGGCTCTCAGCTTTGGAACTCATTATGTCCGTTCAAAAAATCCCCATTTGATAACCAATCAAACCTTCAGTTACTTAACTCTTTGAATGACTTCAAGGAATGAGCATTAACTTCAAAAAAAAAAATGATACTTAGAAATTAAAATCGATTTAAAGCAATCGGTGTCGTTGCGAATTTCGTGACATAATTTCCCATCTATTTCACTGACGTGGACGACGACGAGGACGACGACGGTGAATTAAATCACTGTGTAGTACCTTCCTGTCTTCACTTCTCATTCCCGGATCGAAGGCAAAGAAATTTGCGCGCGCTTGGCCCAGATGTGACAGATTCAATTAAGGATAATTATGTGCTTCATCGGAGGGAGAAATAGCCGTCAAGTCGACATCATCATCGTCATCATCATCAGTTCCTGTTCCATGCGAATGATTTTCAGTTGAAGCCAGTAGTAGCTGCAGATAACAAGAAATAATACGATAGCCATCTTAAAATTGTGTTGCTCCCGTTCGCCGCTGTCACAGTGTTCATTCCACCCTGCCCGCCGCCGTCTAAATAGTTTCAAAGCTTAACGTCTATGCCATTTGTGATAAAAATCCCTTAATGTGTTGGCGGAAGTCTTAGCCCAACAAGCTCACTAACCGACCCGAGGTTACTATGGTACTTCGTCAATATTACTCACTTTCCTGTGGGCGAGTGAGACACCATTCCAGGGGCAGATTCCCCATTGTTACTTGGCCAGAACTTAAGTAATTTCCAATTTGCGATGTGAAATGAGAAAAGACGACGAAGGACGACGAGATGACGACAACGATGTCAGTGGTAATGGCGATGGTGCTAACGATGCTTAGAGATGGGGAACGGAGAACCATTGTATGGAGGCATCGAAGCTACTACTGCTTGTAGGAGGAATCTCATTCGCACTTGTGTGGAAAGTTTCTTAATTTTCCCATTGTGAGTGACATGAAGAGCTTTAGTTGAGAGTTTAACTTTCTTGCACGTCTCAAAGGATAAGGATGCGCTACGCTCTATGAAGCTGAACAGTAGGCAGTCGACTATTGTTTGAACTAGGGTCGAAAGGAGGTACTTCGGAACAAAGTGTTTTATTATTAAACTGTTAGGTCAGGAAAGATGCTTTCACTGAGCGTAATGACACAAGTTCAAGGGATTAGTTACGCGGAAATATATAAATGAATTCAAATTAAGAGTATGACGACGCGGCTGCCGGGTGGCACAGTTCGAATCGAATACTGGTGTGAGCTTTGAACTTAAATCTGTTTTTCGAATTTGATTCAGTTTTGAGCGTGGGTGACCCAGGCGTTAAAGTTTGAACGTCGCATCTCGAACAGAGCGAAAAAAGTGAGATTTTTAAACTGACACCAGAATGAAAAGATGATCTTTGAAAAAAAAATACTGCGATTTTTTAGCGAATGCAAACATGTCGATAGTAACTTCTTCAGCCCATATCGAATCCAAAAACATCTGTGTTCTAAACCACTACACAATCTTTCAACTCAACATCGAATTCTTCTGTTCGCTTGTTTGCAAATGCATTTTAAGGGTTGTCAAAAGCCCCTTTAGCAAATTATGAAAAAGGGAATAAGTAAAGTTTGAAAGCCAAGATATTTTGTAGCCGGCATAAGATTCTTCAACTAACAAAGACCGTGCGAGGATCATGGGCATAAAAATTGGTTTCAACCAAAATCTTTATTCCAGCAACCTCTTTGATGCAAAAGATAGATTCATTTTTTATACAGAAGATCGAATTTATGACAGTTGGTTGAAATTCGAAAGAAGAAGAAGTGCAAGTGCCAAGTCAAAAGCATCCTAATAAGAGTAAAACCGTCTAAAAAAGTTTAAGCAGGGCGGCGCATAACCCGAGTTTTTCTACCTAATTAACTTGAAGTTTTGAATTAACGTTATGCTAGACGTGTTTTTTTTGTGAATCTATGCGCGATTAGTGAAAAGCTTTGCGTGTTAAATACAACAAAAACGAAACGCGTTTACGTTAAGTACTTATCGCCGATAACATCCAAGATAACTCACTAACGCCGATAGATAAATTTTTCTATGCGTACTTAGATGGCGCGCAAGCTTAAGTCTGAAAATATATTTGTTTAATTTGAAAAACGGTTATAAGAACTTTCCATATTAATATTCTGCCTTTTTATAGCTTTTGTTAATAGTTTGTTGATTTTGTATGCCGCTTGATAAGCTCTTTTTGTCAGTGATACCTCAACTGCTTGTGACAGTGATGCCAACTTTTGCAATCATATAAACCAAACGCCGATAGATGCTGTCGTTTTTTTGTCCTATCGTATATACGTTTACAAAAAAAAAAACATAAAAAGCCTGCTGTAAACTCGTTCTAGGGCGACTCTTAAAAAAAGAACAACATAAATGCAACTAAGCAGTAGAATAAAATAAAAGTTAAATACGAGAACTCCAAGTGCAAGGAGATCCTCCAGTACATTGGCCATCGCATGATTTTTCATTTATACGTTTTTGAACTCAAACTGCCTCTTGCTGTACGCATCCAAAAAAGCCTTCGTTTCTTCTGTCGTCCACCTTCTTCTTGAGCTTAAAAAAATCTAAGTGAAGATCTCGTGTTATTTTTTTAATGCATACAAACCATTGATCCAGATCAGATCATGGGGATGATAAAACACGGTTAATAAAAAACGAGGCCTGTTTACGTTTGCGAAGGTTGAATTAATACAAAAAAAATTGCATAACCCCACGGTAGATATTCATTTAAAAACGTGTTTTAATTCATTGAATTTGTTTATTTTAGTGACCGACCGCAGATTCGGTTTCGGCTAGTAGCACGTGTGCTTTGATCTTCACAAGCTCGAGGTCATCTTCAGCTTTTGAAACGACAGCAGATATAAAACTCACACGCAACAGTTAGTCAAAACGCGACCAAGGCAGCAAGGGCTCTATAATATTCAAAGATTCTGGAACGCGTATGGCCATAGAGGCTAAAAAGTCGTGATTCCAACGACCTTCAACGCGCTCCCAACTAGTTTCAGCAGCATGTTGAAAATAAAGTCATTGTAGCAGCTCTACGTAGTTTTTGAACTTTGCGAATTCATGTTCTCTTATTCTAAACTCTTTTCATTTTCCTTACACATCCTTTTTTTAATTAACTTTCTAAGTCATCTGCCGACAAGCCCTAAAGGCTTTTCAAGTTCATTTATACCATTTGTACATTACTTTTTTCTTTATAAAATAAAGGAAAAATGAAAGTATTAGTCGTGCAAACTTAAACCTAATTTAAACTGCGATTACCTCATAACATGCCACAAAGGCTCTTCTTCCAGTTGCCCCTTCAATTATTCTTGGATTTTGGGTGCACCACATTTTGAGCATTTCGTTGAAAATGAGCAACAACGGGTATTAAACTTGTTTTCTCGGAACCACTTTTGAAAACCGAATGTATCGGAGCGGGCTCAAGTGCAAGTAACTCATATCTCTAGAGATGAATCCAAATGAAGATTAACAGAAGACTGTAATGTGGTCAAACACACTCAGTCAATTTCAATTCGAAAAAAATTCATTCAAGCTCTTTTGCGGCGGATCGTGCATTGTGATGATGGATAGGCCTTAAGGTACCTGTAGCAAAGTAATGTACGAAGACATGGGTTATGTTGGCTTTGAGGTCCGCTCGGTTTGGTGCTTATTTCCATAGTCCTGCGACTTCAGAAAACCCCACGAGAAAAGGTCAAATCGCACGATATCCGTGACCAGTTCACATCACCTCCACGTGAGATGACCATGCCTTCGAATCGCTGGCATGTATCGTCCCATTTTCAAATAAGGGTAAGTTTCCAACTGCACCAGAGCCTATACAGCGAATATTTATCGTTGTTTATGGAAGTTTACCTTCGACTCCTGAGTTAGTTGAATTTTGTACAGATGTAGACCCAAGCAAAATTCGCCAAGTTGTGGTCTGCGAAAGGCCGAGATCTTGTGAGTGACGCGAAAATAACTTCCTCGGCTTCTCCTGCACACTCTCACGGACAGCGGCGATGTTTTCGCAGATCTTACGTTTTGTTGAAGTACTTGAATTGGTTGACCGTTTTCTCAACCAGTGCATTCAAATTTATCCATCACACTGGCGAATCGAAAGGAGCGTTGCCCTTCAAAGACAATAGAACACTTATTTTGCGAGTGCTCTTAATTTCTTAAATTTTTCGCGTGTTTTTGAAGGCCAAGTGGATGCCACCGCGACCCTTTGAGCTCCTTTTACCATGTCTTAGATCGTTCTCTGGAGTTCATTTTCACAAAATCGTGGCTTAAGTTCCGGAAAAAAAACTTGGACTGGTCAAAACGAGACATAAGACCTGAAAACTCATCCTTAAAAATGACCATCAAGGGGCAAATTTTGTGTGCGGTTGCACTGTCCCATTGAGGCCACATGTCCTCCAGTCGCAACTCATCGAATTGCCGCAAAACACAAACAGTTTTTATGGGTCGTCAGTCACAAGTACCCCCTTATTACGACGTCCTTATGATGCGTGGCGTTATCAGTGCTCCAGATGGAAATGGAACCTGTCGCTCATGATGAATCATCCACTGTATATACCACTGCACCATTGAGTTAAAGGAGCGTTGGGAATGGATAAAATAGGATTTACGGTCTGCAGAAAGTGGCTGAATTAAATTCTGCTGTAGAGTCGAAAGACAAATCTCTAGCCAGAGCTGCGATGCCCTCGACGATACGAGCATTAAGAGGCCTAAAGTCAAGCAACTCTTCTGACACATGTTGTTCCAGTCCCTTCATGACCAGCGGCTAAAGGACGTAGTGTATCACCAGATAGCTAAAATCACATGTCAGCTTGACAATTACACAAAAAAAATTTGACAGTTGCCGTCAATTACAAAAGTTATAGCATTTTCTGAAAGGGTGCCATATTTCAGGTCACTTTAAATACCGGCTGGCTAATAAGTGCAGCTCATCTTTGCTTCTCGAGCTACTTGGTTTTGTTAGTTACCAAGGATACAAAGATTAGGTTATGTAAAGTCTGCAGACGCCATTGTTGATTGTGTCTAAAAAAAAACGACAACAAAGCTTCCATGAAATTCCCTTATTCCAACTGACAAGTGAATGCAAATCATCTATTCCAGTGCAAATCTCTTCCTTAACCGTTTCCACGCTAAGTAGTCCTGATGATGCTAGTATCCTTCTCCATCTAACTGCACTGTTTCTTCCTTATCCCAATCACTACTTGACTACAATCCTGTAGTGGAAACGAAATCTCGTTAGCACAACATTCAAAGGAATTCACCTCGACTCATTCTACATACAAATCCGCACTCAAGACACCAAAGCAATATTCACACTAACTATACGGAAGCAACACAAAAAAAAAAAGAAGAAGCAACAAAAGAAAAACCATGAGGAACCCTAATCCGGTTTAACAAATTATCCTTGGCCCTAAATGACAAGTTCCTTGGTACGCTCTCCTAGCCTTATTAAATGAGGATGGCTTTAAAACTGCCATTTGTGGTCCTTTGATATATTACCGCTTGACTTTGGGACCACACCAGACACACACAGCAGGCACAACTGGATAGGATATCCTTCTTTAAGTTTCCAATTAATTCGAGTGAGAACCAAAGTCGTCGAGTAAATCCTCCTTCGAAGGATATACTCTCGTAATTGGACTGAAGTTTGTTTACTTCTTTTTTTTTCGCCCTCCTCCAATGGGTGGCAACTTCTCTCTCTATTCGCTCTCATCATTGATGTGGAAAATCGAATGGGGTCTATTGTCGGAGCTCCTACTAAGACTCTGTGATGAGCGTGAAGACAAGGACTTGAAGGTTGAGGTAAATGAGTTCCCGGTCGGATGTGCCCATTTATTAATGTTGGATAATTCATGAGTGCCATTAGTTGCAATACTGACCACTTTGGTTGATGGTAGTCTGGCAGCGGCCGGCGGGGGTGCCACTGACGACGAGGCGGTGAAAATTATGCAACAGAATTTCCTGCTTTGTTTGGTGTCCATTTGCGGCCTATTCAAATGCCAAAACCAAGTAAAAATTAGAGTTTGACCGGTCGGTGCGGTAAATGTAGTCAATTTGGCTGGTCATGTAGGGTTGGTCATTAGGGGCCTTTTGTTGCAACAAATTCTCATGTAAATTAGTTACACTTAAAATGATTTATTATTTAATAGTAGATGACAAGTCGGCTGAGGTGGACAACTGTATGCATTGGCCAGTTGTAGTGGTGGACGGGAAAGGATGAAAATGAATTTTTGAAGTGGTAAATGCTTTCGAGTGAATTTGTCTGTCTGGCGAACGAAAAATTGAGTTGTTGTTTAGTTCATTTTATTTTTCCGGCAATCAAAATGACAGCGGTCTCCTATCAATTTTATTGCATGTAATTTTGGATTTAATGGTTGAATTGTTTGAATTGTGTTTGAAAAACTTGTTAATGACATAAAGGAGGTCGTATGTCCTAATTTCGTCATACACAAGATTATATCGAAAAAATTATAGCGAAGCTAAAGACTGGTTCATGGGAAGACAAGAGAAGAATAAGCTGCAACGAGATTTGAGCGGCTATCGAAAAAAGATTACAACAGGGAATATTTCAAAGAGGCGCATGCACACTTCTAAACATGTGATTTCTCGGAATTGAATCAATGACTGGAAGCTACAAGTATGACCCCCAAATGTTTAGATAGATGCAAGAACAGATTTTTGCAATGATCTTTAAAAAAAAGTATGCGTCAAAGTTGTCAGCAACTCAAATAAAAATTAAATAATTGTTGAAGTTTTTTTAAGATTAGTTGAAAGCGTGCATTTCACTTCACCGCCATCCGACAGGAAATGAAAAAAAAAAACGAGTTTGGAAAAATGCAGTCTCTTCTTTAAACATGCTCCTTCACTTAATTCTTTTCCATTAATCATTTGAGGAACTAAGTCTGAGCGTTACCTGCTCTCCTTCCATGCTTCAAGGTCAAGGGCATTCTGCTTGAAGTGGGTTATACCAAGCTTCTCCGGTTCATCTTTCTTTGCACCAGATGTTAGGAGGTATCTGAAAATCGTATACAATCTACGCATAAGCCTGCGCCAACTGAGAAAGAAGATCATATTTTCAAAGGAAGCTTTTACAAGCCCCTCGACAAAAGCTGATGAAAATGCAATAATTTAAAAAAAAAAATTATATGAAATTTTAAGCGTGACAATTCTTTAAGGAGTCAATGCTTAGCTTCACTGATAATGTGTGCGGATTAAGGCCCATAGTCTAATGCCATATCCGAACGATCGAAAAATTCTTTATAATCCGATATTTGTACTCATCGGATGATTGCCAATCAGACAAGAGCGATGACGCTGGCAAAAATTGACAGATATTTCTGTTCGGATTTTTCAAATTTATCAACTTATTTATTATTCTTGAGAATGCTTAGAAGATACAGTATCGTATTTATAAATGTGAAGCTTTATGTAACTCAATATGAAGGGTTCCGCGCCACCGTCGATATGCTATGCTATATATTTTTTTAGGTTTACATTTCTCATAGCATCACACACGTGTATTTACGAACTAATCAATTTGCTTATTTTTTCATTTTTAGGGTTCCGCTCCTCAAAAGGAAAAATGGAACCATCACAGGATCACTTTATTGTCCGTCTGTCACGAGATCTTTCTTACAGCCTAAAGGGACCGCAGTCGGCATTATTTGCTATTCCAACTTGATACCACCACGCGCTAATGAGAAAAATCTCATTATCATTGGTGGTATCAAGTTGGAATAGCAAATAATGCCGACTGCGGTCCCTTAAGGCTGTAAGAAAACCAAAATTCTAAATTGACGCGGTCACACGGTAAGCATGTTTATGCTGCATATTTTGGTTTTGGGAATCCAAACCATAAACAAACAAAAGTGAGAATACTCTTTTCGATTCGATTTCCGTGATAGACGAACTATTTTAATACCTACAATTTTGTACGGAACCTTCATTGCGCGAGTCCGACTCGCGCTTGGAGTTTTTTTTTAATTTGTGGGTCACAAGAGAATATTACTACTCATTTAATGCAATGGAAAGATTGTATTTCAAAGCACTTTTGGAACTCAGAAAAATTTGGTTTCATTTGCTACACAAAACCGGATCGTTGCCTACTTCTCGGCATAAAATTGAGTTGCGATTTTAAAAACAAGTTATTTGTATTGCAACCCCCATTATTCTTAGCAATAGAAGTACACATTCTGTAGAAATAACAAATACCTCCTTCTTATGGTTCAGAAGATAAGGCCTATGAAAAACGAACGGACGAACGGAGTCGAAGGAGAAATAACTTTCTGTTCTGTTGGAACACTTTGGGTATGGAACCCTAAAAATTTCAATAGGTTATAAATATCCTCATAATGCTAGAGGATGAAGCAATTTGTAGGGAGCATTAAATTAACAGAGATTAGTACTGATGCACACTGCTTTTGAACTTATTTTAAGGAGAAAAATACACGAGTCTGAAAGAGCGTTTCACATTCACGTCGTGCGAATCTCTGCACTTGATTGTGTGACTGAAATGTTGAGAATTCCTACCAGTGCAGGTGTAACGTTAATATTGCATAGGGAAGGGATTCAGCCGGCTTATTCGCAAAAGCACCATTTATAATTTTGAACTCAAAATCGAGCAGTCGTAGAGCGGTCTTGGAAGCATTCGACCAGATTTAAATTTGGGGCAAATGTAAGCTATATACATATGTAAGTATGTATATGACAGACCAATTAAATTTACTTACTTACTTTTGGACTTAAGCCTGAAGACCAGAAAAAACAAGTTGGTTATCGCTTAAATATAAGTTGATCTATTTTTGCATTATTTTTGCGAAAACCTCCGAAAGGAAGGTTATAGGAAGAAATAGCCAGTTGGTTTTTTGAACGTGTAGCACTGATGAAGTTCTTCCCAAGGCTGCAGTACCTACGACTGTCTTCTTTGATTCTAAATCGCTTCCATCTATAGTATGATAAATTTGGTACCTTTCCTTGCAGAGCAATCTGTTTTCGTTGGTGAGCAATGGTTGTGATGTGGGTCTTATTGTTTACATATTCAGCGGAATTGGTTATTAAAAAAGATTAACGATATTTGCCTTCAAAAATTCTACTTGTTGATCTGTTGGTCTGTACATCTCTTTTTTTTGACAGAAAATCGAGGTTTTCGAAGCCGCGAAAGTTATCGAAACGCGCCGGGTGAAATTGAAAATCAAATTTGTATGTCAGATTAATTAAATCATGTCGTGAGTGTGCTGGGCGAATAATTGGTTTGGTTTAATCATTGACGACGAAGACGTCCAAAAGCGTACTTGATTCGTTACAAAAATGAGTTGGGGAAAAAAAATTAAACTTGATGCAGGTGAAACGTGCTCAGTTTTTGTACAAGTGTATCCTCAGTATAGAGATTTAGATCACGGTAAAACATGAAAATGGAACTGCTTAATGTTATATTATCCTGGATATGATATTATCTTGTAACCAGGACTTTATTCTTAGTCTCCAAAGCTCAAAATATAACTCTTAACTGATTTAATATTAATAAATCGTAAAAAAGTTTAAAGCGAAGCGCTCTCAAAGTGTGAATATTTCTAGGAAACAACATCGACTCGGATCAGTTGCAGTCAGGATTCAAATGATATTTTCCAAGACTCAAATGAACTCGAAACCTATCATGGAATGATTCAACATCACCCGCCATAAGTCGTGAAAAGCGTTGAAAACGTTTACGATCGTTTGCGGGGACATAGATGGGGTAATGTTTTTAATAGAAGAAGCAGTGTGACGGCAACTCCAAAATGATAAAATCACAATAGGAACTTTATAACGGTCAATTGAATGAACTTTTTTTTTATAAGTAATTGAAGCGCGGTGCGATGGTCCTTCCTCGGCGCAAAGCCGGTCTTTAAGAATATAAAAACCCTCAATTTTTAAAAGACAAAACACAACATGGTCGCAATTTCGGCTGTTGAAATTATTAACAGAATAATCGAAAACTCTCGAATTGAATCGAAATCGAATCGAAAAAGCTCATCAAATATGAGCATTATTGGTCTAAGAGGAATTCTAGGAGCTGTTAAAGAAAATGATACAAAGTTAGTCGCACAAGTATATATGTACAGATTACGGACTACTTGCTAATTTATGCGGTGAAATAACTATCACACAATGTTTAGAAAAAACAATTGGATAAGGAGTAAACCCCTCAAGAACCAAACTTTTGCTATATGATTCCGAAACGGACTATACCTAACCTCAGAAACGAAGTTCTTGAAGCATGGAAGCTTTCGTAATTGAAAAGCAGTCAAAGTCATTGCCTCCAAGGATCACCATTCCTAGAGACGAACAAATTATTCATTTAGTCACATAAATTTTAAAACACTATTGACAACTTCAACCAAAATTACATGAAGTTATCTTGATCCTGGTTCGAAGGAACGAAGCAGCACAAATTTTTCGATGCTGACCTAATCAAATCTAAACGAACGATTGCGCTCCAGATGCAACTGTGTCATTTGAAATTCACTACGCCTTGAACTCAACCATAAAAGAACAAGTAGACTTTGGGATTCGCATGGTTACTGAAGTAGTCAGAGGAATTATACTCTGGAACTATACTCTGCTATGGCAAGCCACATGGTTTTCTGCGAGAGCAGGTTGATGATATTGAAGTTTATAACATCAACTTTGTCACTGTTCCGCTCTAAGCGAACAATGATTTTTAACACCATCCTAGTTCGTAAAAATGTGTGCTTAATTTGAATGTGTGGTCATTTTTCACCATTGAAATGGAACCTCATTTTATGCTTCACTGATACACAAACCAGAAATTATAAAAAAATACACATACACTTTCAAGTGGCGATTGCTTAGTCTTGAATGCAAAATTCAATCGGAACCACATTCGGTCCCCAAAATAACCAATTTAACTTTCCAGCCAATCTTCTTCGTCAGATATACCAAAATTACACCCAAGCGGCTAGGGGCCAACACCAAAACTTAATTTTATCTTGTCGGTTCCGCCGACTACAAGTTCTGTCCGCAACGACAACCAACATTTTCGGAAGAATTAAGTAAGCGTGTAACGTACAATTAACATGGTTAATTATATACAGCAAGTACCACATAAACTTTTGGCCACTCACCTCCCCCCCGGCCATGTACTCCCCAGCTTACGCCACACCAAGGTATGGCTCCGTGCGAGATTGTAGGTATCCTTCGGTGTAAAACTTTGTCCCCAAAATTACTAATTCTCACCTAGGATGCACGGGAAAAGTTTCAAGTTTCCTTCGACGTACATTATTTTCTTTTTGTTTTTTTTTTCGGTACAAGTTCTACGTGATAATTACCGCTAACTACCCCAAAGACTGCTTACGCCAGTTACCATCGGATTCCATAAATATCTGTCGCGCAATTGAATCGTGCGTAAATAGTGAAAACTTTGCTTTGCTTGCCGTTGGTCATGGATGAAAAGACGCGCGATGCAGATCGTCTCATCTGAAATTCATGTGAAAAGTTTTTTTCATCCTTGGGTCCTTAAAAAAAAGAAAGTTTAAATTTTGATTGGATGAGTGTGCAGTCATGTATAAAAAAAGAAGTCTTTTTAACTTCTATGATGTTTGTTTAAAGTTGTGCAATATTTTAAGCTCACTTGTTTTTGCAATTCTAACCTAAATTGAAATTCTTGTTTTTTGGTATGACAAGCTTCGCGACATACTGATGATGTTGAAGTAGAAAGACGTTTAAGGACATATCTTTTTCAGCTACGGATACGACCTGGTCTGAACTTCAGGATTTACGCTTTGGAAAGTTTGAGGAAATTCGTTCGCCAAGGCTCTGCAAAAGGTTTCTTGGAGTCTTAGCTATGGCGGATGGTAACAGTTTCTTTATGTGATTAGTGTCCCCGGCTTAACTTCGCAGGAGCTACTCATATTAAGAAGCAAAAACTATTCTTTAATGAACCCTGAGGACTTATTGGAATTAAAAAAATCGATTGACGAAAATTATCGTTTGCGGTTCAGAATGTGCAGCCCCAAGCAAACTGAAGTTAAGCCAGATGCCTTAGTCTCTAATTTAGAGTAGTCTATGCACTGAAATAAAATACGTGGCAGGGTTTTCCGATGAGGAGTTTACTAACATTTCTTCCTCGAGTCAAGCTGATGAAACCTCTTCCGATAAGACACTCGTAATCACGGATACATATGACTCGCCTGAGCTAAGGCTTCCTTTCATCCTTGAGAGTCTAGGGCGTTCTGCTTCAAATTCCTAATACCAAGTCGTCTAACATCCGCGGTTACTTGGTCTGTATGCCGTAGGTTCAGTCTTCCTCTTCTTGTCGAACCACTAGGCTTCGATTCGAAGGCTCTTTAAACTGCAGCGTTGATATTCATCCGCTCGATGTGGCCGAGCCAGTGTAGTCGATGAATTTTTGGCTTTCGGAATTTTTCCATAGAGGTTGTGGTTGTGTCTTCTCTTCCATACGCCTTCCTCGCAGACAGGACCGAATATTCGATGCAGTATTTTTCTTTCGAAGGAGCCCAAAATGAGCACGACTGGCAGAATAAGTGTTTTGTAGAGCATGATTTTGGTCCTTCGAGTGAAAAGTTAAGACCCAAGCTGTTTCGAAATATCGAAATACCAAAGGTTGATGTCGATTGTTACGTTTTGTCCCAGGTGGTGTTGTTGTTTCTTCAATCTTCAATCGACATGAAAGCTTTGACAACGGCTCGTTGAAAACGCGCGATGATGTCGTTGTCATCTGCGAATCCCAACAATTGGACTGACTTATGAAAGAAAGTTCGAAAACCAGATTAGAGAAGTCATAAGACAGCGCATTTGCTTGCCGCGATTCGGTGCAGTTTGCGAAAGGTTCGGTCTTTGAACCGAACTGCACGGAGCATCGCGAATATTTTTCAGCGTGATGCGACACATCCGGATCAATTTTCCCGCGATTCTGAATACGGCCATCGCGTTTAAAAGTTATGTCCGATGAATACTATCTTATGCGGCCTTGAAATCGATGATTGGATGGTTCAATTTGAAACTCGCTAGTCTTTTCCAGAATTTTGTCTATAGTCGATTTGCCGGGTCGACGATATACCTCGGCAAGTGGCGCACCAGAGTTCAGTCATGCTTTCATCTTTCCATATTCTACATATGATCTGGTGCATGCTCACTACCAGAACATCGACGTCAGCCTTGAAGATTTATGACGGGAGGCCATCTGAGCCTGCGAACTTGCTGTCCTTTAGCTTTTTGATAACAGTGCTTCTGCACTGGTGGGGGGCAAAACTTCTTCATCGACTGGTGTCCCTATCACTGTCTCTATTTTATGCTAGCTAAGCAGCTGACAAAAGTGCTGATTAAGTACATCAACTTTTCCTTGTGGGTAAGTAACAAGCTCTTGCAATTTCGGAGAGCTCGGGTGCCTTTTCTAAAGTATGCTGCCAGGCTTTTGGCTTTCTTGTAAAAGGCTTGTATTTTGTGTTTATCTCAGGACTCTTTGATGTCCTTTCTTCATTCACAACAATTACTTTTCCACCCTCCTTCTGGCACGATACTCTTCGGTTTTCGTGGCAGCTCCCTTCGCCCTCCAAACATGGTTGCCAAACCCAAATCGTACCGATGTTTCATTCTGAAGCTACAGTATTCCAATTTGTTGGGCATTAGGTCTTATTATTTCGCCATTGTTGAAATTCGATTTTATCCAAAGCATAAATATTAACTGTCGTGAAGGCATAATTCACGAAAGTCCCGTCCCGCCAGACAGATGGCAAAATTTGGCTACGTAGCCTAATAAAGTAAGGTTGAACGACTCCAATATGCCATCTACTTAGGGGAACATGGCCGGTATCCTGATCGCTTCATAATTTTAGTGAATATAAAAAACTCGAAGTGGGTCTGCATTGAAACACCGTGACGTACCTCCGTCAGTAGCCGAACTCAGGGTAGGCAGGTAGTTAGTTGTGGCGGCCCAAGTTAGCGATGAGCGCCTGTGAATTTAATGAATTTGACATGGTCTGTTATCCTGTTGAAAGTTTTAACCTCGAGGTCTTCGAGGAAGGTTCAGGAATGCACACGTTTATCTGTTTGCAGCTACGAAAGAAGGTGTTGTGGGTGATACCTATCTCTGCTACATCGTGCTTTGTTATTGCCTTAGCTAATTCGGAAGTGACTCACTTAGAAGATCGTTTTTTTTTTACATATTATAGTCCGATCACCTCTTCTACCTGAGGCAATGTTTCAGTCTCTTGTTTCGTATAGTTTCTTAAATGGATCCTTAGCGGAATTTCTACTTACTTCGCTGGTGAAGAAGACTTTGGCCAATTTTAAAACCTGTTCATAACCATTATGTCACTTTGGCCGAGAACCCAGAGTAGTGGTTCATTTCGTTTTGGCATAGTTGTACTAAATTTGAGCATGTGAAAGCCGAATCAATGGCTTTGATAGCGCCCTGGCAATATATATTATGAAAAAGGCAAAGTTTTCTTTAGGTCCTCTTTGTCTATTTTCAATTCTTCTTGTTTGACAGTATTTCCGCCTGTAATAAGCTCCCGCGGTCCGGAAATCGATATGCTTTGGAGATGTCCAGCTTTCTTGAAAAAATACTTGCGCCTACTCTGCAGTCCATTTTAGATCCGTCATCTTAAATGTTTTTTGATGAATTCTTTCTTCGTTCCTTTATTACTGCCTTGTAGGGAAGCTTAAGTTGACCTCAGTTCTGTACGGGACTTCGATACAATCAGGCCAATTTTAGATCAAGGAAGTGGACCTGAAATTCCCAGAGCGACATGTTGAAATTTGGTATCGATTTACAAAGAGATGTTATTTTCCAAGCCTGTCAGCAAGAACACCATATGCAAGAAAATCACCTCTGTAGTTTTTTTCAAAGTCGTTCCTAACACAAAGTTACTGCCTGCATCTTGGAAGCTTGCTGTGTCATTTAATACGTAACTCTGCGGAATTGAATATTGGCTCGCTCTTCCGTGAGTACTTCATCTTAACACTCTATCTAATGGAACATCTCACAGTTTCGAGAATGGACATTCGTTTTTTCAGATTAACGTTTATTTACCAAGTGGGTTTAAACATTTTGCGCTTGACAAGTGTGATCTAGCTTGTAGCCCTACGAAGAATTCGAATAAATGCTCGAATAGATTTTGTTCTGGAGGCGGTTTCCAGCGCATCATGGAGTGTTGAAGACTCCCTTTCGCATACTTTGAACGTTTGAATTTGGCTCACTGGGACAGAAAATTCGATGAAAGATATTCTTGTTTTTGAAAGACTTTTTCTCGCCGAAAATAAATAGCAAATCGTCCCTTCAATCCTCAGTTTATATAATTTTCGGGTATTGACCATATCCTTTGCGGGTCCTGTCTGTTTTACGACAAAATTTAAGAAACTATGTTCAGTATGTTCCAGTCTAAATATTGAGCAGAATCCATTAACAATTCCATCCTTCTGCGTTTATCTTTGGGGATCCTTTAGAATATTTAAACAAAAAAAGTTTACCAATTTCCAAGTTCAAAACCATTTTATTAATTTCTCAAAATCAAACACAGTTCAGTGTTTTTTTGAGTTCCTCAATCCTACATCTGTGTCAATATTGTGAACATTGAAAACGAGAAACGTATTATCTAAAAGGAAACCAAGGATATTTGTATATAAAAAAATCTTATCACACATAAGACATACTTTCAAACATGTCTGCACTGTTACCGGAACTAAGTTGCCAGCCATAATGGTGCTCGTCTTTTGTGTTCTTTGCATAAAAATGATGACTGCCTTTCGAAACCTTGGACTCTGATCCATCCAATTGCAAGAGTACAAGGCCAAAGTTAGATCCTCACTTGCAATTATCAGATTGTTCACACTATAACAACATGGCAGTATTTCTGCAAGCAACAGCCCAACATACAGCAGTGTAGACAACAACATAGCAATGTTACTGTTAAAGGTGACAAAATAAAATGCTGCCAAGCATAGAGCGAATGCTGTCACAACAAATTGCACCAAAATCGTCCTTGAAATCACCGGACGAATATGCTCGAAATACCTTCAAATTAAAAAAAAAACAAGAAGGACATTTTTTTGGAGAAAAATAAAATATTATTTACCGTAAAATATTCCAATGATCCTGAACACATTTGACAAGTTCATCATAGTTCTCCTCCTCATTGGCAGGACTTTTGTAGCCAATTCTTGCAATTCGCATTGACAGCGCTTTCAGATGCCCGTTCATCATGTGTAAATAGCCAACCGCGTAGAAATCACTTGCCAAATTAAGAACGCCCTGAAATCCAGCTATTGTCCACTGATAGGCAACCGCGAGGAGATACTTACCCGTCGATGCCTGCCAATCCCAAGGCATATAAGCTTCAAACAAAAGTCGATGGTAAAGAGCTCCATTGCCCATGTAAATGCCCACAGTAGACCAAAAGACAACATTGTACAGCACGTACAACCGATAACAGTCCTTGACGATTCCTTTCATAAAAATCACCTCGTCGATGTTTCGAAGGACTCGCGCATCCAAGGGTATAAGAAATTTATGCGACTGAAGCAAGCTCTTGTGCCATTTTGCTATGATGAGATGCTTGAGACAGCCAGTAGACCATTCCAGGCTAACAGAAAGGTTCCTCATGACATCTGCAATTGTATCAACGAAGAGAAGTTGGGCCATTTGCTGCAGTGGAGGTATAATCGGCGACGCAATAGTTATAAAGACGGCGTAGATTTTATATAGGGTCTTGTATCTTGAAAAAGGATTCAGTCCCATTATCCTCCAATTGATCCAAACATATCGAAAGGCTTCAGCTGATTCGAAGGACTCCATTATGGGGTAATTTTAAAACTCAACTTGTTGTATTTAAGTTGGATACTCAGATTTATATACGAGAACTGTTTTCGGAAGACTGATTAAAAATTGATAACATCTAAACAAAGTTGAAGTGAAAAAGTTCTTAATTATCAGGTTTGTACTCTAATGACACCTCTTAACTGTGAAAGTTTGTATACATAATAAGGTGTTAAAATTTTTAGTTTCGGAAAAATGATTGGATAAAGCCTTTTTAAAAAATTCTAATGGATGAGAAAGGAGTTTTAAATTCCATCAGGTACGTCATGATTGTTCCCTTATTTGTGCTTAATAGTAGGTTTATGTAGACCTCTAATGGCGTCCTGAGATGTAACAGAATACATTCACAGAACTTAAATCAGAGAATTCGATTACTTTTATAAATGCATTCAATTCAATGAAAAGACTGTAAACTAAATAGACTTAAACACCATTCTTTTGAAGTCAGTCACTGATGCAATCATAAATGAAGACAGTATATAACGGGTTTTTCAACAGGGACGCTACAAAAGTAGAACGACAGGGACAGCAAACGATGCCATATTTCTTGCCGCTCTTTTGACATTTCTCTTCAGTAAGGTTTGCCATTTCATGATGGAAAGATATAAGAGCCAACAACGAGTCGAAATTATTTAAATTTACTACCGAAACCCGGAGTCAGTGGCCTCAACGTAAAGAGCGCTACGTCCAATTTATGGTCGTCATAATCGTCCAGCAGATCAACAATTTGAATCCACAGGCACAGTACAAAATTTTCCCGTGCCAGTGAGACAAAGAAGTGCCCGTAGTGTCGAGAATATTGCTGCCGCTGAGGCTTCAGTTGCAGAAAGCCCAAATGTGTCTCTCACACGTCGTTTTCAAGCGTTGGGCATCTCTGTAACGTCGTTGTGGCGAATTTTGTGAAAAGATCTTGGCCTTCATCCTTACGGGATTAAATTGACTCAAGAACCGAAACCGCTTGACCACCAGAAGCGTCGTATGTTCGTGAATTGGGCTGAGCAACAACTTGAAAATGATTCGGATTTTCATCGAAAAATCATCTTCAGCGATGAGGATCATTTCTGGCAGAAGGGTTCCGTCAATAAACAAAGTATGCGGTATTGGTCAGGCAGCAATCCACACGTACACCATGAGTCATCATTGGATCCTGAAAAAATTACCGGCGGCGTCATTGGGCCCTACTTCTTCCGTGATGATCAAGACCAGCACGTTCCTGTGAATGGGGATCTCTACCGTTCAATGATAACCGAATATTTTTGGCCCCAATTGGATGATACGGACTTGGAGGACATGTGGTTCCAACAGGAAGGCGCCACAAGCCACACAGCGAATGTCACAATAAGCCAGCGACGATTGATGAGCTTCGTACGAATATCGAACGTGAAATTGCAGCAGTATCGGCCGATTTACGCTTGAAAACCGTCGAAAATTGGGTGCAGGGTCTGGACTTCTGCAAGCGTGCCCGTAGTGGCCATGCAAAAGAAATCGAGTTCCATACATAATGGCATCCAACGTACTTTCACAGAAATAAAGAATTGCATTGATATCCAAAACCGTTTTTGTTTTATTTAAAAAAAAAACTTTTGCAGCGCTCTTATTGAAAACCCCTTTAATATTTGCGAATTGAAAAACGATGAAATTCTTTTTATTATACCCCAACACATTTGAGTTTTTCTTGAAAAATAGAATAGAATTGATTATTGGCTCGCTTTTAGCCAATCTTTCAGCCTTTCATTGAAGCGGTCCGAACGTGAGCATTTCGTCTTAATCCTCTATCTAATGGACCGTCTCACAGTATCGAGAAATGGAATTCGTTTTTTCAGAATTACGTTTATCTATCGATTGGATTTAAACATCTTGAGCTGGAAAAGTGTGATCCATCAGTTCCGGCCCTTCTTAACAATTGATTCACAGTTCCAGAAATATGGTATACGAGGAATTCGAATAGATACTCGACTGGATTTTGTTCTGGAGGCGATTTCCAGCACATTATGAAGTGTTGAAGGCGTACTTTGAACGCCTGCGTCGACGATTCAATCGAGGAATTACTGGATACCAGAACTATCAAGGATGTAAATTTTCTTCGACTATGCTTCGAGACTTCGTACGCTAATTTTTGAGTACTGAATCAAAGAAGACCATAAGCGTTTTCTGACCACATTGTAAAGCCGGAACGGCTCAGAGGAGTCGCCGTTTGTTTGAAAATGCACAGGCAATTCATTGAACGTTTTCGGAACAGCAACTTTAATCTTCCTCCTCTAGTACTCATTCCAGTATCGTGAGTCATAGCATCGTCGTTGATCATTGGGTCTTGTATTGATTATTTGTTGCCTTCTTTACTTGTTAGCTCACGTATCTTTCGCATAGAACTCGGTTAGCACGGATTATTTATATAGCTGCACGATCTTTTGAGTCGCCTCTACTTTCATCCGCCTGATGTTAAGCCTTTTCTAGCCCTTTGAATATTTTGAAGCTTGCTCAATTTAAAGTTATATAAGTTCCTTCAATTTTTGCAAGCTATTTATGAGACCCTTTATTTTGAAACCCCCTTCGAAACGTTTCGAAAAAATAAACATTTTTAAAAAATATAATATGCCGCAAAAAGCGGCCGCTTTGATTTCCCCAGTGTCACTCTCAATGAATTCCATCAAGCCATTTAGGCCAAAGAGCGTGCCCAAAAATTAAGCATACATACACTCGAAGAACATAACCCTCCTTCTGGCACAGACGGGTTACAATATGGAGTTGGATTTTTTGTTTTTAAGCTCATTCGTTTTTGGCAAAAAGTTTCAAATCATTCTTGATGAATTTTATGGATTAAATTGTTGTTCACATCTTCCTTAAAGTGCCTCCAGATTTTTGTTGTATCTACTCATAACCATGCATAGAAATATGACACACGGCATGAGGACGATAATTGAAATACTAATTTCTCAAGTGAAAGCCATTTCTCCTGTCAGGCACATAGTGCTCTAAGATCGCTGAAAAAGTATCCATTTTCTCTGCTTTCAAGGGGGCCACCGTGCTCTTATCAACATCTATTTGGCTACGCCAATTACTATTCTATAAGGAAAAGGTAGGATATTCAGTCTTTGGAAAACCTGTGTGTTTCAAACTTCGAAAATACACGTTTACGAAAAAGCACGCAATTTCGATACTAACATCGATGGAGCTGTAATCCGAGGTAAATTTTTTTTATAACTTGCCAAACCTTTGTTTGAATATCTTTTATGTTTTAGGGATCTTAATCAGTCGAACCTTCCGCAAACGTAGCCATAGTAGTGATTTCTTTGCAACGTGTACAAGAAGTAAAATACCGGTCCAAGTATCCCTCCTTGTGGAACTTCGTCGCATTCTCGAAGTTGACATGGAAGTGCTTCCAGAGCTGAAAAAAGTCAGTCAGGTTGTCATTAATGGGTTGGAGCCGGACACGCCTCACTTTTGCCCTGAAGGGTTATTTGACGAGAAGGCCTCTCCGTATCTTTGGACTTTGCTGCTTTTCGTACAGTATATTTGCTGAAGATTCCACTCTCTCGTCGCCAATCTCTAAGATCTTCTTAGATGTCATGCTTCCAACTGGCATGATGAGTGTTTTATAAAATTAGGCTTTTGTCATTCGAGCGACTTGGCGGTTGGGCAAATCCAAGTTGCATCGATTGCCTTCGATGAGTTTTCGTTGGATCTGCAACAAGGTGTCATTTGTGGGGTCCCGTGAGTGTCGATTTTGCGCAGCCTAAAAATTGGTTCTACTGTCGTTTTACTTGCCCGAAGGCACACTATGAAATGGCTCCAGATGTGAACACATTACTCTTCCTAGAAGCTTAGAAGCGACGTTAAATCAGAACAGTAGGTGCGAGACACAAGATCACCTTTTTTGTATGGATGCGTTGGAGAGAGCTGAATTTGAATCGATAATTTGTTAGATACACATATTTTGAAGAGCTTCTTGACATCGGCGGGGCGTAGATTCAATTAAATTCTTTACTGTATCCATTGGACGTTCCACAATTCTTCTTTTATAGCTGCAAAAAGAAAGGCCTTGGAGTAGTAATATTGAGCGCGAATGTTTCCATCTAAAATTTCCCATAGATTCTCTTTGGGATTGAGATCGGATGATTGCGCTGGCCATTCCATGAGAAACAATCCGGCCGCATTTAACCATTCAGTGACAAGCCTAGACTTGTGTTTGGCGCAATAGCATGTAGTCATCCGCGTATAGATACATAATGTCCTTCAGCATATGTTTGTACCCTTGACTATTTAAAATACCCGTAATTTGGTAGATAGGCCCCATTCCCTGGCCGGAGAAACAGCCGTACACCATAACATTGCCCCCACCATATTTTACTGTGCCTTGGCAATACTTTGGGTCTAAGCTTTTCCTTTCGGTCTTCTTAGGTGCGCCCTTCCGTATCTTTGTTCTCCATTTCTACATCGACCAGTCAAGATGCTTTTTCGCAAGCTTTATGTGGTTTCATATGGTTTCTTCGCATATTTAAAACACTTATGTTCTTTGCAGTTCTTGGATGAATATTGAGTCCCAAATCGTTCACAACTTTCCGTGAAGATATTTTAGAATCTTTTTTGAACTCTCGTACTGAAGGGTGCTTATTTCGGGAATGGTAACACTTAGCTCATGTCTGATTTGACAGATAATTAGTTTTATCTGATAGTGATAAGCTTGAACAACGCTGAGAAATATTGCGACATTACTTTGAAAATCATGGTAATGTTGCAGAATGTGTGCGAAAATTGCGTACGGATTTTGGTAGAAGAGATGCACCGTCAGCTCCGTATGATCGTTATCTTGTGAAAAAAGTGAAAGAAACTGGCATCCTCATCGATAAACCAAAGCGTGAAAAGCTAAAAACAGTGCGTATACCCGAGAATATTGCTGCTGTGGCACAAAGTGTGCGTAAAGCGCCATCAACATCAATTCACCGTCGTTCTCAATTCTCATTGAGACGAATTTTGCATAAAGACCTTGGTATGATGCTATACAAAGTCCAATTGGTTCAGGAGTTGAAGACAACTGACCATCCAATGCATTTTCGCTTCGCTAAGTGGGCTTGCGATCGACTTACAGAAGATTCCGATTTTGCCAAAAAAAAATCATCTTTTCAGATGAAGCTCATTTTGATCTTGGCGGGTATGTAAACAAGCAAAATTGTCGCACTTGGGGCACAGAAAATCCGCACGCATACATTGAAAAGCCGATGCACCCAAAACGAGTCACTGTTTGGTGCGGATATTGGTCCAGAGGCATAATTGGGCCAGTTTGAGCAAGGAGTGGCCTTTACAGTCAATGCCGATCGTTATCGGGCCATGTTGAACGAATTTTTGTTCACAAAAATTGAAGAGGAGGATATTGGCAACATTTGGTTTCAACAGGCCACACAGCCGAAGCTACACTCGATGTTTTGCGCCCTGTTTTTGAAGATCGCATTATTAGTCGCATAGCTAATGTCGTTTGGCCACCTCGGAGCTGCGATTTGACACCGTTGGACTATTATTTGTGGGGTGCCCTCAAAGATAAGTAATACGCCGACAAGCCAGAGACAACTGACGCTTTCAAGGACAACATTCGTGAAGCCATTGGTGAAATACAGCTGCACACAATCGATAATGTGCTTAAAAATTGGACCGATCGTGTAGGCTACTGCATGGCCAGCCGAGGCAGCCATTTGATTGAAATTATTTTCCATTATTAACAGGAAGGATTGTACTTTCAAATAAAAAAAGAAATTTGAGAAAATATTCAGCAGTTTTTATTATAGCATTTTCAAAAAAAAAAAGTTATTTGGCGGACCCTTTATAATATGATCCTGTCTCGCATTTGTTTTTCGGGGTCTGCCGCCAAGATGAAGTGTTTCTACGGTTCCTTTCTGTTGATATTGTTTAATTATATGAGACACAACCGATTTCTTCATGGAATATTTAAAGCAAATTTCTTTTTTGAAAATCTGCAATTATTTTATTTTTTTTCATTTCCAAATTTTTTCTTGGCCATTGTCCTTAAGAAAAATATCCAAACTTAAACTCTATCAACTCACAGTGGATAATGAGTGATATGAAATGAAGGAATGTGACCTCACGGTACCCAAGTGTGTTTGTGCTTTTAATTTTGTTGACCATGTTTTCGAGTTCACTCGGAATTGCTTAAGTTTTGTCAAAGTTGCATTTCGAGAGTGGCACGTTTTCGACGTTTTTCGTTTAGTACACAAACGTATTGCGCTCTATTATAAAAAGTTGTTTTAATTTTGTCTTACACTGTACGTATAGTACACACGTTAAACTCAAGAAGCTCTTAAAAGAATGTATATCAATTGAATTGAGTTGGCAACAAGGAACATAACCTCATGAACTAAAGCATCCGTAGCAAATTAAACTCAACAAACCCAATTGAATGGACTCTGAAACGATCCTTGTAACATAATTAATTTTAAATCAAAGTTTAGTGAACCTAAACATGATGCTTCAAAATCATCCCAAGCGTTTTAAAAACGATATCATTCTCTCATCTCATATTTTTTTTTATCAAAAGGAGCAAACACAAGGCAATGAATAAGAAAAAACAACAACAAAAAGTATCCGTATATGAACATTAAAAAAAAAAAACAGAACAAAAAAAAATATTTTTTCCGATTTTTAATTTTCCCCTTCATCATTATGAGAAATTTCCACTTGTACCCGGGGTGGCAGGCGGAATCACCCATTTAAAATCAGTTATATGTAGTTCACCCCCAGGAAAGCCGACTTGAATTCCCATACAGAAACGAAAAAAAAAAGAAAAACGAAGAAGAAAGAAATGGAGGCATTATCAGCATTCTCATCATCAGGAGCAGAATCAACAGCATCCAGCAACGGCAGCAGTAGCAATGCGCCTACTCCCCTGCACACTTAAGGGGTTGCAGTCATCCTGCTACAACACTGTGGAGCAAGTGGCGGATCCTGCTGCAAAACAGAGAACCATATCAAACAATTCTAAGGTACGCGAATGTGTCGTATGGTTAGGCTCGTGTTGAAATGTTCTATAACAAAGGGGAATGGATTTACTGGGTTTCGTTGTTGAAATAGATTGATGCTTCATGGTTCAAGATGCTCCAAGATAGTTTGGGACTTTAAAGCAGTGCATAAATCAAATATTGGCCTATCTGGTTAATCAGCGCTCACTAAAAAAAAGTCGAAACATTGGAGTACTCAAAGTGAGTGATCAATTATCTCCTCAAGATAAACCTTTCTTCTTATTTTTTTTTACGCCATCAATGGACAATTTGCAATCATGATTCAGACCTTCTTTTGTGGTGGCTAATAATAAATGTACGGCCTGAAAGGAGGACTCTAACGACGTCAATGTTTCTTGTGTCATATGCTTCGATACCGTCCACGCAAAGTGTATTAGCATTTAAGGCAAAGACGCTGACAAAATTCTCGCAACAACTGGTCAACGATTTCTTTGCGAAAAGAATGACAAAATATCGACGGACGAACTTCACTGGAACATTATTAAAATGCAAAAAACAGCGAAAAGCGTTTTTTAAATATTTTCTGAGCTACAAGACCTCTTTGATTTTGTGGGTTTCTATAATATTGAACATCAACAGGCAGATATGTCCAAACAACAATTACAACAGCACCACTTGAGCGATTTTCGCCAGGAATATTCGCAGCTATTTCTTGAGCAAACGCAGTAACAACACCATCACCAAAAGCTGCAACAACCTAAGCAGCTAGAAGAGCATAGTTACAATATGATCAGCTCCAACAGAATCTACAACATCAGCAAGAACCTCAACCAAAACCGCAACATGAACATAATGACACCCACCAACAAGTACCTCAACACAAATTACAACTCCAACAAACTGACCAAACGCTGCGGTCCTTTTTCATTTTAAAGAGCCAACGATGTAAATATCCTTTCCGAAAATCCTCCACTTTCTGCCGCTTCAGCTTCCTAATTGAGCTCCAGAAACTCAACCTCACATGTCTCACCCAAACTCGACATTGCCAAGCGAATGTTGCTCTCTAAGAGTAGTCCTAACTGCCGTCATTTTAAGCTATATCTTAAGCAAGAGCTTAACACATCTGGGATAAGATGCCAATGCTTAACAGCAGAATACTTGCCAGAGCAGATGCCTGCTTCCTTTAAGCTGATCTGTCCCATATCTTTTGATGAGAGAGTAAAAGACCCTATGTAAGCGATCTAGATCAAATCTTAAAGCATCAAAAGACTCTTATCGCCGGACTTCTTTGAACGTCAGAGTATAGAACGAGCTTCCCTGTCTGTAACGAGGAACTTGCAGCCTAATCGTAAGTGGCTTCGCTCTAAGATCTCGACAGTTAATCTTAATTCGCAGAACCTTCCTTTTAACATCTTTGCATTGGCCAAAACTAAGCTAACTTCAAACTTGCGAGACCACGAACTAACATATTTCCATCCGAATGTAACTTTTTTCGAGACGATGGTCTCGTAACAAAAAGCCAAAAGTTCAACTTAAAAATAAATGGGACCAAAAACAGACCCTTTTGTATACTCAGGATAATTTTCTGTCACGTAAATTCCTCTTAGTCTGCAGTTCCTAAGAAAAGAACAATCGATCACGAATACACGAAAGCGCGTTTCAAAAACGATTTTTAGATAAATCTGGTGATTGACCACATCTCAGTTCGAAATAATTTCTTTTGAAAAATTTTTTTGTCTTCTTGTGCAGTAAGCATATTTGAAACTTAAGTTTTATTTCTGAGCTTTCCAGGCAGCAATAATTCGCAAAAAAAAACCCTAAGGCCCCTTATTCATTGAACATTGAAAACCTCGCACTATCACGATGAGAAACCATTCGTACTCGCAACAAACAAAAGAATGGATCGGACCATTCTTTGGATATGGGCATTTGTGTCACATTTGACATGAATTTAATGAAAAATAAGGAAAATGTTAAATGTTTATTTTGAAAACTATTCAAATTAAAATGATTTCTAGCAACAATAGGACTACCCAAAAATTGAGGTTCTCAAAGGAGGAAGAAAAAATCTTGGTCAGCTTGGTGAGTAAGCAATACTTCCTCTGGGATATCAGGAGCAGGGATTTCAAAAACACCTTTGAAAAACAACAGAAATAGAAGAAATTGAAGCAATTGATTGATGGTAAAGATAGTTGGTCTTCTTCCACGCTGTATTAGTAGGAATTCATCTTCATTGTCCAATTCCATGGTTAAAGCAAGACGATTGATTTCCAAGTTGTTTATTAAGAACTTCTGGAACAAAAGAAATCACTTGAACCTTCCGAATTTTTGATGTTACCTTTCAAGTCAAAATTACATTTTTTGTAATTTCGCCATGTCGGAATTTCGTTTCGAGGAACTTTTTTTGTTTCTCTCGGAAGTGTTGTCCTCGACAAAGACTTCTTTCCGATTCCCAAAACGTACTTGATTGTCAAGTACTTCAAACAACGTTTTTTTTTTAAATTCCCATCAGGAAGTTCTTGTAATCGATCCGACTTTCGTAATTCAAAATTTTTACATTTCTCCACATTTCGAGGATGGGAAGTTCATGGTATGAACAGGCCTGCTCGCCGCCAAACAAATGATATTTTTAATGATATAAACAGTACCAGTACCGCAACAGTAATGATATATACAGAACCACAGTAAATATTTTTTAGTAAAATATCAGTCAGAAAGTCGCGTGTTATATAAAAACCGAGATTAACACTCGCCACCATCGACTTCAAAGCCACATATGACCTGTTATGAAGCAAAACGCCCATGGGACAAAAACCGTACTTCGAAAATACTGATCTTGTCAGTTAATTTGAATAAATTCGAAAATGATTAAGACCGCAGAGAAGATTGTACCGATATTCGAAAAACAAATCCTGTGTTGGATAAGGGAAGATAACGAATGGAGGAGAAGGTACAACTAATTCGAAATCTAATGATTGTACAAAGATGTGGGTCCAGGCGGACTTGTAAAAATCCGTAGACAGAAATATCGGGTGGACAACAAAGCTGAATGTGTTTTCGAATGCTATACACCAGTTTCACGGCAAATTGGATGACTGAGCGTCCGGTTCAAGGATGCTGTCATTACCACTAGTAATAATGCACCTTTGCCTGCGACCGTGAAGAATTGAATGCAGCCTAAGATGAGGCTCAGAATAATAAAAGCAAGCCCGAAGAAAAAAGTTTTAGAACTAGGCCTAGTTTTTGTCAAAGCTCAAGCAGAAATTTAAATTTAAATGCTTCCAATAAAGTCCAATTGAAATATGGGGTATCCGTTGCTCATTATTAAGTGTTGACAGCTGCGCGTAAAAACAGGGGTTCAACTCCGAAAAGCAACTTTGGTATTTTTGGACTTTGAGGCAATGACCGAACAGAAAATTTTTGATTTTATCACAAAGACACGGAGGAAAGTAAAAATCAATAATTTTGTACAAAAAACTTTTATGCCCGACGATATCGACCGCCTTCTCAATGTGATGGAGTATCATCAATCAAATGAAAATACGGAGTACTTGGTGGGAAGCACTATGCTCCGATCCGTAGATGTATTTTCTTCGTCTATAAAATTTATAATTTTGTTCTTCAGTATTTTTTTACGAAAAATTTACTTACACTATTCAGCAATTTTATTGGTTCGGATCCGGATCGCATTAACAATGACTATCGAACTATCTTCAACCTAACTGCATAAGACAAACATTTTGAATGCCGTCAAGATATCGATACGGAATTGTGCATCATCCTCGGAGACTAGAGCGCTCGATGAAAATCCCCAATTCTTCAGCTTTTCTCCATACCTCTAAAACTGCTACAAATAGTGGAGGATAGAGTGGACCTCCTTGACGGACTCCCTTCGTTCATGACAATGATCGGCGTAAACTGTCAAGCTCTATTGTTGCAGTGTTGTTGTTGTTCGAAAGGTGCATTTTCACTTGAGAGTAGCTCTCAGACAACTCTAAAGAGTAGTTTCGTGAGTGGACACAGTGTTGGGAGCAGCTCTCGGAGGGTTCACGGAAAACTCTCGAGAGTCGGACTTTCTGAGAGTTTCTCGCTATATCAATATCAATAACTTTGTTCGTATTTTGAGAGTAGCTCTCGGCGAGTTTCGTGAAGGATGGTGAAATTTTGGACTTGCGACGAGACCAAGAAATTTATTGATTAAATGTTTTGCTCAAAGAGTTCGCAGAAGAATTTTAATTAAATCAAAAGGAAGATTCATAATTTGATAAACCAGTTGAAAATTTTTAAATGATGCTGGTTTAGAGTGCGTTGTGGCTGAGCATTCTTCCAGCCTCAAGACAAAAATATGAATTTTCCAAATTGTTCTTCAAACTCCTTGTACTATTCTTCGTGCTCTACTTAAACGGTAATACAAAATACGATGCTTGATTACGACACGGATAAGCCTTCAATACAAAAGTTGTCGAGTTGTACGGGACTGGCATGTTTTTACAAGAAAGTGGTTCTTGAATTGTGTTTTGCATGAGACCCTGGCTTCCACTATTATTTGGAGTTTGCATTTCAATATGCAATTCAAGAGATTCCAACGGCTGTTATGTTCTTCGGCAATCCCCAACCAAGAAATGGAAATATAAAATTGATAAGGAGAATTTTCTCAAACTTGCTATACCAATTTAAGCCAAGGAACCGGATGAGAATAAATAATTTTGAGAGTTTGTTGTCCTGAAACTACGGAGCTTTCGATATAATTTTGCAAACAAAAGCTCAAACGTGAGATTCGTAAGGCTCTTTTCCGTATTGTAGACGAAGACGCAATCAATGTGCCTCAACATCATCAACATCTTCAGAGCAGCTTCAATTTTTGGAGATCAACTGTGGCACAAACGGATTGAAATATGTAAATACTCCGCCTCACTACTTTTCAGCCGCAAAACTTCGTGCATAGTTGAGGTTTCTCCTTTATTGAAAAATACTTACCACAAAAACTGCTGCAACTTTTTGCTTCTAAGATGTCATAATGTCACTCTTAAAACTGCCAACGGATCACTATCACAAAAATAAACCAAGTGGACATGGGTCTGAGAGCTTTCACCGAGAGTTTGCTCACAAAATGCTCGAATAAGAGAGTAAAATCGGACAAAATTTCCTCGCAAATGCATAGCCTCCTGAGAGTGCTCTCAAATTGACATGCACTTTAAGGTTTTTAATTGTACGACTGTGTTTCGTAGCTTGTTCGTAAAGTGACTGTAAATGTGTTCTATATGTTCTATGATATAAAACGCTATGCTTTAATAGACGATGGTTTTCCGAGCATCTTCGGATGAGTTGATTTTGGGCTCGCATGTCCGAATCTAAGGAGACTGATTTTGCGACAACTTTTTAGTTTGGTGTAATACTTATTATTTTGTTGCTTTTAATGTTGCCTCTGCATCATTATATTTTTTCAAAAGCATACCGGCCGAGCGCCTTACTTCAATTCTAAGTTTCTTCCAGTTGTGAATCTTCAAAGCTTCGAGAGCTTTTAAATTTGGATATTTTTTTTGTTATTTATGTCATCTGAAAAGTGCCTGTGCCGCCAATACTGAGCCTTTAATGAGAATACAAAAAGCAAGACTCCTCCGTCACCCAAAGCAACCCCCCCCCCATCCCTCTCAATTTTACACACCCACGCAGTGTATCTGGATGGCTTATGATTTATTAAAAGTCTGAAAAGCCTGGCATGTTGTTAGAGGAATGCTCTCTACAAAAATAAAGATTAAAAAAAAAAAAAACAAGGATATTCATCCTATGAAAAGTCCTTGGGGGCATAACACCATCCCTATATTCAGCCTGGTGCGGGTGGTAGGCACGAGTACATGCTGTCTAAGTGTAAGTGTATATGGAAAAATATTTGCGCTTTTCTGCCGCTTTGTCGGTGTCGACTTGGAGCATCGACACAAACCACGTAGCATACAAAAAGTCAGAATTCGATTCAGAATGATTTGAAGAGTGGGGGATGGGGCACTAGAATTTCGTTCTTTTATTTCCTCCCGTTATTCCATCCGCTTTAGAATTTGCGAATCTTTATCATAACTTTATGAGATTCTTCGTTAGAATACACACACAGATACCCTGATGGACGGATGGATGGATGGAGCTATATAGGCGCATCTGAATGGATCTGCAACAAGGTTGACGCGGGCAGTACAGCATAAGCATGATGCTCCCACCATTCATACCAGCAACAACAACAACAGCAACAAAGCGAATCTTTGTTGGAGATTTTTGATTAAAAATCTGTTTGCTTTTCGAATTTTTTTTTCTCAGTATTTTTGAATTATTGTTCGACTTTTTTTTTTAATTCCCGCCTTAGTGATGTTTTTTTTTCGCCTCCACTCTACCCGCCTTATTATCCTTGTAAGCTGTAAAGATGCGCTTCCATGTAGAGTGAGGCTGGGGGGATGCTCCGTTTTCTTTTGTAATTTCTTGGGAAATTGTGCAAAGCGGGACGCAGTCATTCTGATGGTGTAATATAAAATATTAAAAATTGATAAACACATAGAATGGTGTAATGTCTTTTTGAAGGAATTCACCCGGCAGGGCTTAGGGGAACTTCTTTGAAAAACATGCCAGGACATTGTTGTGATGTCATTTTGCTTAAGGAAATTATTACAAGGAGAGGATATTATCGTTGCCAGAGGAATATTTTTGCAGCGATGTTTTTGCTCCACATTTAAATGTATTGGTGGGTTGAATGTGTTGCCATCTATGTTCGAAACACTATTACAGCTGAAAATTTTTCAATGCAATGAGTACTGATCTATTGGGCGAACAGAATACTAAGTAGGCGCCGAAAAGAAACCTGAGAATTTAATTTTCCTAAAGTACAATGAACCTTTCCTTTATATATAAATTCAATATTCAAAGTTTTGCCCATCGCTAGCCACACATTTGTACCATTTTTCTGGCAATTCATGGATACCCGTTTTGAAAAATTCGACCGGTTTGGCCGCAATCCACGAATCGATCCATTTTTTGACATCATCGAAATGACGGAAGTGCTGGTCAGCCAGGCCATGTTGCATCGATCGGAAGAGATAGTAATCGCATGGCGCAAGGTCTGGACTATACGGCGGGTGAGGTAGGACATCCCATTTGAGCGTTTCAAGGTAAGTTTTAACGACGTTTGCAAATTAACTTTATCGTGTCTTGCGACCGTTTCCAGCCGTTTTTCCTTCAGTGCTCGGCTCAAACGCATCAATTGTCGTCGGTAGACCTCGCCTGTGATTGTTTCATTCGGTTTTAGCAGCTCATAATACACAACACCCTTCTGGTCCCACCAAATGCACAGCATAACCTTCAGGCCATGAATATTCTGAACGGCCGTCGATGTTGAGGCATGTCCGGGGTATCCATACGTTGCCCGACGTTTTGGATTATCGTTTTGATGGCACGAATGTAGACATTTTACGGCTTTATAAAAACTTGTGTGTTTTCACTAATGACCAATAAACTAGACTGAAATAATTAGACAATGACATGAAGTTTCTGATGTGACAGCTGTCATGGTCAAAATTCACCTCAGAGAAATAGATATGAAGTTGTCTGCAATAACATTTTCAACCGGTAGTTCTATTTTAAAAAATAAATAGAAAAAAAAATCTTCGCGTTTCGACGTCCGTGATGGACGAACAATTTACATACCTAAAAGTTTGTACGGAACCTTTGTTGCGCGAGTCCGACTCGCACTTGATCGGTTTTTTATAAATTTTCCGCATTCAAGAGAATATTCCTACCCTTCTGATGACAAGTTATTTGTATTGCAACCCCCATAGAAGTACACATTCTGTAGAAATTACAAATATCTCCTTGTTATGGCTCAGAAAATAAGGGCTGTGACAAATGAACGGACGGACGGAGGCGGAGGAGTAATAACTTTCTGTTGGAACAATTTTGGTATGGAACCCTAAAAATTTCTCTAGGCTATAAATAACGTCATAATGCTAGCGGATAAAGCGATTGGAAGGGATAATGGAGTTAACAGAGATCAGTACTGATGCACACTGCTTTTGAGCTTCTTTTAAGGATGAAAATACACGAGTCTGGAATCCCTGCACTTGATTATATGACTGAAATGATGAGAATTCCTACCAGTTCAGGTGTTTCGTTAACATTCAATAGGGATTCAGCCGGCTGATTTTCAAGAGCACTATTTATAAAATAAAGCACGATTTTGAACTCAGTCGAGCAGTCGCTGAGCGGTCTTGGGAGCATCTGACCAGATTTGATTGATGTATGTATATGACAGACAGATCTTATTTACTTACTTTCTTATCAGGTAATTGAACCTTGAAGAGCCTGAACCTTAGCTAAAGCTTCTTTCCATTCTTAACGTTCACGACATCCGCGATTGCTGAACCTTTGGATGGCGGGATTAAAAGAACGTGCTTAATGTGGCTTAATATTGGAGCACAAGGATTTTTACTTTTTCGGATTATATGCTTATCATTTTAAATCTTCTAAGGTTTGCTATTGCACATAAGCCTCCGTTTTTCGATGGTCCCTTAAATCTGCTCTGCTGTCTTACATATCGTCCAATATTGTTCTCCATCATTCCGCGACAATTGGCTGAGACTTCCCCTTGATTTCGGTGTTTCTCGATAATTTTATTTCGTGTGTAGTGGTCATATTGCTTTTAGAAGAAGATTCAAATCACCATTAATCCATTTTTTTGCCTTATTTTCTTGGAATTTTCAATTTGTCCCATTCAGTTTAAAGGCCATCTGTAAGGTTTCCTACGTTTTGGAATTGTCGTTCGCCTGGGTATACAGCTATGGAGATATGTCCCCATACATTCTCAATTATGTTGAGGTCTGGAGACAATGCTGGCCAGTCAAAATAGAAACGTTGTTACGCTCGAAGAACTCTTTTACTTTTCGGGCTGTGTTAATTGAAATGCACGAAGGTCTTATTTTGGTCCAAATCATGATCCTTCCTCCAACTTGTTGTTGTCGTCTAAAAAAACAGCTCGCCTTCAGTCAAATCATGAGAATAATGTCGAAATCCGTCAGGTCCATCAAGGCAAATGCGTTACTCAGCGGTGAAGGTGACAGTTCTAAAAACGCTTCTTCAATTTTTATTATTTCGGGGATCTCAATAGCGTTGTAGTGGAACGAGTTTTGTTTTCAAACTCTTTTAGTATGTTCCGCTTCAGCTAACCCATGATAAGGCCATACAAAGGGATATGTCTAAGTTCGGATATACTATACGTTCTGTATACTCTTTTTTCGCAGGAAGATAGACTCTCTAATGATGTAGATACAGGTTTTACTAAAATGCTTTGCGAAGATGTGTGGTTTCGAAAATGTATGTATTCTTGGACTTACTAAGTCTCGTGATCATTAGGATATACGTCTTCAAAGGACAGAGCCTTCTTTGTAAGGGTTGATGGTGACAATTCGCTCAGTTTATCTAATTCGGATAAGAGTATGTCAATGATGACGAGAAATGTATTAACCCTGCAAGTATCACTCACGGTCATACTCGTTTCTTCATCGGGTGTTTCATCAGCAATTTTTTTTCTTTTTGGTTGTCCTTTTTCCAGGTCTTTTGTGTACTCCTTCGACGCACTTAATTCCATTGCCATTTCTTCGAAATTCTCGTTGATCTACGAAGAACTTTTGAGGAGCGTCATAATGATAGGCTACAGTAATCACATCTACGGTAGAAGCCTGGATTTCAACATTTGCTTTGTTTACTCTTTCCAAAAAAACATTCCTCACAAAAACCATTTTTAATTTTGAAAGAATTCCTCTTGCTTCGTTTTGTGTAATAGGCTTTTCGGTGCAATCATTCCTGATTGTTTCCAAATTGTTCATAACTTCATGCCACGAATTTCTCAAACTTTTGTATGCATCTTCTCTAGCTTACCAACTTGTTAGGTTCACTCTCTTGGCTCTTTCGCCTTCTCCGACTTAAGTCATCAATATCTTCCAGCGTTGTGTCGAATTTGAAAAAGTAAACGTATATTTCTTGAAGCAACATGAGGAATATACAAGCTTCTGTGCAAGATTCAACAGTCGCTGTTGCCACTAAATCTAAAGACTTGGCAGAGCAAGGAACGATAAATACAAACGGTGCTAGACTTTGAATTTTAGCTTGTAAACCATTCTATGTACCAGACATATTTGCGGCATTGTCATGGTAGGAAGCTTAAAGTGGTGGTTCAGAAACCTAATTAGCACTATGTGGAATTTTAATGCCACAGCTATGTTACCTTATTTTGGATATGAGTATTTGAGGCATTTAAGAAGGACATTAGTTGCTTAATGTCCTTAGCGGAAATCCCATCAATTGAATTGAAGAAGAGTTTTCCAAGCGCTCGCTGTCTGGCGCAAGCAAACGCCGGACAGGCGCAAAGGAAGTGTGCAAGGGTTTCACTCTCAGCTGTGTTTTTGCAGCTGCGACAGTGTGAATTGTGTAGGATGCCAGGCCAGTGTCCAGTGCAGACCGCCACTAGTCTAGCAATATAATGACGGTTTCGCCGAAGGAGAAATGATAACCTCCTCCTCAGGAGAGCGCTGAAGGGCTGATCCCTGTTTAGCAAGTTCATCGGCCATCTCATTACCTGCGATGTCTCTGTCACCATCATCATCCAGTGCCACCGGGAAATGCGACTTCTATCTGAGAGACAACAGAAAATCGTCATGCAAAAATCGTTTTGATTTCTACAAGGTAGCAAAAAAATACAAAACAAAATTCGGTCCCCAGATTTGCCGCCCCAAAAATCTGCCTCTGTCTTAGCTCAAGCCTGCTGGTAAATCCACCACTGTCTAGGAGGCAGTGCCTTTGATACCATTTTTTTTCCTTGAGTTTGACCATCTTTGTTCGGCTTTTTACGTTGCCTTACCTAGCAGTGTTGCCTTATTGACTCACGCAAGAGGCTTAATGGGAACACTATTGGCCGGAGGCAGATAAAACAGTTAAAACTGCAAACAAAATATTTATTTCGCGTACCAAATGACGTGAAAAAAGGAAAAAGTGGTGCAAACTTATGAGGCTTGATTTGATTGAACCTAAAAGCACTAGATATGTGTGTGAAGATCATTTTGATGTAAGTACCTATGTATCTATTTATAAAAGCTGCCTATTTCTGATTGATATACCTATTGGGCCTGCACACCCAAGATGAATTCATCACGGGCCAAACCAGATTTGTGCGAAAATGAAGTGAGGTGGAAAACTAATGCACATACAACTTTTTACTTTTTGACGTGTAAACTGAAATTCTTACACTGTGGAAGGAGATTCATGTAGTATACAGTTTCTCCCAAGAACTAAATCATTCCGGGTGTGCTTGATGAAAAGTATGAAAATGGTTATGGCCGTATCGTAGTTCAAACCAAAGAGAAGTGACAGATTGATCTTTTGTCGCTTCTTCTTTTAAAACACATTGCTCGTCAATAATATTGCCCTAACAAAATACTATAAAATCCTTCGCACTAAATTCATCTTTTTCAGTCTTGTATTTGCAGATCAGATAGTGAAGCGAAGCTTTAATCTGAATGTTGATATTTTGACGTTGATATTTGCACGTTTTTAGTTTTACGGTTTTTACATTCAGTTACGAATTTATTAAAAAAGGTTATACCTTCAGTAATATTTTAATCAGAAACCTAGTTGGTTTTTTCCAGTGACATTTTACTTACGTAGTGGCAGGTTCCCCACTTCTTTTAAAGAGCCATATCAAAAATGCTACAGTGTGCTTACATCCTCCTTGATTAGCAGCACAATCGTGACAGACTACACTTTCTACTTTTCCTTCGTTTTTATCACAAACTTACGTGCAATGCTAAAGCTTACTTTTCACTTTATGTTCAGGTGAAATTCTGCATTTTACAGTGCATTTCGACCTTTCGCGTTTCACTTGAACATATCCAATAGCTTCATCTCAGTATGATGCTCGACCCGACCTGAAAAAAAATCGATACTCTTGATATCGTGTCCCTCAATACTACAAGTCATATAAACATGACAATATATGACAACCAGTAATGCAACTGTTTATGAATAGTTTTTTTATTTATAAATCATTTTGTAAATTAAACCGTGTGGCTGATGAAACAAACTTAAAAGTAGATACATACTTACTTAAATAGTTTAACTCCTTTTATTTCAGCGCTAACATATGACGGATTTGAAGAAAAAAAGTCCATCACTGTGTATATGTCAATGCTTGGCAAATTATCACTTTGTCCTTTTGCGAAACCTTCTTTCATTATAGTGAAATAAAAAAAAAAACATAGAACTATACTTTTATAACAACAAACGGCGCTAGGGCCCTGGCGCGACAACGAAACTAATAATAACGAAGCATTTGAATGATTTTTGGTGCGACGATCTCGGACGGGCTAAATGACGTAACAGGCGAATCGAAAAATGCAAAAATGCGTAAACTTCAATGGTTTATTTCTCAGTCATTTATTGATGGATTTCAAACATTTTTTCAGTGATTTATGAGTTTTGGTCTGTATTTTGATACTATAACGTTACAACATCATGAAACTTCTCCATTAAACGATAAATCCGCATCCTTGTATTCGTGAATTGCATTGGTAAATATGTCAGCTTGCTCCCTCAAAACAGGAGACTTCTTAAGTAAGACTGATCCAATGCATAGCCAACATCTTTTTAAATTTTTTTTTAATTATTTGCTCGCTCTTCAAGAGGATATTAAGACTCTTATAATGCGTGTAGCACAGAGCGGGCGGAAGAATTAGGAGAAGAATGAAAGATTGTGTAGTGGTTTGAGAAACTCAGGTGTAATTAGTTCCAACTCACTTCCGTGGGTGGAGCCCGAAACGGGACGAAAGATTTTGATATCGACCTATTTGCTTTAACCTTATTCGCAGGATTTTATTCGACATTAGATTTGATGTATGAACTTTGAAAGTTTGGAAGATTTAGCTTAAACACCCCGCTGTCAGTGTTATGCCTTCACAGCAGAGCCATCTACACACAAACTGCGATTTTGAAAACACGAATTAGGAACTAAGCCGATACAACAACCACTACAACAATACCACCCATTAGTCAGACTACTATCATTGGTCGACCAACCCAGTGATAGTGCCATTAACTTGATCCCAATGGCAAATGGTGACTGGACCAGATTCGAAAAACTAGACCACTACTCTAGGAATCGAACCTGGGACCTATCAATTGAATCAATTGAAAGGCAGGCGCTCTACCAACTTCACCACCCAACTGTTAAGTTAAGATCGCTAACATTACCATTCCAGGAACCGAGTAAAAGTGTGCAAATTCTTTGCTTTCAACAATTTGCTTCACGAAAGCGAGACTTCATTAATTTTATGTTTGTTCAAATTCAAGTGTCAAGCGTCAGCACGCCTTATCACGCAATTCCCAAGTCAACAACTGTCAAAGTTTTTTTTCTTTTTGCATACGGGATGTTAAATCCATTTTAATTACTTGAAACTCGTTGCCTTTCCCATATGGGAGCGAGCACGTTTGGAAGAATCCTTTTTTTGTTTTTGTCCCTTAATTGTCTAATTAAAATGGTTTAAGCAAAGCAATTAGATGGCCCGCCTACGAGTCGGTTCCCTCGTGAATATTTCATGCAACTTACGCATTATTGCCACCGAAGAAAAAATACCCTTAAGCTCTGACTTATTATTTAATTAAAGCGCCAACGGTCGGCGGGGAAATTAAAACTAATTACCCAGACCAAAGGTGTATAAATGTTTGATGCAACAGGACATTAAGATCCTTATATATACGGCTCGCTAACATGCCCCAATGGGTAGTTTGTCAGGCATTTCAAGAGACCAAGAGTCATCATGACCAACAAGCTGGAATCTAAGGAAGCCTTCCGATACGTTTGGTACGGCTTGAGATTTCTCGGCATCCATCCATTCGAGACTCACAAGACCCTGTATCAAATTTACTCGATACTTGTGACAGTTGGTGTGACTTTTCTGGCTCCGCTGCAATTGGTCATTCAAGCCTTCTTCGTTGAGTCCTTTGCCCAGCTTATGTTGAACATGTCGACGAGTTTTGAGCTCTCTTGCTGCTCCCTGAAAGTTTGCGTGATATTTTATTTTCGGGCCAAGCTTTTGAAGACGCACGACTATCTGGAGAAGCTCGACCGAAGGGCTGAGGAGTTTCCTGCCGACAAAGAGCGCATGGAGAGTATTGTGAAGAATTGCCGCCGGATTTATATCATATACAAAGTCCTATTTTGGTTGACGTTGAGTTTTTTTGCCATAGCTGGAGCTTTGACGGGGCGACTGATCTTCGACGGGTGGTTACCCTTTGATTGGAAATCGTCAACAAAACTGTATATAGCGGCACTGAGCTACCAGTGGTTCAATGCGTGCTACCAGTGCATCATGAATCTGACCAGTGATGTCTACTCGGTGCTGTATGCCTATGTTTTGCTGGGACACATGGAATGCCTGTCGAGGAGGATTTCCAGCATCGGCTATGGTGATGATGATAAGAATTCTGATGAGAAGTACCGCGAATTGATTCGGTGTATCTACGATCATAGGAATACCTTGGAGTGAGTTTAGATTGCCTTTGATGACGTAACTTTAAAGCCACTTCTTTTGTAGGTATTTTGATTCATTGAGTTATGTGATTTCGGGAACGATTTTTGTTCAGTTTCTGGTGACGGCCTTTGTTTTGTGCATGACAGCGATTTCTTTTCTGATGTTCACACAAAACTTAACTTATTTGGTGACGTCATTTTGCTATATTACCGCAGTCTTGGGGGAAGTATTGCCCTGCTGTTATTTGATTAATGAAATAATGGACGCTAGTTCCAACATGACAACCGCAATTTATTCGTGCAACTGGATGGATCAGGATAGGAGATTCCGTCGTGCTGTGATAACATTTATGCAACGATCGCAGAAGCAAAACACGATAATGGCTGGACGCTTGATTCCCATATCCTTGCCAACATTTATGAGTGTAAGTTTTCAAATAAGCTTGGCTCTGCAAATCTTGATTGTTTGTTAATTTTTTAGTTGATCCGTGTTTCTTTTTCGATGTTTACACTGCTGGCTAGTTGGTAAAATGGATTAAGGGTTTCTTTTACACGTGATGATTGGAAAAATCTAGAGTTAAAGAAGCTGATGCTTACATACATATGTAGTATGCTGGTAGAAAATAATAAACTGTAAACTGACTGGACAACATTCGAGCTTGATTTTCGTCTGCCTCATTCATTAATGAAAGAGTTTCAGTCTAGTGGCCAACCGATGTATCCACAATGCTGCTGATGGATCTTGAATGAAATCCAGCCTTCAGTTCAGAGGTTTACGGCGTTTACAAGTTAAATATAAACGAGAACAAAGCCTTAAATAGGGTAGACAGTTCAATCGGTCGAGCCCTGTTAAACGGTACTGTTTGACTGCAAATAAAAGAAGTCGAGATGACCAATAATGACCCCCTTCAAATATGAAAATGACCCTCAGGAGCAGCCCCAAAAACAGCACTGTATCGGTCCTCTAGTTCATAGAAGTTATTGTTTAAGCCCGTAGTACACGACATGCAAATCGTTGCATGTACATGCGGGCCTGACGTCACGCAAAACTTCCGCATTTGGGTAAAATAATCGTTGCAGGCAACTTGTGTTCGAATGTCGTTGCATGGTTGTACACGGCATGTAAAATTTGTTCCAAAAACGTCGCATGTTTCCATGCCACAGTGGCCCTCGCATGGAAACTATTTGCATGTATTTTTACATGCGTCCTGCGCACATGTAGCGTACATGCAAAACAGCATAAACATTGGTTTCCTAGTACACGACATGTATCCATGCGAACATATTTTTTCGCTGTCATTAGTACACTTGAAGTGTGTTTCAGTTTGATATTTTGTAAAATTTTTAGATGTCGAAAAAGAACTGGAAAAGATTGTTATTTTGGCAACATATCAAATTAACATGCCAAAAAAGCTGAGTACAGTGAGTTCAAAACTTAGGGAGGTGTATTTGCGTGAAAGGGTTGAGCAGACTAATTTGATTACTTGCTAGGTAATCCAAAAGTCTGATGCCATTGTGCGAACGAATTGATGTTGTGACAGAACGCGATTGTTGCGGGCTTTGTACATTAGGATGGCGATGACTCCATTGTGATTTATTTCTGCATCCTTTTTTTGCAGATTTCTGCCGTTTTTTTTTTTTTTTTGGGCTTCAGTTAAAAAGTTGTATTAATGGTCTCGATAACATGAGGGCAAAAATTAAATTTTCGTCATGCTGATTTGTCAAACCATGCCTACTTTTTTTCCATGTGCCAAATTGCTTCCATTGCGGATGGGGGTCCCTCGAAGGACGATCTGAGTTTGGCCGTCGCTGATCCCTTTTAATTATAAAACTTGTAACCGAAAGTATATTTTAAAATTCCTAATAAAGAAACGAACAAAGTTCCAACAACCATAAAAAACAAGCGTTCGAATCATTGGGGGAGGATGAACCCTAAGTATTTACGATATCGATGCTTTTGATTTTCATATGTTTTATGAAATAAATTTTGTGTGAATTATGGTGGGTTTTGCTAGGGAAGCACAGAATTCGTACGTCTGAACTACCACTTGTGGAGCGAACAATAAGCTCAAGAAAGTATTTATGACGGACACATTTGAAAACCGTCAGAAATATATTTTAACTGAAACTCGTTGGCATTTTAATGGGGTCGATTGTAAAAATATGAATGTTAAATTTTGCCAATCTATATTTGAAAGCATTGTTCTTTGGATTAAATCTAAAAAAAAAAGTTTTAATTTTTGCACCCTTTTTTATCTCAAGATTAAGTTAAAAAGTATTTAAGTCGTCAAAAACGCAAGCTGAATAATATTTTAACGAAATAAATCTATTGCGATCACGTCCTAGTGCTTGAAACATACTACTCATGTGAAATACATGCGACGGTACGAATTCGTGCACTCGCATGCTAAAAAGTCACATGTTTGCATGCAATAAAGGCGTAGCATGGACGCACATGTACATGCGAGACTATATGCGAATGTCACAAATATGTGTAGTTCACGAGATGCAAGCTCCATGCAAGTTTTATAACGCATTTTGAGGTCAGAATAACGTCAGGCCGCATGTACATACAACGATTTCCATGTCGTGTACTACAGGCTTTAGAGAACTCATTCTTGTGACATTGTGCAGGATATTCGCATTTAGATGGAAAGTATATCATCGTCTCTAATGTTCATTTCCATAGCGTCTTCTATCCTGACATATCCGTTTGATAAAACATTCTCCCCAAAATATCCAACTCTTGTTCCGGAGTCAATCTAGGGTCCATCTATGTAGAAAGCCACTTTTTCACTGCAGTCTTTTTCTTCACCCTCTTTGAGTTCCATTTTCATTGTGATAGAATAATGGAACTGCAGTATTTAATCAGAGTTTTTTACAGTAGATATGGATTGGTTTTAGATTCGTTAGATTCGAGCGTGTTTCGATCTCATCTATCCAGTAGCTCCTTAGCAGCCGAGTCTTTGGAATTTCGTGCCACTTCCAACCTAGCATTTCTCTCCCAGACAATCGAACAATCAAGAATTTTATTTCAAACTAAAGGATTTGCAAATTTTAGTGTCTCAGGACTTGCCTAACATCTTTGTGCTCAAGTAGAAAACTATGTACACATGCTCGTTGAGGGGTTCAGCTATATACTTTTTTTACCCACTCTTTTTCAATTCTATCATGACGCCATTCAGGTAAATACTTTTAAATTAAGGGGTTTTGACTTCCATCTTTTGAAGAGCATTATCTCGGTATTTATCGAACTTACAGCTTTTTGAAATTTTAGGGCTTACTTGTACAAGTGATAGTCCAAAGATTATCCAAGAGTGTGGAGAGGTATCACTTTGAAGCCTTGGGATTCCAGTGTCTTTATAATTTATTCGACCACTAGCAGCCATAGTAGCGTTGAGAAAACCTCTAACTGTTTTGTTCCCTAAACTCTTACCAGAGCTTATCTGGTCTTACTATAAACTGCTCTCAGCCAGAGTGAACCATTCAATAATCATGATGGCAGCAAAAATGCGATGATGGCCGATCTCAAGTCATAATTATTATCGTACACTAAAACCTTAAACCGTCCTTAATTATTATCGTACAACAGAATGCTAAAAGTTTGCGATGTGCCTCAGCATTGTTCCCCCAATTCTAATGAAATGAAGCACTGCATGCGCCAATAAGGCAGACTAACTGCAAACGAATTACACTTTTAAGTACGGCTCTGTTGATTCTGATGAAACCACACTCGTATATTGCAAAGATCTTTATCTTCACCAACAAAGTGAAAACGTTATTGTGAATAAAAACAAACTTAGAATTAAACTAGTACCAGTCGAATTTATTAGCACACGAAAGGTTCCGCTCTGCAGCAACATATTTTTTAAGTTCCTTTATTCTGCGCGTAAAATTAAAAAAAAACACGTTTCTTGTGTGGGGACACCCTTTAATTTTACAGTTTTTTTTTATTATTTATTGTTTAAGCGTTCATAGTAGTTTCCAATTTGTGAAAATAACAAATATCTTCCATTATGGCTCAGGAGATGCAGCCCTGTGACGGACGGACGGACAGACTTTTAAAAAGGGTTCCGTAGACTCACTTTGGGTACGTTAGAATAAAGAAAAAATTCACACTATTAAAGAAAAAATCTTAAATATGCATTTCTCATAAATAACCCTTAAGTTCATCATATTATTTTTAACGGTTCCGTTCCCAAAGGGTACAAAGCAACCCTATTACTAAGCTTCCGATTTCCGTCCGTCCGTCCGTCACGGAGTTGTATCTCCTAAGTCATTATAGCGAGACACTTGCAATTTTCACAGAAGTTGTACTGATATTGCCGCTCCAACAACAAATTATAAAAATGATATAAAATTAAAAATAAATGGGTGTCACCATACAAAAAAAAGTGCATGAAATTGCAACTCAACTTAGCACATTACAGAGACAATTAGTTTCATAGAACAACTTAGCAGCTTTTTTAAGTATGCAATCATTTCGCCGATTGAAAACAATGTAAAAGGTAGAATACAAATAAGAAAGAAAAAAACATTTTGCGAACGAATGTCAAAATGTTTCTACGAAGTTTCACATCCATGTAGACATGTTTTGCTTTCGTGGCAATTCTCAATCCGAAAAAAATATTTACAACGTCAATTTTAAAAAATAATTTGTTAAAATATGTATTTCATGTGATTTTGTCCAGCATTTCAATAAATCAGTAAAAACAGAGGTTTGCAAAATGAAGAAATATAGTACATAAACATTCAACGACATTGCGTGCGTTGATTACGCGTTTAAGGCACACAAGGATATTAAATGCTCAGATTTAATTTTTCTTAATTTAAAATAGTTTCCAATCCCTTCTCTAGAACAATTTCTTGAATACATTGACAACTATAAATTAAATACGCTCCACAATCACATCATTATTTATTTTCATGAAAATACCATAATAAATTACCCCGTTTACATGACGGATTAAATCCGGCTTCAACCCGGATGAAGTGCTATTTAAATGCAGATCGGATAAGAATAAGAATAAGATTACTGGATATGATCATAAAATTTGTGTGGGATCAGAATCAGTTTTTGTTTATTTATTTAGAGAGAGAGGCAAAAATTATTCTCTTCACTTTGTGTTTATATTTCTGTCGTTCAAATCAAAATGGCGATTAGGAATATTCTTAATAAGAAGAAACTAAAATTATGCCAGAAAAAAACATAGACGAGAAAAATATTTGCAGCTCTTCGAGAGAAAAGAACTGTCAACCTGAATCCGTTTTCAATCCTATTTGGATTCGATCCCTCGATCCGTTCATGTAAACGGGAGGGTTGTGACACGCGTTAGGGAAATTGAAGTTCGCACTAACACCACTACAATTTGACGTTTGTCAACGAATTCCAAACGAATGTAATCTCGGTTTCAGATGAATTCCTTGCTGAAAGTTGCAAAATAAAAATATTTCGGAATCAAAGTGATCGTTTTAAATACTTATTTGTTTAAAAATTTTAATTTCCCATCTTAAAGCTCTTGTTATTATTGGAATTACAAGTAAACCAATGCGATGTCGAGGTTTTACTTTTTCTGGCTTAATCTTCTACACCTCTTTAATTAAAGAAACATAGTGTTGTATATTCTTTCGCGGTGCGGAACCCTTCGTGTGAGGGTCAACTTTCACTACTTCTCTACTTTTTTTTTTACTACAAAACATTGTTTACTTTCTTGGGTGTACTCATCAGCAAACCATTAGAGTAATTTTTTCAACATCACTAACCATGAAAACTTTCACCAACCCCGTCGACGAAGAATGCAAATAACATTCGCTGTTATCCACCCGAATTCGAGTAGCTCATCCAAAAATGAGCAAGCAGGAAACCGCTGCTGCCGCAATATCAACAACCAAAGGCAATTCTATTAGTCTGCCCCGGCTTGCGGATGAACGCATGAAAAGGCCGCTTATTTCGAATCAGGCTCTTGTACACTTACTAATCTCTGGACTTATTACTTCCCCCTCACCATAAATCCGTCGTCTGCCAATAATACCGTATTACGATACTGCCTTATAAAGCAAGCTAATAAAAGCTTTGCTACAGCATCCGCTCCAGACATGTTTAGTTACATGTGACCGGTACCATTAGAGCCAATTGGAAGGTTTTTGTAAATGTATTTTTTTTTTATTGGAAGCATCTCCCGTACGACGACGGGAGAAGCCTCAAAAAGCACGCTACGCCACAGAACAGCAGAATCACATTAAACAAATTACAACGTTTGGTTTGGTGAAGGACATGCGAAGGACTATTATTTATTTTCGACAACGGCGGATGATGGTGATTCTATACCGTATCGGAATGAAACCAAAATCCGGACACACTGCATTTTGTGTGCATTAGCTGGTGCTGATGTTACATGGCTTGACGGTCGGTCGGTAGGTCTGTAATAACTCCTCGTAGAGCTTTGCCGTCTAATGAGCCAAAAAAATGTTACGATAAATGTCGAGTATCTATCCGGGAAATTGAGCGGTTCCATTTGGATTAGTCGATGGATTTGTGGGTAAACAAACGACGGGATGCGGTGAAGTTGTGTTTTGAAAGCGATTCGGTGATTGAATGACGGAAACGATGCATAAAAATGGTACTCAAATCAGATTTTGGCGTAGAATGACAGGCTAAAATTTTCTTTTTTGAACCATGAACATCGCTAGAATTGTTTGGAACTGTAATGCAGCTGAACAAATGGATTTCGTCTGCTCGTTCGGGTTTCACGTACACTTTTTTGAAGAAGCTGGCAAAATAAAAGAATATATGTTATTTTTCTGTATGATGGCAGCTTTCCTGTTAGCCTGGAAATGGCCTTAAAAAATATGACAGAAATAAGACCAACAAGAGATATCGCTCAAAAGTAATATCACATTTTCTTTCCTTGGAGAAAATAAATACTTTTCTTCTTAACAGTTTGGCTTCAGAACTGAAAGGAGGATACGCTTCTTAACTATCGTACGCAAGCTTTAATTGGCATAAACGATGCAATCTGCAACTCGTACACTATTTTATATGAAGCTTGAAAATGTAGTCTCTAGAGATTTTATATTAAAAATGTTTGCATCGTTTATAAAATATCTGTTTAATGACTGCGGTGCTAACTACACTGGGGTCCCACAGGGATCAAGGTTTGGCCCTATCTTATTTTTTCTTTCAGAATTAACTTTTTAAAACTTGGGAAACCAAGGTAGTTCAATTTTATTTATTTTGAAAGTCGACATTCAATAATCAAGTCATAAATATTATATCGAAATTTCTTTCATGTTCGAAATGCGCCCAGTGCTCCAACAATTTAACGATTGGTTCAGCGTTTTCAGTAACAAGGAGCTGTCTGTGATCTTCCGCGTCCAAGAAGAGCTCGTACAGTTCGAAACGATGTGAACAATGATCGGGTGCAAGCAAGTATTGGGGAAGACCCCGAAACTTCCAACAGACAACGTTGTCAACAGTTGGTGATGTCTATGCGCTCTTTGCAAAAATTGTTAAGACCTTTTTCCATATGAGATTCAATTGGTTCATGAGTTGAAAACTGCATTCAGTATGCTCGGCATTTTCAACACATGTTCTAAGAGAACAACGATATTTTCACAAACTCAAAATGAACCATGAGGCCCATTTTAACCTGACATGTAACTTGAATTAACATATTTGGAGAATAAAGGCATCGAACCTGCTCGCACCGCACCCACTTAGAAGCAGAGTATGGTGTGAAATATTCTCAGCAAGCATTATTGGACCATATTTTTTCAAAAACGAAAAATAAGTTGAGATTAATGTGGATGATTTTCAATACTGGACGATGATTGAAATTTTTTTAAGGCCAGAGGTAAAGAACAATACAAAATTATGGTTCCAACAAGATGAAGCCACAGCTTCGTCCAACTATGGCTCTCCTGAGGGAAAATTTTCAGGGATCGGATAATATCGCGTTTTTCTGATTTTAACTGGCCACCGCGTTCGCCCGATTTATGGGCTATTTTTTTAAAACATAATGTGCAAATATTTCCAAACCAAAGTCTTAGTTTTAATAAATGCTAAGAGTCAATAAAATCAGAAAAAAATTGATTTATCAAATAAATTTTAACTTTTCTTATGCGCCACCCTGTACAACACCCTTTATGTATCGCCTCAGACTAGTTTGCTAAGGAACATTTTAGCAGACATTGTGTACTATGATAAAGTTGCACGTCCGCTGGCGCAAAATCATACTTTTTGTCCAAGTGAAAATCAATTAAATCAACATTCTATTTCCTCGCCAATAAACAAAATTAGTTTGATAAAAATTTAAGATTTCAATAAATAAAAAATGGGACATAGTTAAGGCCGTCACTGGTGAAGATGATTTATCCGAAAAGGATTCAAAATATTGGATGATTACAGTCAAACCCATATATAGTACAATCACATCGCTTATTAGAACAAGCAAATTCCCTCCGCAAATTGTTTTTAAATTTCTGAATAAATGCTGCTAAAATGCGATATTGAATGGCCCAATGTTGAAGGAACAAGCAATAAAATTTGCTCAAATGCTTAATGTTGGGAACTTTGAACCAAGCAATGGGTGGCTTACTCGTTGGAAAGCAAGGAACAACATAAATTTACAGAAGATTCAGGGTGAAAGAGGAGATGCAAACAATTGGAAGCAGAATACACATCCAACATTGCCAACACTTTTGAAAGATTATGATTCAAAAAAATTATTTAATGCGGACGCAAGCGGTTTGTACTTTCGTTCATTTCCAAGTGGTACAATGGCATTTAGGGGAGACCATCCAACTGATCACAAAAGCCAAAAGGAGCGAATAACTCTTCTTTTTTTGGCTAACATGAATGGCTCCGAGAAAAAATATATGCCATAGGCAGGGCAAATCAACCTCACTCTTTCCGTGGCAAAAATGTGGCAATAAAATATTTCGCAAATAAAAAAGCCTGGATGATCAGTCTTATATGGACTGAAATTCTGATCGAACTGGACAAATCTTTACAAAAAGACAATCGAAATATTATTTTGTTTGCCGATAACGCTGCTTGCCACAAACTACTCGATGGAAAAAAAGTTGAACAATATTAAATTTTGTTTTTTGCCTCCAAATGCCACTTCCATCATTCAACCGCTAGATCAGGGTATTATAAGATGCTTCAAAGTCTATTACAGGACAGCTGTTGTCTTTGGAAAAGTATCAAACAATGTGCGATTTTTCAAAATCAGTAATTTAAGATTTACCAAGCGTTTTTTAATCTTAAAACTAGATAACTATTTTAGAGGCCCTAAGCATGTCCAAACGCTCCTGGTGGTTTGTAACCCCTACAACTATAAGGAATTGTTTTATTAAAGCTGGTTTTGATAAAACTTCAACTCCAAAAAGTGAACCAGAGGAGATTATTCAACTCCCAATCTCAAGTGAGGAATTTGAGCAGTTTGTGGACTGTGATCTCAACATAAGCTGCTATGGCGAGCTTACAAATGAAGAGATTTTGCAAGAAGTGTCTCAACATTCTTGCGACCCCTTAGATAGCAGTAACAATGAAGACTTTGAAGCTGTGCATCAACCGAGTCCATCTTACACAGAAATAGCTGCTGTTATTTCTACTTTAAGAACTTTCCTCGAAATAAAAAATTAAGAAACTGATCTTATTGATAAGATAGAAGAGAAGTTTGTAAATATAATTTTTTCAAACGGTATACAAAAGAAAATCAGCGACTATTACGCAAAAGTATAACTTTTTTTGCAAAATTGTAATTGTAAGATGTTTGTATGTACTTTTGTATTTTGATTCTTTTCTGTTATATTTTGAGCTGATTGCATATATATGTAAACGTTCTACTATTCTTTATATCGGTGTACAATAAAACGCCTGAAATAACTTCAGATTTCGTCTTTATATGTATATTGTTTTTGATCTTTTTTTTGCCAGAACGGATAAAGTCACAACCCGCTTTTGGTCACATTATTTCACTGCATACATAATGTGATATTAAACGAGTTTGATTGTAGTGGAAAATTTAAAAGAAGGAAAATACCTAGGTTTACGGAGGAATTCTGTGGGCCTATTGAGGATGGGATAAATGTGTTTCTTTCCAGAGTTGTTTGTTGTGAGAATAATTTTAAGTTCAAGTCTTGAAGCTTTTTATCAGCTTAGCGACGGCACAATTTGCGAATTTGTTAAGAATTTTATCTGAACTACTTTGATTACCAAGAAATGAATTTGAAATATATTTTTGAGTCATTTTTAAACTGATTTCGCCTTAACCATAACATAGAGAGATGTACCATTGCGGACTTTTTTCAAGAACTTTTTGAGTTCTTTATCTGTTCTACAAGAGGCAATTCAATATCCTTAACCGTTAAAGCAGTTTTCTCAACAAACGCATTCGCACGACCGTATTTCAGTGGGTTGCCACGAAAGACCCTTTAACATAAACTTACAAATATTATAATATTAGACTAGATAAGAAATTAGAAACTTTCAAATTTTCTCTTACTTTCGTTTCAAGGGAAGTATTTCATATTTTCGTCATATGCCCGAATGTTGGCTTGCCTACTATAAGGGGGTTCAGCAAATGTTCTTTCGATGTTCGTATTTTCGATTACTATATTCTAAGTGTCATTTTACGTTCTTTAAATTTAATTGAACTACGACGGAAGTATAATCAGCGCCAAAATTCATGAAAAAATATTGAATAGTTATGCAAAACCATCCAGGACCTTACTTAAATAAACACAAAAAATTGCAACAAAATCAGTCCCGCCGTATAGAAGGAGTTCAGTGACATACACACACCTGAGTAAAAAAAATATTTCATTTTTATTCGTTCGGATGTACAGCGGCCGCACGAAAACCGCCAGTTGTTCAAGATCCCCGGCCGTGCGGAGGCTGTGTGAGGTCCGTTTGTCGGACAAATACGGCTTTACATATTTTTATATGGCTGCACAACGGCCATACAGTAAAGGACTGAAGGCTACATCCCGGCAGTACGACGGCTGTCGACAAAAATGTGGACACCTATTCCACATGCGTATTACGGGCTTATTACTTACTTAATATAATGCATATACTTTTTTTTCTAATAACCTATTTTCTTTTTTGAGTTGCGTTTATGAACGGCCGCTCTACATCCGTGCGGAACAAAATGAAATATGAGAGAGGAGATGCTCCTTCGACGACAACATAGCACCAACTGACTTCTCCCTTTTGGACGCGGTTTACCTATATAAAAAGCCATCGTATTCTTTTCTTTGATTTAGCCACTATATGGCAAAGTGTACAGTCGTACAAAATTGTACAGACATAGTTTTGTTTCCTCAAGCATGTTTAACTGCCGCGCAAAAGTTGTTCGGCCGCTGTAAGGACATCATCTATTTTTACTCGGCTATGCAGAAGAATCAGATATCAAGAAGAAATAGCTTTAATCAAACAATTTGGACATAAATCCTAACATTCTGCTCCAAAACTTCTTGACATTTTCATTGTTGAACCTTGGTTTCGAATCCCTCTGTCAAGCTCATCTCTATTCCAGTGTAACATCCCCAGACCACCATGCTTGTCAATTGGGACAAGAAATCCAAAAAACGTCTTTCTCCATCAAACCCTAGACCGTAAAAAAATCTCTTCATTTGTTCAAAAAAAGTTCATATTTTGGATTGTTTCTGAGCTGCAATTTTAAAAATAAACAAAATTCAGGCCGGGCTTAAATTATTTGGGCATTCGCGTTATATTTTTCGTACAATGGCGAGCGTTGGTAAAATTCATTGCCCACTCCGAACTGGTCCAGAAGCTTTTTCAGGATATTTATACTCACCGGAGAGACTTTCAGCCACTCCAAATGTTCCAGCCCGGATCTGAATCTGAATTGGAGCAAAAGTGACTCTTTTGTCATATGGAAGGTTAAGATTTCTTCAGGAATTGTTAACTAGCCAACAATGTTTGTCACAGCACTAAAGCAGCGTTGGGAAAATGAGGGTTTCCACCAGTATTGACAAGGTGAATTGTAGAGAAAGTCTTGAACTTTTAAACAGTTTTGGAACGTGGTCCAGTCACCAACGATAGCTGGTGTACCACCGTGTTCCAAGATCGTTCTGTGAATTGTTTGTGAAGATTTTGTTCCTAAATAACACATGCTATTTTTTTTTTAAAAATACAAATAAAATACTGCGAATTGAACGAATGAAAATAAGTCTATATTAAATTGTCCGTCAGGCTTTGGTTGTCTTAGTCAAGTTGAGTATTTACACATGGAAGAAAAAAACAAGCTTGCTTATTGCAGTGACTTTTTCCCCAACGCACCATTTCCATAAGAGCTGAGGTGTGGCAGTGGGGATCCTCCTGAAAGAATTTTTTACACCTTTACCACTGTTTGAGTTTCAGAACTGCTCAGAGAAAGCTGCCTTGAATTATACCACATTTATTATACAATTAGCTGTCAAATCATGTTTTTACAACTAAACACATTTTCCTTGCTCTTAATCCCAGGCACATTCCCCAGAGACTCCTAAAAAGCCTGCTCAACATTTCCAACTCAGTTGGTAACACATCTTTTTAACTTAAAATCCTTCTGCAAAATTCCTTGCTCTCTACGAACAATCCAACTCCTGGCCGATTTATTTCTACGAATTTGACTTTCATGTTCAAATCGGAGAGCTTCGTGTAAGCTATTTACTTTACAAAAATCCAACCTCGTTAAACACGCAACAGAACTTGGTCGTCGCTCAGCCAAGGTGTCGTCATCCTAAACCACTCAGCTACTAGCCAAATATCACATCCGAACAACACACAAGATACAAAAGCATTTTACTACTTCAGTTCGGCTTAAAAGTTTATCGCCGAAATGGGAATAGTTTTTGTGTAGACAAGTGTTTCGCAACACAGCTTCTCCATTAGACATATTCACTCGTATAGGCAAAGTTCGTCCTCCGACCGATGGCCAAACTTTATCCCTAAAAAGTAAAAAAAAAAACCTAAAACTACCTTTTCCGGTTGGAGAAAAAGAACTTTACAACCAAATTTGTCTACGAAACATATTCGTCCTTTTTTTTTTGCGTCGAATTACCATTTCCTTTGATCCTGAAAGGATACTCTTGTTAGTTGATGAATGGCCGGCCATAAAATGGATTATCCATCGGTCAAACTAAAGTAAAAAGCCCAAAAAATCAGCCATTCAAGCTTGAAAATAGCTTGAGGCCCCTCGGGCACATCTTCTCAAGAGACTATTTCAAAGGATATGCATGCACACAAAGTCCATAATCCTTTAGAATAGGCAGACAAAAAAAAAATTTACACGCTTGCATATGGCCCCTAATCATGCGGATGATAAATTATTTACCTGGCATGGCAAGCCATATCCAACCAGAACCAACAAGAGGGAACCGCAAATGAGTTAAAAATTCATGATGTCCCTGTAGGGATTTTTTCCGGATTTTAGGTTTTTAAAATGAGAACGAGACGGCGCAAAAAAAAGGACGAGCAAGCAAATGAGCAGACAGAGATGTTGAGACAACTCCACTCAGGTTAAGGGAGGATAAGTAAAACGACGAAAATAATTCATTGGTGCGCCTCCTGGGTGTGTACAGCAATTAGCATGAGTGGTATCTCTTTTGAATAAAGTGGTTACTTATGAGCTTGGAGCTACAAGCTGCCAGACGAAGTGTGGAAGTCATTATGAATGTGGACAATGGCAGTTCGGATTATGATTGTTGGTGGATAATTTAATGGATAAGACTTGTGGACCGTTTATGTATGTGGCCTGCGGTTGTCAATTGACACATCACTGACAAATGGAAGAAAGTCAATTTGATTTTGGTTTGACGTCTAGGATAGGCGTCTAGGATTGGGAAGAGAAAAAATGCTTCTTCAAGATTGTAATATCATCCTTACCCCAGGCTCGTTGCTTCTTCGTAACTAGGGGTTTATATTTAACCCGAACTGAGCCAGCGTGACCGAATGGTCACTCATAGCAGACCTAGAGAATAATATGATGTGTCTCACAACCAAACGGTTAAGATCAATGACGGGTCATATGTTTGATTTGTGACAATTGTCTTTTCAAAATAAAACGTATTTTTCATTTTTGCATTAATAATGCAGTAATAACTTTTTGCTTACATTCTTCCAGTTATTTCTATAATATGAATATCAATAGCAAGCTGATAACTTATTGTTTATGCAAATTATGTAGTTGATAAGGGACTAAATTTTTTTTACTAGTTTTGAGTGTTTTTTTGAAGGTGTGACCGTACAGTCACGTTAGCACCGCTGGGGTAGGTGTTAAATTTTTTTTACGATGTGACTGTTCGGTGACGCTGGTACTTAAAGAGTTCGAATTTTTAGAGGATCTTGCTTTTTTCTTTGGATGACTATCACTTCAGGAGGCTGTAGACTATCTTGAGCAGCTTAATGATGAAGATAATGCATTTGGTGACTTGGTTCATAGTATTTACATTGAACCACCCGATGAAGATGGAAATATCAGCGGTGAGTATGATGCCGATGAAAATGAAGGCGGCACGATTGATGATCTGAACGAGAATCAATTGAGAGACGGTTGTGATTAAGCATTAAGAAATGGTCAACATATTGATATAATTCAGCTGGGAGAGCAGCCTATTACAACCGAGAACGTGAAGGACGTTCTCATTGAGGTCTTAGATGAGTTGCAATTGAAGTTTTCAGTTGACCAACCTACCAAAGAGATACAACAGGAGCAAATAGATGCTTCCAGTTCAGATGAAGCTATTGAAGAAGAGAGAGGAGAAAATTTGATGCTGCCGATTGCCACTTGACTCAAGAAAATAAATCCCATTTTGTCTGACGTGCCGATACCTGCCTCCAAGAAAGGAACAACTTTCAAATGGTCAAATGATGTTACAAGTGCTGGAATACCAATTTTTCCTGAAGCAAACTTCGATGACTGTCGGGATGTGCAATCGCATGAACTTGTCGAAAGGTTTTTTGACGATGAGTTACTGGAACACATCAGCCATTGCTCAGCACAATATGCCATAAAAAAAGAAGGTAAGCCAATACGAAAATTTTCGATTCATGAAATGCGGACTTTCATTGGCATTCTGCTGGTGACTGGGTACAATTCGATTCCTAGTTATAAGGCGTATTGGAATAGCTCTGATGATCTACGGAACGAATTGATTTACAAATCAATGCGGTGAGGGCGATTTGAAGTAATTCTTAGTTGCTTACATTTTGAACCAAACTTGGCTGCACCACATGGAAATAAAGACAAGCTTTGGAAGTTGCGTCCCATGACAGACCATTTAAAGGCAAACATGCTTAAAAATTTCCATCCCATACAACAATTATCTTATGATGAAAGCATGATAGCCTATTATGGAAGACACGGTTGTAAGCAATTTATAAAAGGTAAGCCAATAAGATTTAGTTTCAAAGTTTGGTCGTTGTGTACGGCCTCTGGTTACATGGTAAATTTCGAAATTTACCAAGGAAAAAATCCCCGATCAAACCCGAAATATGAAGAACGATTTGGCAAATGTGCGGCACCTCTCTTGTCAATGATTGATGACCTCCCACAAAATATCAGAGGCCTACCGTTTTCCTTTTACTTCGACAACTTGTTTACAGGTTTTCCATTTCTCACATATCTAAAAGCAAGAGGATACAATGCAACAGGTACGATTCGAGAGAACCGTATTCCTCCTAGTTGTCCTATAGAACACAAAAATAAATTAAAAAAATTGTGTCGTGGAACGTATAAATCGACCAAAATGTCAAAACAGGGATAAGGTTAACAAAATGGGTTGATAATTCTGTTGTTTGCATTGCCTCGACTTGTTATGATGCTTTGCCAACTTCAACAGCATCTCGTTATTCGTGATAAAATGGACGGAAAGTGGGCATTGTTCGACCATGTGCAATTACCGAGTACAACAAATTTATGTGTGGTGTCGATGGTCTTGATCAAAATGTGAATAATCACCGAATTTCATACCGAGGAAGAAAGTGGTGGAGCTCAATTTTTACTTGGTTAATTGACGTCGCAGTAAATAATGCTTGGCAACTGCAACGAGGATTGAAGCCATTATCCCAGTTGGAATTCAAACGATCAATCGCTGTTTATTACTGCACATACTACGGTGAAGTACCAATTCAACCTTGGGCGAAGAGAAAACGACTTGAGGATGATCTGACTAAAAACATTCGATATGACAGAACTGATCATTTCGTGGGTCCACTTGCAAAGAGAAGACGTTGCGCGGGTGAGAACTGCAAAAGTGTTATGAGTACGTGTTGTATCAAATAAAATGTTTTCAACACTTTCACACCCAAAATTAGTAACTTTTGTGACTTTCAACTTAGCAGTGCCAGCGTAACAATACGGTCACAGCACAGAAATCGTCTTACCTGTATTCCCAATGCAGGTAAAACTGCAGGAGTATAACATTCGGACTCAGGAAAGTCTAGTCTATAATCCCTATGAGTTTGGTTGAAAAATTCGCGTAAAATAATTACAGCACTATTCGGGTTAAAGCGGTGAGGCAGTTACCCTGACGCGCAACCTCCAAACTAGGGGGCCAGACTGTTTTTTGATCCCCTTGTCGAAAGGGGTCCTTTTCCGGACTCATATAATCTATCGCAGTTACTCTCTAAGCAGGTTCACAAAGTTGAAGTTCGACCAGACTGGAACTATAGACTCCACCGTTGATTCCACTTAAGGAGTTCTTCCGCTGCCGCCTATGTTGAAGGGAGAAGTGCTTTAGGGGACACACATCTCCTCCCCCTGTCTCGTCTGGATTCCCCGCTTGGATGTGAGATGTGAGAGTAGGAATTGGTAGACTGAGGCTAGAGTGTCGACTCTTGTGTCTTCATAAAACGCTTTGCTAACATTTTATTCCCTCTTCTCTGCCGTTGCGTGTAATCCTCTCATAACCAGTGTGGGTTCAGGCTAGCAAAGTTAACCATTGACCAGATAATTTACACTGCGGCAGATCTAGGAAAAGACCCACGGATTCCAGATCAATACTCACAATCTACTCATCGATTTTAAGGCCGCGTATGACAGTTATTATAGAGACGATCTGTTAGGCTCATTTCCTTGTTTTGACATCCCTGCAAACTCGTCCGTCTCTGCAGGATAACGATGGAGGACGCCCATTAATCCCTCAATGTCAGTAGAGCTCTTACCGAACACTTTTGTGTCAAAAACAGATTTAAGATAACACGATGAGCTGCCATGTGACTTTTTAAAAATAACTCTCCAGAAGATCATAGCTCGGTCTTACACAAGTCCGTACAAATGCCGATGACATCATCGGAAGAACTCATCGGGCTGTCAGTGAGCTTAGAGAAGAAGAAGGCGGTGAGTACGAGGGTACGAAGACGAGGTCCTTCAACACCAACGTCTTGGAAAAAACGTCATGCGGACGAAGAGATTCTTGGTCGCTTCGAGAGGAAAATTTTTCGTATAAAATGCGGTCCCATCTGCGGTAAAGGATTTTGGTGGAGAAGATTGAACGACGGAATTCTACGAGCTGTTCAACGACATCGATCTAGTCAAACGAATCCGTAAGCCTCAACTCAGCTTTCTTGATCATGTCGAGCGAATGGACACCGACGTTCCGGCTCAAAAGTTTTCGATACCAATCCCGATGGCGCGCCCAACCGAAAAGGGATCTCAATCAGCTGGGTGTACGAAACTGGTGGCACCTAGTTCAATACGGTGTTAGTTGGCGAGTCAGGTTGACTGAGTCCCATGTCCACCCTAGACTGTGGCGCCCGCTTAAGAAGAAGAAAAAACCTGAAATTATTTGGTAAGTAAGGAGTGTAGGTTATCATACAACCAAGAAGCACTCTAAGCGAGCCTCCATCAGTCCTTGGCCAAACTGATAAATTTGTCTCTTCACAAACTTTGAGCTAGTAAGGAACAGCATCATACAACTTCGATCTCTCCATAACAAGAAATGGGTTTGAAATCTGAGATATTACACCTTCTTACGACTTTTCGTATTGCCGGTTATCCGCGAACTTTCCAGAGAAGAACTGCATTGAGAAGACTTAAAGGAGCGCTCGAAGTCGGAAGTAGGGTCTAGGTCAATCCTCTGTCCAAGCCTTGGGTGGCTTTAATTGAAAAAAAAACTAAGTCTGTCCCGGAGCTCCCTATACATTTTCTTTCAGACATTAAAATATTTTTCCATTGTGGACAGAACCCGGCGTGACGAAGCCGTCGCAATCTTTGGATCTACTTGCAACATCTTGACTGTGAATCAGACACCTGTCGACACTTGGCACAGCCAAACTCAATTCGAATACGGAACGCCTCCTTAAGACACACACTCTCGTAGTTGAAGGTGAGGTAGGAAGCCCCAGGATTCAGGTTGATGATCAAAATCATTGCGCTTGTAATGTGCTTCTGAAAAATCATTGTAAGGAAACTATCCAACTTGGTAGGTTGACTTTATTGCATAGGAGCTCATTGCAATAGAATATTTTATACTGTTGCCCTTCAAGGATCCTTTTTAAGCCCGTCGATCATCGGAGGACCTGAACCTGAGCTAATTTTTTTTTCAATCTTCGCAGACATCCGCGATTGCTGGATCTTTGAACGGGAGGTTCCGTCTGCACATTTTCTTTGATCCTGATGGCTTGGATACGAAGACACTCTAGCTGGAACATTGTTGTCTATTGGCTCAATGCAGCTTGGCTTGAAGCATTTTTGTCCTCCGATTTATAACCACACCATTTAACAGTCTCCTCTTCAACCCACCTTCCCACAACGAAGGTCCCTAAAATCAGTTTTGCTGTCTTAAGAGTATGGTTCCCGTCTTATGAGTTGCGAGTTTTGAGCCTTGTTGTTTGGAAACACCAAAGAAACACGGATTGCCTGCGAGGAGTCTTGCACAGGCTTGAAAACGATAAAACCTTCCTCGTTCACTGCTCGCATCGCAATATCTATTCAGGGATCAGGATGAAGAAATCAAATCACCACCCAGCAATTTTCCGGAATCCTGTGCAAGTCGGGAGTTATTCGGTGATAACTGTCAATGAATTAGGATTGAAATCGATTTTCAATCTTTTTCAATATAGAGCAAAAATTTGGTCTACTGTCGATTCCTCGTACCGGTAGCCACACAGTTAGGGTTCGAATGATACTTTCGATACCAAGGAGGTCTCCATACTTTAGTTGTTTCGTCAGTTGAGTATTGAATTTTTCACCTAAATATATGCGCGCTTCTGTGTAAAAACATATAAGTGTATAGGAGAAGGTGAAGGGTTATAAAAGTGGCTTAGAAATTTTCTTAAGCTACGAGCAAACGGTATGCCAAAGTCGAACATATTTTCGTCATCATATGCGATTCTTATTCAACCGATATGCGACACGAAGAACACAAAGCGACTTGCGTCTTTTCCGCATATTGTGTGAACTCACGATCTGAATTATTTGAAGTCGCTTTTTTTTATAAAAATAAGAAAGCAGAAAAATGCACCACAACTGGCAGGATGAAGAAATCCACCGCTTAACTGTTTCGGCAGAAAAGCATGCGAAACTTGGCGCATTGCGCAAGTTTGTCAATGATATTGAAAGTTGAACTTTTTCGACTACTTTAAGGCCCAGTTGCCAGCCCTTCCAGAGCACCTGAGGAAGAGTGTTTTTAAATAAGTACCTACCTGAATTGTTCGATTAGTAGATGTACTTTTACTGCGCAAAATAATGCGGTCACGTAAAATGAAGTCTCAAAATAATAGATCGATATCGATACTCTACTCTTAAAAAACTATTGCTTGAACAGCTTGTAAAGAAAATTTAAATTTTCCACACTTTACAGCGATTTTCTATTTATTAAAGCGTACAGCTGTTTCATGTGGCCATGTTAATTATTTTTTTGTTCATGCGGTGGCTGAAAGTTGATTTACCGTCAATGTCCATTCCTTGATATTTTGCGGTCTTGACCGGTTCAAATTACATCTGCAAAGATGGCTGACTCATAAGATGGTAGTTGTGGAAAATTTGACGTGTAAATATTATAAAGAGCAGGGCTGATTACTGCGCCTTGAGGTGCACCTGCATTATAATATTGCAAATCAGAGGCGGACTTTGAAAAAACTTTTGTTCGGAAAACTCTAAATAAGCTGAATAAGGTAAGGAAGAAAACCAAGGATAAGGATGAGCATTTTTTCAATGTCAAGTAGTAACTGACCAGTTGATCTGCCTGTAGAACAGTTTTCTTTTATTTACTTGATGACCCTAAGCACTTGGTAGGAGGTGTTGTGGAAACTTCTGAAACCAAATTATTGGTCAATGAGTCTTAGAAGTTGCTCAAAAATGTCGCTTAGAGCACTGGGCAAATTTATTGGCTTGTAGCTGCTTGGGCTCTGTGAAGGGCTATTCCTCGATAGTCGGACTTGTATTTATCCTCGCAAACCTGACACGTTTTTTCGAACTGTTGATCCATTTGGGTCATTTAAACTTGATGTAGCATGACGAAACGTACAAAGTCCAAGCTAATATCATCCTGGTGCAGGTCGTTGGGTTCGTCGTCCTCTACAATCGTTGTTTTTGTTTTTTTTCAATTCGAGCCTATTTTGTTTTTTCGAGAGCCTATCGAAGTCGTATATCTTTAAGATTGGATATACGAGTTGTCGGCAATCGTTAGGACCATACTACCTACCACAGCATAACCCGACGATGATAAATGCCAAATACCTATACACCAAGAATGCCTCGACCAAATTGCTATTTATACATTTTCATTTAGAAAAATTCAGCTTTATTTTTTTTTCCAGTGAATGGAAGGATTTATCGTGAATGCCGTCCATAAATTCATAACGAACGTGGGAGTCTTAATATAAAAAAGGCTACGGAAACATCGACAGGATGTACACAGAAATAAATCCAATTAATTAAAGGACACTGTCAAGCAGCTAACAAGCCATCCAATTATGATATGATCAACGACCCTAAATGACAACCATTAACTGCCAATGCTCGAGGGCGACCATCTAGAGGGTGGGATACGCTCACAGATAAATAAAACCTTTTTCAAAATAACCTCCTAAGCATATTTTCATCAAAACAACATCGTTAGCGAATCCCATTTGCAACAACGTAAGGCTACGTTTTTTTGCCGCACTTTCTGTTGAGATATTAATTTGCAGGACATGAGGAACTACGTTGATTTAAGCCCAACAAGGAGCAACATGCAAAACATGCTATTCACCATCCAATCTGAGCCTTTTTTTCGCCGCCGTAATACGCCTGTCTAAGCATTTTGGTTTATTTGTATTTCATTAGTGTGCATATGTCCTGCCTGCTTGCCCAGCCCAGTTAATGTCCTTCACTGCACGGAAAGACACGAGACAGTTCACTTTTAATCCTTTCGTCAGAGTTCAAAAAAGTGTTTTTTTCCAACTGAAAGGACAAAGATACGAGTGTGTGGAAACGAGTTCGAAGGATACACATGGACTTATGTCTGTTGGTACGTGGCAGGGACTTGGTTGAGCTGCAGCGACAGCCTCCTGTTGCGAGTACTTAGCATCCAATTATAGGGCGGTCAAGTAAACAACAGTAAATTATATGTTAACACCGAGTGTTGCCTATTCATGAGGATGGTCGCGGTGAATCCTTGCAGGATAAATTGGTGCTTATGTTGGCTTTGCGCTTGACTGGGCGATGCGATGGCGCGCTAATTAGCTATTGAAGGCAATCTGGGAAATCATTAGGATTCTGTTTGCGTTCGTCTGCATTTCGCGACGCGAAGTGGTGGTAATGGTTCTCAACGGTTGGATAACCCCGACTAACCTTTACCAGCGGGACAAGCTTAGCGCAAAAGTTAAGTTGAATCATTTTTAATGAGTGTATGAATACGCGACTAAGGATAAGCCCTTATTTGTTCAAACCTTAGCAAAGTCAAGGTAGGGTTAGGTCAGATTTTCTTTTTCTTTTTGTAATCCTCCATTGCTTTAAATTTGACAGTTTTATAAATACATCACGGGTGGAAGGAATTTTGGGGTTACGAGTTCCATTGTTTTTAAATCGCTTCAGTCATTGACTAACTGAAGGCATATGAGGTCAAAGAATGAATGTCTGCAAGTAACATAACTCCAAAAATATGTTGGTGTTCATTTTCGTAAGTCAGAAAAAACACGCTGAAAACTTTAGAGGTGTTGCCTTTTTTGCTGGAGCGTTTAAAAAAACAAGGGGGAATACAAAAGTTATAGTGGTGATTTTGAACTTGATCGATTGATTCTAAACTCAGCTGGTTTAATTTCATGTTACGAAGGATGAAGCAAATCTTGAGTTACGCAGCACTTATTTTTTCATGGCGTCGGTAATATTACGCTTACGCAGTATTCAGTTTAAGTCTTTTTCTTTTTGTGGAGAATCGTTGGGCCAGTATGTGAGGAAGGACGATTCTGGAGACGCAACAATCACGAACTGCAAGCGATATACTTCGAAAATGATATGGTAATGAAAATACAGCTAAGTAGACTCTGGTGAGCAGCCCCAGGCTCGAAAGGTCCCTCCTATCTCTTTTTAAGGAAGATGACAGCGCTGGTGAGATTGCATAGACCATGACGGCCGAAACACTGTAGAGCGCTACTGGAAGGTGCTGGCTCGCGATCGGAATAATTGGAGGTAATTGTTAATGGAAACCAGGACTGAATCTCGGTTTTCGCGCCGATGATGATGATGGTATCTTTTCGCGGTTTTCGTTTGAAAAAAAGAAACTTTGCCTTGACTCTCTCAAAAGCCCTCTACAGCAGGCATCACCTCACTAATGTCTTTAAATCTCTTTCCCATCACTTGCTTCTTTAGTACGAAAGTGAGATAGAATTCGCTGGGTTTCAAATCTGGAGAAAAGATTTTAGGAAAGATAGCAATCGCAATTTCAGCTTTGTGTGCCGGACTGTTGTCCTGGTGAAACAGCACTTCAGGTGGATTTTTCCCCGCTTCTTTTTTGTGATAAGACAGAATAAGAAGCTCTTTCAGGTAATCTATAACTATACGGATGCCATAGCATCTCCAATTGTCAAGTCAATTTGTTTCATTCAATATGAATAATTGGTAAGTTGGCACAAATTAGTTCGGTTTCAGATTGTGTGTGAAGGAAAGAAAAAGAAACTCCTTTCGAAAGCGTCAAGTTAGCGACCCGTAGCGTCAGATTTATAGAAATTATGTTCAGTCATATATGGCAGCATTCAAAGCATATTAAAACATAAGTTAAGCAAAACGGAATCCCGGGAATACTGTCCCGGTAATAACACACAACGCTCGAAAACATTGGATGCAATGAACACTTTTAACCGGGAACATCCGAATTACTCGTCTTGCACATGAGTCCGGAAAATATCTGCGCTGCCAATGGATTTACTTTTATCTGATTCCTGAAATAAAAAAAAAGCGAATAATAAAAAGGCTCCTCAACCCCAGGTCGCGGTTCGGTTTAAGGTTAGGGTCAGCAGACGAATTTTAGATTTGAAAATTTCCTATATATAGTCTGCCCGCCATACGTTAAAATGTATCTTTAAAGGTATGTAAGTTATTTTTATTAGCTGATTTAAGTTTTTTGCTAAGTCTTATTCTGAATGGAAAATAAATAATAAATTTCTTTTAGGATGGCTCACAGCAAACCAAGTACGTCGAAATCGACAGAGTTCTACCGTATTTTTCATGATAAATGGGAACATAAATAAGTATTTTGTTTTATTAAAAACAAGGCGCGGAAGCACGTAAGCATAATCATAACAATTTTGAAAAATAGTATTTCTATTGGTAGTGCTATCAGAGAAGACTTTTTAAAGAAAAAGAAGAGGGAATTATTGAACCACCATATTATCTCATTTTAAAACAATAGTGTTCCAGTACCTACACACGAGTCGCCAAGAACATAAGTACATGCATACAGCTAGCGTAAGAAGTCTGGGTACATTATCAGCGTTTGAAGAAAAAGACCTGAAAAACTTATATTTTGATTAAGGAATAATCACAAGATCTCCGCCTCATTTCGGAACTGACATAGCTTATATGTCAGTCCAATGGTATCATCATACTAAACCAACAACAAACCCAAACTACAATTGCACTATAAATAAGGTTCCATTGCTGAGAGAAGTGACTAAGCGTCATACGTATATCTAACGTTCGCAAGGACAAGCCAACAATTGTTAATAAAGCCTAATATTATATGTGATTACAATGTGGGAATGGGAGGAGTTGATAATTCTGACCGTTAAAACCAAATTTTGGTACAAAAAACTTGCCACACATGTTTTTCAGATTTGTGTATGTATATCTTTTACAACAGGTGTAAAAAGAAATACAAGCTTGCATAATTTTGAAGGACATGTAATCGCTCATTTGTTTGTAGAAAAGTACCAGACTTATAGAGCAGATACCACATCAAAAACATCTCAAATCTCAACCGACTTTCCTAAACATTAACATTCAACACTTTATGGAATGCATTCTAGCAACAGGGAAATAGGCGAAGCCAAGAAGAATGTGCCGTGTATGTTCTTAGGAAAAAAGACACAAGCCTCCATAAAAGCCTCCGTTGTGTATTGAACCATGTTTTTTTTTGTATATACCACAACCAATAATTGCTTGAATTTGTTAAATGTTGAAAGACTTTATTTTTTGTGAATTAAAAATTGTTTTTCCAAAACCAATTTTCAGTTACCAATGCCAGCACAAAAGGTTTTGCTTTGAAGCTAAAGTGGAATCGCACTAGAAGTCTCGGATCCGGTTTTTAGGGCTCATCTTCAAATCCGAGAATACTCGAGCTTGGCAGTTAAAGGGTTAATATTGTCTTAACTGAACTCAATAAAGAAATATAAATTTTTCAATCAAATCGCCCGTTTTTTATCAAATTAAAAAATTTTGCGTGTCTTGTACGCAGACTTCTCACACTAACTGTATGTATATCATTTAGACGTCGGGCGGAATTTCGATCGTACAGTCAACTTCATGTATCTCCTCATCCCTTTAACCACCGTTATGATCTAAAATGCTATTCCTTGGAATGGGTTAAAATTATTTCGCGTGTGTGGGTCTTCCCTCAAAAACCACGTACACAAAACAATCATCCCACCCTTATTCATGTGAACTGATACAAATGAGCCACTGAGCATGTGCATACGTAGAAAGAACTGTTATTTTTATTTTTTTCGTAAAATCGCTTCCCCTGATCTACACTGGAAACTGGAAGACAAAAAAAGTATGCCTGCGTTTGGATGACGAATCAGAAACGTAAACATTACATCATTTCATTTTGAACCGTGCCACTGGAGAGAGTCCGCGCAGGATATGAATGCAAACGGAAGTTTGTCAGGACAAAGTTCCACCCCCGGCTACTGCATGCACATCCACAACTACTCAAGTTGTGCCATTCAATCGCTTATTTTGGAAATTAAAAAATATCCGATAATTTTCAATGGAATTGCAGTGCCACCCGTCACTGAGGAATTGATCAACATGGCTTGGGCCAAGATCGTCTCATCGCTGCTACCCAATTTGAATTTGGAAAAAATAAAATATTGGGGTCAGTTAAAGTTCTTATTTGACTCTTAAAATATTAAGTCCTTTCTGTATAGATCGAAGCTTTCGTGAAGCCTGGAAGTGGATGCGATCCGTTCTTGTGCAAGACATGTCCGAACGTCGAAGTGATCTTGGTTATATTCGGAACCCCCGAGACAATTGGCTAAACCAATTGAAATTCGTCGAACCGTTTATTCAATTTAAGTAAGTATCCTTTTTTTTTATAAAACTTATGACGTCTCCTAGATGGTTGATTTTTTTTTGTAGCGAAATTTCATCAATCGAGCTGGACTATGCCTCAGCTGAATCGGAGGCTGTTTTTGTTGATTTAAGGGCTACCAACACTGTTGTGATATCGGTGAGGGACTCAACAGAGCCCTCATGCACTGACGACATGCACATTTCGATTTGTTTCCGTGTCACAGAGTCTTCGTTCATGGATTTGAGTCAAAATCCAGTGGCAATTGAATTGGGTCCGCAGCAGGCTGGCGACGTTTCTATTATCCCCGGAAATCATGCAGGGTCAATCCCGCCCAACTTCATTCAAAACGAAGCTTCAATGGGATTTCTACCTGTTGAAGGAGTAACGCCAATGATGTCCGATGGAAATCTGAGTGAAATGGACTTTTTTGATCAGTTGCACGAATTTGGCACTGTTGTCCAGTCTTCCGTCGAAGGTTTGCCTCCCATCGCTTACAGCTTACCACAACAGCCTGAAGAACCATCTTCGTGTGTGGCTAAATATGAGGAGGACTATCGCTACATAATGTCGCTGTTGCCCAAAGTAAAACGCTTGGATCCAACGAGGAAAGTTGAAGTCAAAAAGTTAATCATGCAAGCTGCTTTAAGTCTCTTAACTGATAAAAACAAGTTAATTTCTTAACAGTCTTTAAATAATAAAAAAACAAGTAAAGTTATTAACAAATTTTCATTGTTTTATTTGTTGTGCATGAACAAAAATTAATTATTACTCTCTCAGGAATGTGTGGATCCTCTGCCTAAGGATAGCCTTATCCTGGCGGCTCAACTTTGAATACAAGCAGAATAAAATCAATGGAAAGTTCAGTGAGCGCTGTAATTCTGATACTGAGGATGAGGTGGATGGACCTGCTGCTTGAGGCTGTTGTACATTCAAAGCTAACGCTTGGCTTTGTGGCTGATGACTTTGGGTCAACGAGCTGCTGGATCTGAGTGAACTTTCAGCACTCATACGGCGACGTTGTCCAATCACTAATTGCCTGTCTCTATGGAGGAAACATCTTCACATTTTGCCAGGAGAATTCCACTTCATCTTACCTATTCAACATGATTGGCACCAGAAACTGCATCTCCTGCATCCATTGCAAGTTCATATGATATTGCAACCTTTTCTTTGTCAAATCGCGTCTCAACGTTCCTCTCATCCATGTCCATCGAGCTTGGATCTTGCTTCCTTCATCAATAGGCAAAAAATAAAGTTTACTTTTCATATAAACAAACGGATAAGCTTGAAATTGTTTACTGATAATGTTTTTTTGGTTTTCAGGCTGCAACAAAAAGTCCGGCAGAAGACTTATGATGACAGCTTCCCAAGCACTGTACAGGGAAAATGTATCTCGTCCGCTTTCCAGGTCTCAGATCACCCGATGCTTCTTTACTTCGCGCACAAGCTGGACCGAATCAAGTGGCACTATTGGTTCGGTGTCAGTTACTTGGAAATACCGATTCCTTCGATTGTTGAGTCGGGACATGGTCTTCTTGGTACTCCTTGAAGTTACTTTTAAGAAACAACTACCGATTGTGCGGTTCCAGACAAAAATATCTGTAGCGGTATTTTAATGGAAGATCATTCTAGGACTGGGAAACTTGGATCCAAATTTGTAGAAAATCATGATTTACCGTTAGTATTCCACTTCACCCAACACCGAATTCAGTATTAGTGTGAGTGATGTGTTTCTGTTTGCCTGGAAGGGTTGTTTTGTCTGTATTGAGACACACCCTGGAAGATGAGCATGGGGAGGGAAAATCGGGATTCTTAATGCGTGGCATACAGTGAGTGACAAAAGTCGAGATACTCCATGAAAGATACATTTTTTTTTCGCAACGATTATAAAACATTACATTGTTTTGCATCTACGGAATTTGGCATTGACTCCACTTGCTTCCTGTCAATTCGGTAGGGATTTTTTGCCACTTTGCTTGAAATGTCATCGATATCCTCCCACAATTGTTCGATAGGGTTATGGTCTGGGGATTGCGAAGGGTTGTCCAGTTGCTTAAGCGTTCGATAGAGTAACCATTCCTTGACCAATTTCGGTGTGTGCTTGTTGTCATTATCTTGTTGGAAGACACAAGAATAACTTAACGCCGCTTTCGCAATACTACACGACAAATTATATCTCAAAATTTGAAGATAACCTTAATTTTTCATCGTACTATCAATGAAGACGAGGCTCCCAACTCCTGATGAAGGCATACATCTCCAGACAGACCACTGTCGATCCACCTCCGTGCTTCATTGTTGAATTAAGATTTTTTTGTTCATATTCTTCATTTTCGTTCGCCATGTTTTTGGCGGTTTTTTTTGCCAAAAATATCAAACTTGCTTTCGTCACTAAAAAGAACATGCCCTCAGAATGATAGCGTCTCGTTTTTATATTTCTTGGCATAAAGAAGTCTGCGCTTGCGAGTTTTTTCTCGAAAATACAATGCATGAATTTTTGCGAAGGATCCTGCCCATACAATGGAAGGGCCGGCGAACAGTGCTCGCGCTAACGTTGGGCTCGAGAAGATTGGGTAATGTTTTTCATCGTTCTGCACTTCACTCTCTCAGTCTCTTTGGTCGTCCGGAACGGGGTCGATTTTTTACGTCTTTGAATTTTTTTATAAATTTGTCCAAAAAAATTTTCCACCGTGTTGTGACATTTGCCCACTGTTTTGGGTATTTCGCAGTAAGATTTGCTTTCATTCTTTAGATGCCAATGAACTCAATAAAAATACCATGGTTACATCACTTTAACAGTATGTGCGGCAAGCTGTATTCTTATTTTGGACGCCATAATAATAAAAATTTATATTATATTCAACTGTTTAAAAGATAGTACTATCCAATTGGCAAAAAGCTATTTGAAAAATACAACCTGCAGGTGTACACTTTTTTTGACGCTCACAGTATATAAAACTTTGAATTTATTTGCTTGTATCGTATCCGTTCAGACTGATATGGGCCACGTCGCTCATTGACGAATATTGACCGTAAAACGTACACTTTGCCTTGGAGGCTTTAAAGAGCGTTACTGCGGTTAAAATGCGGATGACGGTTTGTATGCAGAAGCTGATGTAAGGAGAAATTTTTAACACTTTCATTCAAATGGGTTGCAACGGCGAACGAGATATGGCCAATTGCGTTGAACGTCGTTCGGTCTTCTCATCAGAATAAGCACCTCTGTCATGTGTTGTTCCACTTTCTCCGAACTGAAACGTTTAATTTTTGCGTGTTAAAGAACGAATCAAGGGTATTCTATTCGATGGGAGTTTAACGATACGAGAGTATGTTTGTTTATAAATCCCCATTGACAATTGCCAAATATCGTTCTAGAACACGATTTGCAAGAATTTCCTGCGAACTGGCTTCCAAATCTGGTTAAGTCATAATTGCGATCAAATTAAGCGATTACCCTCTTAGCTTGATGTGTAGAAGTTCTGAGTTCGTCTCGTTAAAAGAATGGTTTGGGAAGATGATGTCATTTTTCTAAGTGCAGCTACAAAATAAAAAAAAAAAAAAACGAATGGCGAATAAAATACTGCGAATTTAACGAATGCAAATTAGTTGATATTATATTCATAGTCCCTTTTCGAACATCACTCGTGGACCAGAAGTTTAACAGAATCGTTTAAGTCTTCTCCCAATTCATATTCTGCTTCTTTGAAAATATTTGGGTAGTCATAATCCCTTAAGTACAAGCATAAAGAGTTCGTTCTTCTTCATACAAAAATTAAAGCATCACTTTTGATTAAAATGTTGCTTGAATCAAAAGCATTCAAGCTGGCTCGGCTTTATGAGAGACGGTGGTCGTTATTGTGATCCCCTGGAAGTAGATCGATGTATAAACTTTGGGCCAAAATCCTTCCAATTATTCGAGACTTGCACCTGATACCAGCAAAGGTTCTTCGAACTTAATTTAGAAAAGATATTGTTCTTGTCCAGCTATGGGGAGACACAGAGGAAATCGAAATCATCACTTGCGCTCAACGTGCAGTCATCGAAGCTACATGTTGAGAAAAAAGCGATTCGTCGAATAAAATCTTGGACAGTGGACAGAAAGTAGATTATCTATCACTTCAACCTTTGCGATCGGTGTTATCCGATAGATCCATCGGATATACAGTCCTGTTTGCCAAGGGAAAATGGAGGAGAAGGAACAGAGGAAGCCGTGAACTCTACGAACTCTACAATGACGCGGATCTAGATCAGCAGCCAAAAATCTGCAAAAAAAGTCTACTACAATTCCCTGATCGAATGGACAACAATGGTCCAGCTTCAGATTGCGGCCTCCAAGTTCACGAAAAAATTGAGGACCGAAAATACTGTTGAATTACTGAAACTGAAAGCAGTGATCTCAAAACCGTGAACTTTAGGCCAGGCTAAGACCCTCAAAGGATCGATTTCCAGATAAAAACATAAGTAAGTGTGTCTTTTTGACATAAAAGCTTTTCTTCGAAAATATGGCTCGAATTCTGCTCGACTGTGTTCATTTCGTCGATTTTTAGGCAAACAATGAAAATGTTGGCTCTTCTCGTGGGTCTCATAGGGTCCTTCATCAATGTGGCTTCGAGTTGTCATAAAGTCCAAAAGTTTTCTGAGTTTTAGTCACCCTATAGCTCTGAGGGGAAATGCCATTTTACGTGGTTCATTTCGGGCACGAATTCCTGTTCACGGAGCTTGTCTTATCTGTATTTCTGATAAACTTCCGCTTACTGTCCATTGGTCTATTTTTTGAATCGTTTTCACGTCAAAAAAGTGTAGTGTCGAGCAGCATCTTTTTATTATCGTTATTCTTGTACAAGGTGCCCCAAAATGTATGTATTATGGAATTAATGTCCACGTGGCAGTGGCGGATTTACCAGGCAGATTTTTCGGGCGGCAAGTTTGGGGACCGATTTTTTTTTTTGCATGACGGTTTTCTGATGTCTCACTGATAGAAGTCTGCAAAAAATTTTGCTGTCGTGTGTTATCGTTTGCTTTTTTCGTTCCTTGCTCAGCCCACTCTTTGGATTTAGTGGTAACTGCGACTGCTGAATCTAGCTTGGAGCTTGGCGATTCTTCATGTTGCTTCAAGAAATATACGTTTTTTTTTTCAAGTTCGACACAGCGCTGGAAGATATTGATGACTGAAGTCGGAGAAGGCGACCGATCCGATCATTATGACTCTCTTCGTTCTTCGTAGATCAACGAGAAAACTTTAAGAATTTCGAAGAAATGGCAATGGAATTAAGTGCGTCGAAGGAGTACACAAAAGACCTGGAAAAAAAACACTCAAAAAGAAAAAAAATGCTGATGAAACACCCGATGCAGAAATGAGTATGACCGAGAGTGATACCTTCAGGGTTAATACATTTCTCGTCATCATTGACAGGCTCGTATCCGAATTAGACAAAATAAGCGAAAAATGCGGGAAACAATTTCATTTAAAAATTTTCATTTCTGACAAATATGAGCGAATTTTCACCATCAACCCTTACAAAAAAGACTCTGTCCTTAGAAGAAGTATATCCGAATGATCAGGACTAAATTAGTTCATGAATGCATACATTTTCGAAGCCAAGGCATTTTGGGAAAACCAGCTTCTACATCATTAGAGAGTCTGTCTTCGTGCGAAAACAGAGTCTGCAGAACGTTTATTCGAACTTGGCTTCTCTTGTTTAAAAGTTAAAAAATTATCTGAGATCGACCTTGAGCCACAGAGGCCACGTCAACAGCAACTGGCTACCTCCCGCCAGCTAGCAACCTGCCCCCACTGCAGCCAGCTACCCACCATCTGGCTACCGCCAGCTACCCACCAACTGGCTACCGCCAACTACCCAGCAACTGGCTACCTCCAGCCAGCTAGCAACCTGCCCCCACTCCAGCCAGCTACCGCCAGCTACCCACCAACTGGCTACCGCCAACCACCCAGCAACTGGCTACCTCCAGCCAGCTAGCAACCTGCCCCCACTGCAGCCAGCTACCCACCAACTGGCCACCGCCAGCTACCCACCAACTGGCTACCTCCAGCCAGCTAGCAACCTGCCCCCACTGCAGCCAGCTACCCATCAACTGGCTACCGCCAGCTACCCACCAACTGGCTACCGCCAGCTACCCACCAACTGGCTACCGCCAGCTACCCACCAACTGGCTACCGCCAACTACCCAGCAACTGGCTACCTCCAGCCAGCTAGCAACCTGCCCCCACTGCAGCCAGCTACCCATCAACTGGCTACCGCCAGCTACCCACCAACTGGCTACCTCCAGCCAGCTAGCAACCTGCCCCCACTGCAGCCAGCTACCCACCAACTGGCTACCGCCAGCTACCCACCAACTGGCTGCCGCCAGCTACCCACCAACTGGCTGCCGCCAGCTACCCAGCAACTGACTACCTCCAGCCAGCTAGCAACCTGCCCCCACTGCAGCCAGCTCCCCACCAACTGGCTACCGCCAGCTACCCACCAACTGGCTACCGCCAGCTACCCAGCAACTGGCTACCTCCAGCCAGCTAGCAACCTGCCCCCATTCCAGCCAGCTACAGCCAGCTTCCCACCATCTGGCTACCGCCAGCTACCCAGCAACTGGCTACCTCCAGCCAGCTAGCAACCTGCCCCTACTCCAGCCAGCTACCGCCAGCTACCCACCAACTGGCTACCGCCAGCTACCCACCAACTGGCTTCCTCCAGCCAGCTAGCAACCTACCCCCACTGCAGCCAGCTACCCACCAACTGGCTACCGCCAGCTATCCACCAACTGGCTACCGCCAGCTACCCACCAACTGGCTACCGCCAGCTACCCAGAAACTGGCTACCTCCAGCCAGCTAGCAACCTGCCCCCACTGCAGCCAGCTACCCACCAACTGGCTACCGCCAGCTACCCAGCAACTGTCTACCTCCAGCCAGCTAGCAACCTGCCCCCACTGCAGCCAGCTACCCACCAACTGGCTACCGCCAGCTACCCACCAACTGGCTACCGCCAGCTACCCACCAACTGGCTACCGCCAGCTACCCAGAAACTGGCTACCTCCAGCCGGCTAGCAACCTGCCCCCACTGCAGCCAGCTACCCACCAACTGGCTACCGCCAGCTACCCAGCAACTGGCTACCTCCAGCCAGCTAGCAACCTGCCCCCACTCCAGCCAGCTACCGCCAGCTACCCACCAACTGGCTACCGCCAGCTACCCACCAACTGGCTACCTCCAGCCAGCTAGCAACCTGCCCCCACTGCAGCCAGCTACCCACCAACTGGCTGCCGCCAGCTATCCACCAACTGGCTACCGCCAGCTACCCAGAAACTGGCTACCTCCAGCCAGCTAGCAACCTGCCCCCACTGCAGCCAGCTACCCACCAACTGGCTACCGCCAGCTACCCACCAACTGGCTACCGCCAGCTACCCACCAACTGGCTACCGCCAGCTACCCAGCAACTGGCTACCTCCAGTCAGCTAGCAACCTGCCCCCACTGCAGCCAGCTACCCACCAACTGGCTACCGCCAGCTACCCAGCAACTGGCTACCTCCAGCCAGCTAGCAACCTGCCCCCACTGCAGCCAGCTACCCTCCAACTGGCTACCGCCAGCTACCCACCAACTGGCTACCGCCAGCTACCCAGCAACTGGCTACCTCCAGCCAGCTAGCAACCTGCCCCCACTCCAGCCAGCTACCGCCAGCTACCCACCAACTGGCTACCTCCAGCCAGCTAGCAACCTGCCCCCACTGCAGCCAGCTACCCACCAACTGGCTACCGCCAGCTACCCACCAACTGGCTACCGCCAGCTACCCAGCAACTGGCTACCTCCAGCCAGCTAGCAACCTGCCCCCACTGCAGCCAGCTACCCTCCAACTGGCTACCGCCAGCTACCCACCAACTGGCTACCTCCAGCCAGCTAGCAACCTGCCCCCACTGCAGCCAGCTACCCACCAACTGGCTACCGCCAGCTACCCAGCAACTGGCTACCTCCAGTCAGCTAGCAACCTGCCCCCACTGCAGCCAGCTACCCACCAACTGGCTATCGCCAGCTACCCAGCAACTGGTTAGATCCAGCCAGCTAGCAACCTGCTCCCACTGCAGCCAGCTAGCAACTGACTACCGCCAGCTACCCAGCAAGTGTACACCTCCAGCTAGCTGGCAACTGGTTACCTCCAGCCAGCTAGCAACCTGGCCCCACTGCAGCCAGCTACCCACCAACTGGCTATCGCCAGCTACCCAGCAACTGGGTACCTCCAGTCAGCTAGCAACCTGCCCCCACTGCAGCCAGCTTCCCACCAACTGGCTAACGCCAGCTACCCACCAACTGGCTATCGCCAGCTACCCAGCAACTGGTTAGATCCAGCCAGCTAGCAACCTGCTCCCACTGCAGCCAGCTAGCAACTGACTACCGCCAGCTACCCAGCAAGTGTACACCTCCAGCTAGCTGGCAACTGGTTACCTCCAGCCAGCTAGCAACCTGGCCCCACTGCAGCCAGCTACCCATCATCTGGCTACCGCCAGCTACACAGCAACTGGTTACCTCCAGCCAGCTAGCAACCTGGCCCCACTGCAGCCAGCTACCCACCAACTGGCTATCGCCAGCTACCCAGCAACTGGTTACCTCCAGCCAGCTAGTAACCTGGCCCCACTGCAGCCAGCTACCCACCATCCGGTTACCTCCAGCCAACTAGCAACCTGCCCCCACTGCAGCCAGCTACCCACCAACTGGTTAACGCCAGCTACCAGAAAAATTCAACGCCTTAGCTCTTTTGTGCACAGAAGCGGAAATTAATAAACAAAATTACTTAAGACGATATCATGGATGATTTTGCCAACAAAAATTCGAACAAAAAGAAAACGAAGTAACGAGCTTTTAAAACTGAAATAAGTTGATTATTTTTAATTGTTTATTAATAAGTGCAATAAAATTTAATCACGTTTACCAAATGTACTTAATTGTTTCAGTAGCACACATTACCCCTCTTGTTCATGACTGAGCTTTGATTAGCTCAAAAATCTACCCGAAAATTATTGTAGGTGTTATTTAAACGAAATTTTTGGATTGTAAAAATAATGTAGGACATGACAATTGTAGAGCCAGGGGCGGCAAAAACTTTAAATCCGCCATTGCGTGGAATACTATATCATAATATGGCGGGATAGCTCCTTAGTGATTCGGTGCAACGTGAATACGTAGGCTGCTAGATATACTATATTTCTGGCCTAATAATGAAACGCGAATGTTTATCATCAAAAGTGGTTTTATTGTTTTTCAAAGTATTCTCCAGCATGATTTATACCCTTTTGCATGCACTCAAACCAATTGTCGAAACACTTTTTCCACTCCGATTGAGACACCTCCAAAACATGGTTTTTGAACGCTTTAACAGCATGTTCTGGCGACGAAAATCGTTGACCACGCATTTTTTTCTTGATGTCCGGGAATAAAAAGAAGTCATTGGGTGCCAAGTCAGGGCTGTTCAGCGGATGACTCTTCAATTCGACGTTTTAGCCGGTCAAAAAGTCGCTGGTGTGAGAGCTCGCATTGTCATGGTGAACAATGATTCGTCTTCTCTTGTTCGTTTTTCGAATTTCTCCGAAGACTTCAGGCAAACAAATTGTGGTGTACCACTCAGAATTGAGCGTCCTCAAGTTGCTCAGGTGGAACAGTCGCCACATGACCAGTTTTGCCGAAGAAACAGGCGACTATTTGCTTCGAACTGCTTCTGCTACGAACAACTTTTGTTGGATTTGGCTCGTTTCAAAGACCCACAAGGTCGATTGTTGTGTTGTTTCGGGCTCATACGCATAGATCCATGGCTCGTCACCTGTGACAATCTTATAAACGTCTTTTGAAGCACCGCGATCGTTTTTTTTAACATTCCTTTGCACCAAACGACACGAGCCTTTTTTTGAGCGATTGTCAAATTGTGAGGGATCCAACGAGAACAAACCTTTTTTTTGAGCGATTGTCAAATTGTGAGGGATCCAACGAGAACAAACCTTTTTAACGGCCAGGTGTTCTTGCAATATCGAATGTATGCTAGTGGGAGAAATGCCCAGGGATGCCTCTATCTCACGGTATGTCACATGATGAACTTGCATTATCAGTTCACGCACGACATCAATGTTCTCTGGCACAACGGCCGTTTTTGGACGACCTTCACGGAATTCGTCTTTGCGCGAGCGTCGGCCATGACTGAATTCATTTAACTTGTTTTTCACAGTGCTATAGGATGGTGCTTCATCGACATACAAAGATTTAAGCTCATCAATGCACTCTTGTCGTGATAAGAGTTGTGAAATATGATCGCACGAAAGTGTTCACGAGTTAATTCCATTTTTTTGCCGAGATGAATTTTTCAAGTCTCTTTAAATAAAACAATTCACTATTAAATGACAACACGTTCTGAGTGATGGTATGCCAAAAAATGTCAAACCTTCCAATGGAAAAGCCAGAAACATATCAAGCAGCCTAAGTATAGGTATAAATTTTCCGTCTATCCTACTTTAGCTTGGCAAGAATTCAAGATTTCAGCCACTCGCCCGAAAAGACTGAAATAATGAATGACAGAAGACGTACCATCGAATATCGCCGCTCCGGCCAAAGATATCTCAAGCAGCAAGAAAAATGACAATATGCTGCCAAAGCTTCGTCGTTTTCTTAAAAAAAAAACATTTATTTTTTCAAACCCTGTTTAGGGTAGAGCAATTAATTTCATACTTCCTTAACTTTGCCGCAAAACTTCTCAATTACCCAAAGACTCGAATGAAAATAATAAGGAAAACAAAGAAATAAAGAAAAATGAGGCCAAAGTCCAAACAGATATACGTATAAATGAAAGTACCATAAATTGCGACCGGAAAACCAAAACCCTTCGCAGCCGTACCGAGCGCCCCGCCGACCCAACGCAACGTTAACTTTTCTCGTTTGTTCATGGTTAACAAATTACTAGTCCGTCTTCCGCATTTATTACAAAACTTTTCTACTTCCAGTCTTATCCCTTCTACGATGCAAACCAAACGCATGACCTCATCCCAGTCTAAGCAAGCCCCCCACCCCCCTCATTGTCGGCTTAAACATAACCATTATGGTAAAGCATCCCGAAGTGGTCCATTCTGGTCCTTAATTAAAATTTGCTTCCTCTTTTTATATCCTTTTCCTGTGATTGAAATAAAAAGAACTTCATCATCTTCACAGAAACAAACTGTGGCACACTCCAACCAAAGTCACAGGCACACACACACACACACTATCCTCCAGAAGTTGTAAATTCTTCATCGTCTTCGAACCTGGACTGGATTTACCTTGTTTTGTGTGCTCTGCTTGCATCTGCACTTTACTCCTTTTATTTTCATTTTTGTTTGGAAGACTTACTCTTTGGACCTTACTTTGTCATTGTTGTTGCACTGCTGCTGATTGGGCATTGGATGGTCCGTTTTGGTGAAGACCAGACAGCAGAGCAGAGCAGAGCAGAGCTCCCATGTTGCTTATTGCCATCCGTGTCTGGCCTTATAAAGTAAACGAGGCTCATTTGTGTAGCATTTGCTGGACACAAAAAAAGGTTAACAAATGAATTGACAGGTAAGAGGCTTATTCGCATTTTAATAAGTCATTGTGTTGTGCACTTTTATGGGGACGACCATGTCCAATTCCAGACATTAGTTCTCTCCTAGCGATGGATCCATTTAACTCTGTCCCCCCCTGCCTTTCGGCTAAATGGATAAACTTGACCAGGATTTGGTTGGAGGTGCTCTTTTCTGTCCGGTTTTGGATTTTTGTGGCATTCTGCCAAAAGGCCAGCGACAACCGCAGACATAGGATGAATTTCGAAAAACTTTTTTTTTTTTGCTTAACGCCGCGTCGGGAGGTTCCGTGGTTCTCTTTTAAGTAGCAAAAGTTTTTCACTTTTTGATTGAACCTGCTGAGGGATGAAAGATGGAAAGTTGTTTTAGAAATAGACTCCAAGTCATTACCCCTTCCAAGTTGCAAGGTTGCATTTACTTCATTTAGAGATACAATTTTTTTAGGGGGTGTTTCTGACCCGGTAAATGTGTTTGTTGGAAAAAGAAAATAAAAACCATCACGAATAACTCTCTGGATAAGAAGGACTTCCTGAGCTATTTGAAATGTTCGAAATCAGGGTCCAAAGAAGGGGTTTTTATAAGTTGCACAACTAAGTTCTCGCTGTTTGTCAATAAATGGCTCCAGCAGAGAGTGCTGGGCGAATTTGACATTTCCGAAATGGCATGCAAACTGTTTTGACAAATAAGTGATTTTGTTTCGGTTGTGTCAAAATGTCTGTTGATTTTCTTTTTTCACGCGAAGAAAACGACGCTGAAGCGCATCGAGAGATCCAAAAAGTTTACGGAGATGGTGCTCTATCGAAAAAACGTTCCGTGTTGACGACCGTCTGCGTGTAGGAAGGCCAAAATCCTTCGAAGACGCTGAATTGGAAGCATTGCTCGATGAGGATCCGTGCCATATGCAAGGGCAGCTTGCTTCAGCATTAGAAGTTACCCTTCAAACACTTTCTAAACTTTAGCATGCGTTGTGAATGATTCAAAAACAAGGAACTTGGGTTCCTTATGATTTGAAGCCAAGGGACATTGAGCGTGTTTTTTTTTCTCGCCAGTGAGCAACTGATCCAGCCGCAAAAAAGGAAGGGTTTTCTTCATTGCATCGTGACGGGTGATGAAATATGGATTCAATTCAGCAACCCAAAGAAAAGAAAGTCATGGAGACTTCCCGGGCATAGTCGTTGGCTCGGCTCGGCCGGATATTCACGCTGCGAAGGTTATGCTGGGTATTTGGTGGGATCAAGTCTCTGCCATTATGAACTGTTGAAACCTAACGAAACCATCACTGGGCAATAGTATCACCATCAATTGATCCGACTGGACCGGGCACTGTGCGAAAAACGGCCACAATACGAGCAGACGCACGCACAATTTATCCTTTAACATGACAACGCTCGGCCTCATGTTGTCATACCCGTTTAAACCTACCTGAAAACGCTCAAATTGGAAGTCCTTCCTTACACGCCATATTCCACAGAACACCTTTCCAATTATTGCTTGTACCGATCGTTGGCACATGGTCTGGTTGACAGCAGTCCCGCTCATGTGAAGACATCAAAAATTTCTTGTTTCGTGGATAGCCTCAAAAGATGAACAATTTTACTGCCAGAAAAATTAGCAAAAGTTGTAACTAGCAACAGGCAATACTTCGAATGATTCATTATAATCATTTTTTGACATAAAATTGGACTTTCATAAAAAAAGAAAAGAGGTTAGTTGCGAACCAAATAATTACCATACAATCTGAAAATCTCTTCAATTTCCCTGTTGTTTGAGAATTTTATCGACGACCAACTCAGACTTAAATATTTCAAAAGAAGTTATTTCTCCATGCCAACATGATGTTGTTGTTGCCCGATCAACCAGCACACACCTCACTATCTTCTGTAATTATCTAACAAATTAATTGTAAAATGATTTACAATGTGACGTAATATTCTACAATATTAGGAGAATGACAGCCATTTTTAAAAACTTGTTTTCGAGAAAAACGCGTTCAAAGTTTTGTAATGTGTTTATAATAACCGCTAATCGGCAATGCCTGGTCCATAGAGGTATCCCTCCTCTTCTTCTAGCTGCTCATTATTAGCCGCAAGCATCTCCCGCGGCTCAGTCCGGGCCTTTTATGCTGCGTCGGTCACCTGCCTCTGCTAGCGGTCGATCCTTGCTTTGTCCCGTGAATTAAAAGTCAGAGCGCGCAACAGAATTATTTCAGATTAAGAATCCGTAATAAAAAAATGATTTTTTGAAAATTTTAAGGACAAATTCTGCCATCATACCACCGTCGTGCAACTTTTGATCTTTATCAGCAAAATATGAATGAGGTGCGAGTTCACAGTGTCATCCAAAGAGTTTTGCAAAGTTCTGATGGAGTAAGGTCAGGGCTACATGGTGGCTGTAACATCAATTCCCGACCAAACTCAAATTATTTTCGCGAATAACCAAAGATGTATGTGGCCCAGAGTTGTCATGTTGATTTCGTTCCGTTTTCCGTTGACAGTTCACATTCAAATTGATTGTTCGATACCTTTCCAATCAATTTTCATTTTCAATTCAATTTTCATTTTCAATTCAATTTTCAATTTCTATTCAATTTTCAACATATTTTTGGAACAGTGACAAGACAATAAATTTGCGAAGAATTCTTTACATAATATTAACTTAATAACATAAAATTATCTTCATCTAAAAAGGTTATTTAAAACAAATAATAAGAAATCGTTGTGAGTTGGAAGAGAGTGAGGAAAACGAAACATAAGAAGCTGTGACGAAAATGGTTAATTATCGCTGCTTAGAAGTTTATGATTGAAATGTTACTTTTAATTCTCAACGGCAGAGAGTTCCATAACCTAATGGCGTGAATGAAGAACAATCTAGACGAGTTAATTTATCTATAGTATAGCTGAGGTTTAGTGTCCTACGGGCTCGGGAGAATTTTAGCTTGTGAAACAAATAAGGTGGCGAGTTAGAAATATTTATTTTATGAAGGTTAATGCAAGCCCTCGCCTTAAGATATTGCTGGAGGGTGCACCCAATAGGCTTGTAGCAAACACTAAAAAATTCGATCGTACCTTTGAAAGCCATGAACATATCCTACTACATCGTTGGAAGTTACCTGCAACTTATACTGGGACAGTGAATTGAGGTTACAGTAAAGACTTCATCGTATGTAATTATCGGAACGATAAGTGCACGTACAAGTCTTCGGTTTGTCTCAATCGGAGTAAATCCATCGATGCGACCTATCACCCAGTTGTATTCAGACATGGTACGGTTAACGAAAAATCCTAAGGAAGTAAACATTTCAACAAGCTCTAATTTGTAGTCAGAGAGCCATATGTCTGGTACCGCATTCAAACTGAAAAATCTTTGTGAAAAAGGGATCCTTGGATTTTGTTGGTTTTATGAGAAGTACATATTTTAACGGCCACTCACTCATGGCTGTCAAGTCTTCATTAAGACAGGCTGTAGCCCATGCCGGACAGATAGACCTGCACATCGTCTGCATCTAAATGAGTCCGCACATGCTTACATAGCAAATGAAGGTCGTAAATAAATATACAGAGCAATATTGTCCCTAAGATTAAGCCCTGCGACACATGCTGAATAAGACATTTTAGAGTCGAGCACTTATCAACAACAACTCTTTTCTCAATCGCTCTTTCACTTAAACCAAACAAATGCTTCAGTTTTCAGCAAAGGATATGGTAACTGACTGTGTCGAAGGCATTTAAAAAGTCCAGAAGGCAAAACAATGTAACGAATCCCCTATCAAAGTCCCTCTGAATATCGTCCAAGATATTAACCATTGCGGCTGAACAGCTATGACCTTTCCTTAAACTAGATTGAAACGAGCTTAATAAAGTATTGATAGAGAGATGGTTTTGAATCTGCTTCGCCAGCAAACTTTCAAAGACAAGCGCCGACGAATGTTTATAGGTCTGAAGTTACTTGGAACACTTGCGTTTAACTTTTTTTGCAATTGGTATTACTCTTCATATATCCAAGCTTCTGGAAAAGCTGATGGCACTGTACATGAGCGAATGATATGGATTAGGTGACTCAAAATGTGTGACAAAATTATTTTAAGGGTACTCCAACAAAAGCAACGTAAAATTTATCTTCATTTCGAACATAAATATCAGAGATGATTTCATAGTCTTGGTGAACAGTCAATTGATTGTTTGGATTGATTAGGAAAGAGACACTCCGTACCTAGGGAACACTCTAGAGCAGTGGCAGCAAGTAAGGTTAGTCTACTGAATATGGTAGACGCCCTATCGATCTACAGAATAGCACACAAACCAACAACTGGTTGCATCATCACAGCCTCCTTCGGAGACGAAACAAGGAGAGGTAAAGTCTCAAGAGGGCCCTCATAAGGAGAAATTATAGTATATGACCTCTTCTGTGGGTACTAGTTATGGACAAGCTTCTTGAAATACTACAAGGGACTTGCGCCAAATGCATTGCATATGCGGACGACATAGCGATCCTGATTCTCTTCACGAAAGAGACCAAATTAAGCGACTTCTACGTTCCTGGGATTGGACGCGGAATTCAGTGTGCAGTACTTGAGATTGATAATCGACAAGACACTCAACTGAAAGAATAAATCTTGAAGAACGTACTAGAAAAGCAAAGAGGGCATACGAGATATGCGGAAGGGTCTTTGGGGATTCCTGGGTCCTGAAACTAAAACAAGTCCACTGGATAAAAAATTGTGGAATGAAACGAACCCTTCTTTTCGGGATAATGGTGGCCAACAATAGATAAAAATATATGTAGCCGACAGGCACACTAAATTACAAAGTTTGGCATGTCTGGACCGCAGAAATCGAAGCAATTCTAACCATTTCACATGTACAATTGGAAGTGAAAAGACAAGCAGGACAGAGTTTCTTGGACGTGTGGAAACTGAATAGGAATTCACTTTATATAGGACGATTAATGGTGCGACTGGTAACAGGGTACATTAACGTAAATTTCTACTAACATAGACTCGGACTTGTAGAAAAGTCAACATGCGAAAGCTGTGAGAAGGAAGAGAAAGATCCGGAGAACTTCTTCAGCCAATGTACAGCAATAGCGAGACTGCGACAAAAAATACTGCGATTCAATAGTGCCACCAGGCATCCTCCCTTTCACTAGAGCTCCCTACTAAAACCAAAATCTAGACCTAGACCTAGGTGAAGAGCAAACAAAGCACATTCAATAAAAACAACCTTTGAGATCTTTCAATACATAGAGGCCTGTCTTTGTTGCATGACAGACAAGTATAAAGCTCGATCGAACCCTTTTTTTTTTTAAGTTTCCAACTTACTAAATTCGATTGCGGTACCAGGAAATCCTTGCAACCGATCCTTACTGGCAATTGCGTAAACTTAGTTGGCCGAAGGAACTTATAACTTTCGTCCAGCAACGAAAGTGTATCTTTTCTTACCCCGTTGTTCCTCTGGTGTAAATTTGAAGACCTTTCCAGATGAAGATTCGATGCCCGTCTACTATATTGATCCTAGCCATCTGAGATCTTCTAGCTCGATCCGCATAGCTGTACAACTGGTACGGGTCTGTTTTGTTTTCGAACTTATTTGTTCAACAGTTCCTCTATTTCACTTGTCCATTGGATGTGCGATCTTGGTGTCCTTAGCGCTAAATTTTTGATTGGTTATTATTGGTCAATTCATGTACAGAGTGAATGCTTCGCCTTGTAATAAACGGTGAATAAAAGAGGTCTCTTATCCCCATTTCGCACAGGTTTAGGATTATGTCAAGTTATTTCGTTCCCTTGATTTTTATTTTTTTAAAACCTCTTTCAAAAGCCTCCTTTAGACATCGATCAATGTTCTCTTTTTTTCTAAGCCCTTTAAGTTTTAAAACTTAAGAACAAGCTCCTGGAAACTGTGCAGAATTCAGAAGGACGGTTGAAAAAGATGGTGCGGGTTGACTGGAAGATTGGAACTTTGAAAAAGGAGACTTTATCTTCGGAACCTTTTTGATTTCAACGTGGCAGTGGCTTCATAATGGCTTACGGGTCCTGAGTATATCATTCATATCGATGGGACCATGGACAAGAAGGGCTATAGACATGTATAAGAAGAGCGCTGCAAAAGAAGGATCCGAAACGTTTTTCCGAAACCATTTGGCACAAGACGAGCAAAAGGGAGGTTTAAAAATATAAAGTAAACCGCTCACTCAACCCAATGGAGGTGTTTTAGGATAAACTTCTCCTAGATGTTTGAAAACATTCTCTAGCCTTGGAAGAAAAACTTTGTTACATCCTTCTAGAAACCTACAGATCAATAGCATTGGAAACCACCAAGAAGTAAATCCATAGAATGCAAGCCCAAACGCACCGTACATGCCTTGGACAACCCCTAACTTCACTTCTCCTCAAAGTAACTCATTCTAATGGAAGAAAACGAATTGACATCGAACATGCTTCTTGCCAACATCCCAGATCCACATAACCTGCCCAAAACTTTGCATCGTTTCACAGCCTCACTGTCCACCTTCGAGCTGCTTATTCTCAGGCACCAGAGTGCATGTTTCCAGTTTTGTGATTCTACCCAAAGGAATTGGACAATGACTGCTTCGACGACGACGCGACGCGACGCGTCAGGCGGCATTCCCAGCCTCGTGTTCACTCGGCAGCACAGCACAAACAATGTTGTAGGAGTCGCAAGGAATGATATTGGCTTGTGATGCTGATACTGATGCTGCCTCCTCCAAGCGGGAGGCCTAAACCAAGCAACAACGCAATGAAATTGTCCACTGTCCAGGGCTATTGTTGCAACTGTTGTTGTTTTTGTTGCAACAGTGGTTGACCCATTGTGCAGCTTGTCATGTAACAACGAAATGTTATTCTTGCCAATGCTTCTGCTGTTCTGCTGCAACGGTCTACACCGCACAGTGCTGTGCAATTCGCATTGTGTCCCATGCCGCAAGGAACAGCGTTCTTGTCTTCTTTTTTTTTCTCTTTTTCTGCAGCCTTGCATCCTCTTGTGTGTTGTATGCAACGCCCACACTCGACATGGTCGACGTCATCGTCATTGTCGACTTGGCATTTCCATTGTTAACCGTTGTCGTCGTTTACGAGCGACATTGTATCCGTAACCTCTTTACGACTACAACAACATTTCGCCGCCACCGTCAAGCCAAGCAGGGATAAATTTAATTTTGCTGATGCTCAGGCCCGGAAAGGACGATGGAATGGATTCCTTTGATAATAATAATTCGTGGTACAGAATCCGTCCGGTCCGACGATAGCTTCGAGTTACGTGGCTGTTGGCCAAAGCCAGTTGACTGTTGATATTCTTTGTGAAGGTCATGGAAGACAGGCAATAAATATCCTTGGGCACACATTTACAAATTTATTTTATTTGAGAACAAATAAAAACAAAACAGAGATCTACTTCCTTCTCTGGGGAACGGGACGAAAAGCTTTACGCCTGGATTTAGTGTCCACAATGAGGACTGATTGTCGCTTAAGGAAGTTCCTCGATGGTACCTCACTTTCGTCATCGGTGACAGCTAAAAAAATATGACAGATGAAGAGACGCAAGCTCAAGGACTGTTTATATACTCACCAGGCTGTGGACCTTGTTCTGGAGAGCCAGAAGATGTTCCCAAAATTCGTGTGGCACGACCCGAGATCAAATTGTAATAGCACATTGGCATCGGTTGAGGCTTTTCTTCGGCACCAACGGAAGGCGTTTGCTCGAGTGGTACAGCAAGCTCATTAGCCTGTTGATCAAGCAGATGGTTTTTTATGGCAAAGTGAAAATAGATTTTGACTTACATCGACATCGCCAATTTTTTCGGCAGCAGCAGCTTCTTTCTCTTCTTGGGCCAATAAACTCCGTTCGAGCTTCACCTTGAGAATCTAAAAAAGAAAATAAAGAGTCAATGTACTGCAGACTCAAGAGTGAGATCAACAACAAAGCCTGAGCTATCGTCGTTTAAATGAGGCCTCGAAGCACGACGTCAAAAAAAAAATATCTGAAGAGGAGGTAAAATTTTCGGGCAGGAAGACAATAGAACTCTGATTGACGACTCGTATTCTGGTATCTACTCACGCACTCTGAGAAATTGGTATGCATAGAAACCTATATGGACTCTTTTTCTCTTTTTCTTCTTCAAATCTGGCCATCGATCCTTGGATGCTCTGAGACTGAGCTTAAGGTGCTTTCGATGCTTCACTGACGGGCAGTTGGTTAGAGTCTTTCTCCTTGAACTTATCCTTGATCGGGTTTTCCTTTTTTTGTGAATCTAGTGAATGCATTCGAAGACACTTTTAGCTAAAGCCATGTTTTCCCTTCGCTTGGATTTTTTGCCTTCTCCTCCTGCTCGCAGGCTGGACTTCTTTCAAATGCCCTCTTATATGTTTTGCTGTTTTGCTTATCGCTCAACTTTGGGCTCCACATAGAAGTAATTGGAAAACTTTTATTTTGTAGAGCATGATTTTGGTCCTTCAGGTTATGAGCTTTGGTCCTAGCTGTTTGAATAAACCTTCCCCTTCGTCGGATCTCCACCAAGATTTCCTCTGATAGATAAGCCTTTAATTTTACTACCTCAATATTGTAGTGTTTTTTCCAGCTGGTGTTCGAAGGACCAATTTCTTGACAGCAGCGTTAATTCTTTTTTAGCCTGAACAATATGGAAACCAAGTCTGCTTTTATTTATTTTCATGGCTGTTAGAGCTTCATTGGCGGGCATATAATTGCTTTCCATGCTGACGTCGTGAATAGTTCAGTGTAATAAAAGCTGTTATATGCGACTTTGGAGTCGACGAGTTATTGGTGACTACCGACTCGAAATTCGTCGATGTCTGTTATATCCAACCCGCTTTTGCCTTTTTTTTTTTTTATAAAAATAGCTCGGTAGACTTCTGTTTACAGACTCTTTGATATCCTTGAGCTTGAAGACTGCATATGGCTATTTTTTATTTCTTCTCTTGTTGCCACGTCATCATGCCATATTTTGTATGTGGGGATTGATATCCCAAAGAGGTTTCGGCTACTTCCTGTATTTTGGTGCAAAAATGTGACTACGCTGACGTTTGTGGTAAGCGATAAATCATTTTAGAGCCTTTTGATACCGGCGTATTGAAGCATTCTATATTGAACTCTTTTATTGTCGCTTGTTTCTTCCACTGCACAGTTGGACTATTAATCCAGTTCCTACTTCTTCTGGTGGTCTGAATCGAAATTAGCGACTCTAAGTGCTTTGCATCCATCAGCGGTTGTTGTTGTTTGATCGATAATCTGTGGCCAAGTTGCTGTGTGGATCTTTTTGTGAGGGAATCTCACTGTGCTGCTGAAAGGTTTGCGATCACGAAGCTTTTATTATTCGCCGAATGTTAGATTTTGACGTCATTCTTCTGACAAACTCCATTGATCCCTTCCAAGAGTTCGTAGAAAATATTTTTCATAGAGCCTTCAGCTTCATCGGTGGGGAATGTGCACGTATGAAACTGAGATTGTAGAATTTTTCCTCGATACGGATCACAACCAGACGATCCCTTATCGGCTTCTCTTTTTCTTTTGCGTTTTTCTACAACAAAACTGCATTTTTATACATTAAACATTTTGTGATATTTGTTATGTGTAGCTTTAGCAAATTCAGCAATATTATGATAAGAATTTCCAATGTTTCGCTGTCAGTGTCAATTGGAAAACATTTTGTCAGAATGACTGATCTGAGTTTCTAGCCGAAGATTTTAAATTTTGCTTAAAAAGTAAGTTAAAAAAATTGGTTTGCCAGGCATCCTGGTCGGACACAGCTGGGCGGTGGTAAAGTTTTCAAAGGAAATTAAGGCAGAGACCACAGATAGTTTAAGTTTAATAAGTTTAATGTGATGTAGACAATGTGAATAAGTGTGGTAAAAATAACATTGAGTGGGTCCCGTTGAAAACCAAATCCCATGAACTTCGAAATATTCGAAATTTAATAAAAACGTCTTTTAATAGCTTTCGCTTCGTTGGGTGCAAATATTGCGCCACCACCTCAATATGGGCCCGATTGTTTCAGAACTTACGGAAATATTTATCATCGTAATAGAACTATCTCCCAACAATGGTGAACGAAAAATGTTTACAAAGTTGCTTATTCTCGATCCTGCTGAAGTTGACGACCAAAATTAAAGTTGGTAAATGGTGAATTTTTTTAAGAAACTAAAAGACAATTTTTTTCTGTAATGTCCATTTTGAGCAATGACCTTTTGCCATCTTTCAGGCAGCATCATAATTCCACGTTCATAAAACGTCTGGTTTTTATCAGCAAAACACTGAACCAAGTACGATCATCAACAACATCAACATTATTATTGAAACTTAATCGAAATAAAAACTAATCAGATGGTACAAGTTCAGGACAATATGGTGGATGTGGCAAAACATACTAATTAAGCTTCAATAATTTTTGCCGAGTGACCAAAGATGTGTGTGGCCTCGCATTGTCATGATGGAATGTAACACCTTTTAGATTTGTCAATTCGGGCCGCTTTCCTTCAACTGCATTTGCTCAATTTTGTAAGTTGTTCAATGTAGACAACTGAATTGATCGTTTTGGTTGGGCGGTAAAAGTTCAAAGTAGACAATTCCTTTGTAATCCCACCAAACTGATAACATAACTTTCTTTGGATGAATATCAGCTTTTGATGTTGTTTGAGCTGGTTCACCTGGATTGCTCCACGATCTTTCATCACCAGTTATCATTCGCTTAAAAAACGCGGTTTTTCCTTTCCGGAAATAAAAAAGCAAAATATGACGTAAATGTTCGTTTTGATTTTCCATTTTTCAAAAATCTACACAACCGATCAAAAAATGTTATTTACTGATTGAAGTACCAACTATCAAATAACAAAATGTGTTTGACATTTCGATTACGTCTGCAAACCTAAAAATTCAACGGAAGCCATCTATGAGTGAAATCCGACAGTTGCGAACCTTTATTGATGCGAGAATTAAGCCCTTTCATGAAAAATAATACTCAAAGTCGGGGCATAAATATTAATAAAAAATTAAATTAGAATTTGCTTTTACGATCGATTACTCACAATCATCTGAAAAGTTCGGTATTTTATTACCAGAACCAAAATTTGGACATGGATAACTCGACATTTTACAGAGTCCACATCAAGGAAAAATAACTTCAGGTTCGGACTAAATATTCACAAAAAACGTTGCACTTAAAGAAATATTTACTGTGAATTAAATTGCCATGAGCTTAATAAGCAAAATTAAAAAATATATAATATACAATATTAAAAAAACTATTTAATAGGCAGCACGTCACTTTTCCTTGATGCATAATAGGACTACCGGTTGAAAATGTCGTTTTTTTCAAAAATCAATGCTTTATTGAGGAAAAATAGATATAAATTCAAAATTCAAAGTATTGCCCATCGCTAGCCACACTTTTTTCTGGCAATTCATGGATACCCGTTCTGAAAAATTCGACCGGTTTGGCCGCAATCCACGAATCGATCCATTTTTTGACATCATCGAAATGACGGCAGTGCTGGTCAGCCAGGCCATGTTGCATCGATCGGAAGAGATAGTAATCGGATGGCGCAAGGTCTGGAACATACATCGGGTGGGGAAGGACATCCCATTTGAGCGTTTCAAGATTAGTTTTGACGACATTTGCAACATGTGGCCGAGCATTGTCATGTTGCAAAATAACTTGTCTTGCGACCGTTTCCTGCCGGTTTTCCTTCAGTGCTCGGCTCAAACGCATCAATTGTCGTCGGTAGACCTCGCCTGTGATTGTTTCATTCGGTTTTAACAGCTCATAATACACAACACCCTTCTGGTCCCACCAAATTCACAGCATAACCTTCAGGCCATGAATATTCTGAACGGCTGTCGATGTTGAGGCATGTCCGGGTATCCATACGTTGCCCGACATTTTGGATTATCGTAATGTACCCATTTTTCATCACCAGTGACGATTCGATGCAAAAAAGACTTCTTTTTGTGGCGTTCAAGCAGCATTTCGGTCATGCAAAATCGATTCATACGGCACCCAATGACCTACCTTTCGGATCATTCCCATTGCTTTCAAACGATCGGAAATGCTTTGCTAAGCGACGCCAAGTGATTTTGCAAGTTCTTCTTGCGTTTGTGACGGATCTTGATCGAGCAATGCCTCCAATTTATGGTCTTCAAACTTTTTCACCTGGCCGGAGCGTTCTTTGTCTTCGGTTGCTTTTTTCTTTAAATGAAAGAAGCATATTAAAACTTCCCGCAAATGTTGTTTTGATGGCACGAATGTAGACATTTTACGGCTTAACAAAAACTTGTGTGTTTTCACTAATGACCAAAAACCTAGACTGAAATGATTAGACAATGACATTAAGTTTCTGAAGTGACAGCTGTCATGGTCAAAATTCACCTCAGAGTAATAGATATGAAGTTGTCTGCAATAACGACATTTTAAACCGGTAGTCCTAATATAATTTTAAACCGGACGCCGAAATTTTTAAATCGTTCGTGAAGTTGTCCTTGAGCCACTGTTGTTGAATTTAAACTTTGGTTCAAAAATACTGACTTTACTTGCACAAGTGACCAATACTTTGGGACAAATTTCCTGGCAACTTCAGTGTTAAAAATGCATGCTCTTGATGCAAGGATAAAAAAAACAACATTCAGTTTTTAATTTTTAATTATGTGTTTTTGAAAAGCTTCTTTGAGTTTTTTAATGCAAAAGACGGCGATAGACATTCAAAAATAATTGAAAGACGTTCTCGATTATATAGCCATAAATATTTTACACTTATATCTAGTTCAGATCGAAATACTGGTTTATCTCGGAGTAGGTATGGAACTGCAAGATCTGCAAACTGTATGTCATATACGGTCTTCCAAAAGATGCAAGTGGTCGGTTTAGAAAGCGATCCGATTGCACGTATGAATACAAGTGGTCTTATGTTTGCGAAAATCAGTTCTTGATTGCCATAAAATGGACTATTGACTTGGATACTTGGACTTGGGGTGTCTTCCAAGCTGGAAAAAAGGATACAATGAGAAGATTTTTCAGAGACACTTTGGCTCAAGAAACTGGCTACGGATGCATTTTTTAGATGTAGCAAGATTCCCGATAGAGTTCAAGTATCAAGACATATCTTGATCCGCATGGAGAATGATGGTCGAAATGGTACCGTTTTCGGCTCCGAAATACATTTCTCGGTTTTATTTTTTTGAAAGCTCAAGAAGTTTGCACAGCCCTGATCAACTTTAAGCTCAGTATATATGAAACAGTAAATCCCTTATTTATTTTGAAGGATTCATTTTGGTAATGTCGAAAACGCTGAGAGTTTGAAAAAAAACCGACGATCCCGCGTGGAATAGTTTCCTTACGGATTTGAATAGGAACAAACATGTAGCTAAGGACTTTAAGGATACTGATAAATATGAAAATACAGCCACCTTTGCATTACCTTCTGCAACGTTTTGAAAAAAGCTGTCAATCTTTTATCAAGACCAACACAACAACAACATACAAACAAAAAATAAATACGTTTTCAACTCACATCAATTAGATCCTCGTCGGTAGCCTCGTTTGCCAAATAGTCTGGTAAACTGCGAGCCGAAATGGATTTACCTTTTTCCACAATATTCACATCACTCTCGTCGACTTCCTGCAGCTTATAGATCATGTCCCTCAATCGATCTTGGATAAACTTTATAACACCTTCAGTCTTTTCAGCGTCTTCCATGTTCTTTTGCTTGGATTCGGTGAGCGCACTGATGTCCTGTTTCAATTTCTCGACAACTTCTTGATTACTTTTAAAGAAAAATAGAGATTTTTATGAATGGTAACGCTGAGATGCCTTCACATACACTTCACTCTCCTTCATTTCGGAAAATTTATACGACTCCAATTCATGGCTGAGATGCTCCCGCTGAGCTTCCAGTTCATTCTTCTCAGATTCGGCAGTGTTCCGCAGATAAGTCAAGCGCAATGAGGACTCCTTTTGCGACAGAAATCTCTCAAGCACATTTGACGGAGATGTAGCTCCAGTTATTTCCATGAGATCCTTAAATAGCGACTCCATTTCGGCAGTGACACTTTGCAACTGAGAATTGGGATCGTCGTCGTTGTCAGTCTTTGCGGTATGTTGGTCTCCCGAGCTCGATCCAATGCTGTCCTGATGGACGAATGTTTTGCCATCGGCAAAAAGTTTACGGCCAATTCGTTCGAGCTCGAGCTTTCGGCCTTCTACTTGCTTGCGGAAGTCCAAGGCTTGACGTTCACGGATTTTAAGCGAGGTATTGGCTTGTTGTTCCTGACGTTGAAGAATGATTTTTGCGGCATCACGCATTTCAATTGCTTCGTTATGGACTTGCTATGGACAGAGAAAGAGTTTCTACTTGAGCTAAAGTGTGATTCAGATAAACTCGTGTACCTGCAAACGATTGATCTCAGCTTGTTGCTCGGTCAAGGCCTCCTCGAGTTCCTTCAAGGATCTTTCGAATCGCTCAGCGTCAGTCATTAGGGATGCTGTGATCGACTTGTACTTCTTCTTGATATGCTCCGCTTCGATCCATTTCACGTTCTTCCGGTGGATCTCATTCTCAAGCTGTATAACCAACTGAAAAGGAAAAGGCACTGGTCATTGGAGTCACAAAGAAAACCTTTTAGCGTACGAACCTTTCGATTGGCATCTTCTTCCAGTGTCTCTGGAGGTTTGCCACCAGCTTCTTTCGCCTGATACTCCTTGTACGCCAACAATTCTTCGTAGTGTTGAAGGAGCTGATTGAAACGCTTCTGCCTGACCTTGAATTTATGCCTCAACATGTCCAAGTGTTTCCGGTTGTCGGTGACTTTTAAGTCCATCAGGAATACAGCCTCTTCGGGATTTTTAGCACCAATCGGATAAAGTGGCTTGCCGCTTCCAGTCTCAATTTCTTCCTCCTTAATCATTCGTCGGTTGATTGGATTCTGGAGACCAACCAGCTTGCAAGTCAACTCCTTGTTCTCCTTTCTCAGGGTGGCTAGGGTTTCGGAGTTGATGCGAGTCTGTTTCTGCCATTCTGCTGCGTTCGCTGCCTTCTGACCCTCTGTTTTAGAAAAGGATATAAAAAAACGAAACGTGTGGACCCTTAAGGACATTTACCTGTGAGAATAATCCTCTTCTTGATTTCAGCAATTTTTACATTGAGATCGACTTGCTTTTCCAATTCCATGACTTTTCTTTTTCAGAAGCAGATTCAGAGTAACCTCGTTTGTTGGACGCAAAGGATATCGATCAAACAATGTTTCTGTGGATACCAGTTGGGTTTGGATGGATGGTATCCTGGCAGACGAAGCATATGCTCATGGTTGAAGATTTCTTTTACAGCGCATAGATTGTGCACTGGTTGTACTCATGGCCAATAAGATTGTGTGTAATCGTGGCACAACATTCATTTGATAGTCAGTCTTCTTCCTTGCGTTTTTTTCTTATCCAAAAAAAAATCGATCCTGTACACTATTGCGAATTGGATATGCACACGGAGGGTTCCGTATCACAATGCAATGTGCACCACTGCATATTTTTTAATTACAGTTTCCTCATGGTCTAACTTGTAGCGTGGGTAGGCAGAGTCGCACCAACGAGTGTTTAATTTTACATTTCTTAAAGCTTACTTCTTGGCGTAACTCAATAAGTTGTCATTCCTTAAAAACAATATTTTGTATGGGAACCTCCTTTTAGTTTGAACTTATTATTTTTATTATTATATGCCATTAAAGCAGCTAAGAAAGTCTACCTATTATGGTTCAGAACATACATCCCTGTGGATGGCGGACGGTCAGACAGACAGCGGAGTCACATTAATACAATTCCGTTTGCACTCTCTGCGTACGGAACCCTAAAAGCTATTAAGTGCTTGGGTTGAAATATTTCTAATTTAAATCTCAGAGCACCTCTGATTCAAAAAAAATTTAAATTTTTTTTATTTAATAGACCTTAATATAAAAAAGAAGCCACGTGTTTGTTGACTCTCAAACGAAGGACTCCGCGCCTCCTTAGAGTATGCAACACTATATTTCATTAATTTTAGATTTCTTATAGCATCGCCACAAATATGCAAGATTAAACTTGACTAAGTAAAAGGTCGACATCGGTTTTTATTCCAATAAAAATTTAAAATTAAGGATTTAAAACGATCAAAGATTCAAAGCGTAGTGGTGTTAGTGCGAACTCCAATGGACGCAATACAGAACAATGTCATAAGTTCAAGAAGGTGTGGGGCATGGTTCAAAACGTCAAAGAATAGACCTAAAATGCTTAAGTTTCAGTTATAGTTATATTCATCGAGATGACATCAGAAGTGTTTCAAGTCCCAGCAAAACTTTTTTTTGCCCGACGCGACTCGACGCACTTCTTCGATTTAGACCAAATTTATGTTTCAAATTGTTTCTATCGAAGCTCATTTCTTGTGATGGACTTTGGACCAATTTTTAAGCGAAATAGACTTAGACTATGGAAAGCAAGACTAGACGGGCAGGAAGTTTGTATATCTTTAAATACCGGTGACTTCGTTAGCCTAGATTTCGTCTACTTTGAAAAGTTTTACATAAAGTTTCCTCGATGATAAGTCATATTATTTGACAAGAAGTTGACATGTTGTACTTAAATAATCCCTCAAGGATTTATAACCTTATCAAAGCAAGTGGATTCAAGTTTCTAGTAAAATGCTAATACAATTTTTTGAGGCGGTTTATTTTAATAGGCATAAACTTTTTAGCATAAAATATGGGTACTAAAAATACAGTAAAAAATACTTAATTTGCATTGAGTCAAAGGAGACTACATTTTTCAAATGCCAAAAAACTTAAAACGAGTTCTAGGAGAGCATCAATGCGTCTTGGTATTAAATCCAATCGCTCGACGATATTTAGGTCTGGAGATTGTGGAGGGTAGTCCAGTTGCTTAGGCTTTCGAAAAAGTAACCATTCCTTGACCAATTTCGATGTGTGCTTGGGGTCGCTGTTTTGTTGGAAGACACGAGAATCACTTTAACCCAGTTTCGCAAAACTGTCCGGCAAATTGTCCCTCAGAATTTAAAAATAACCTTCTCTTTTCATCGTACTATTATGACGATCTTCCCAACTCCAGATGACGCCATTCATGCCCAGACCATTGCCAAACCACCTCCACGTTTAAATTTTGTTGTTCATATTCTGCATTTTTCGTTCATCATATTTTCGGCCGTTTTCTTGAGCCAAAAATCTCAAATTTGGTTTCGAATATTCCCCCGGAATGAAAAGGTTTCATTTTAAATTTCTTGGCAAAAAAAAGTCTTCGCTTTTCTTTTTTTCGAAAATGCAAATATGGTTTCTACGAGGGATTCAGCCTTGCAGCCCATTATTTCGGCGGTTCCGCAGAACAGTGCTCGCGCTGGCGTTGACTCCAGAATATAAGGTAATGTTTCCAGCCATCTTCACTGCACTTACCACTGGATTTTTGCTAACTTCCCTCGCAATTGCACGTTCTATCACCTAGTCTCCTTGGACTTCCGTAACAGGGTCGATCTCCTAAGTCTTTGAATGACCGCTGTTTTGGATATTTCGCGGAAAGGTATACCTTTAGTTATTTTCTTTTGTTTAACAGTTTTTCCTTTGTTTATTGTGTCAGTTTGTTAAAAATTAATTACATTCAAAAATTACATACATATTTTAAAAGGAAGTACTATCGAATTGTCAAAATCAGACACTTTTGTAGTTATTCAACTTTCCTATAGAAAACAATGAAATTTCTCTTACTGTTTAAGCAGCGTTCGCAAACAAGGCATTCGCTCGACCGTTTTTAGTTGACTATTGTTTCAAAACTGATCGCCATGAAATGTCCCCTAGTTATATGTATCCTATGTTCAACCTGTATGTCCTTTCTTCAACTTGGTGAAAGAATGATTTTGAGTAGCTTACAAGCTTACAAAATTTAACTCTCTATTCTGAATGCCTGAACAGCAAAAGCGATTCAATTTGCCTGTCTTATACTCAATTAGAAATATTAAAAAAAAATATAAATAGAATTTATCAAACTTCTTGAAAATCCTAACTCCCGAGATTGAAGCAGAAGCAGCAGGTGACAGCTCATCTACAACATCCCAAAAAGAAAGATATTAAAATAAAGCAAAGCATTAAGTAAACATGTTTGTCGAGCAACTAGTATCTTATGTCCTAATTATTAAAAAGGCCATCGAAAGTCTTCGTCAGTTTAAAATATGTTTCCAGGCGATCACGCCATCTTTATAAGATTTCTTGTAAAGAAAAGTTCAGCGTGTTTTTTTTTTTTTAAAAGCATACACTTTAATTTTTTTAACAGGGTGGCGCACGAATCGTGCTATAAAAACAAAATGTAATAACTATTTTTTCTGCGTAAATAATCGGTTTATTTTTTTTAATTGGCAGGTTACTACTCAGGTTTATTAAAATGAATGATTGGGATACGGGAAAGAGTATTAGAAAAGTTCCATGCTTTGTAGATCTTCATTTCCGGCCAAAGGGAATTTAGGCGGGAGTTTGGTGGTACTCCCCCGAGTAGATGGAAGGCAATAGAAAGGCGCAGAAGTCATAATGGTTCCGAAACCCGGAAAAAGTCCAGACGCGTAAAATCATGTTCCACAAGGAAGTGTTCTGTGGCCGATTCTGTTCTTGCTTTATACGTGAGACATGCTCAGGTGAGGAAACCTTCGTTGTCGCGTTTGCAGACGACATGGCCGTCCTCGCAATGGGTGATACAGTCGAATCGTCAACACGAAAACTTAATCAAACGCCTTAAGTAAAACCGCAAACAATGACGGAGCTAGTAGGTGCTTTCACTGGAAAGTTATCTACCAAACGCGATGACCTACAGAAAATGAAGCTACTTGTTAAGGAAACTAAGTCGTTGTCTAGAAGACATGGAAGGTGTTTTTTTGAGTAAGAATCTCACACTATTATGAGTACGCGAGGCCGGTCCTCATAGTGCCTATGAAGGTTTTTACCTACTCACGGAAAGGCAAAAAAATTTTATGTTCAAGGCACGAAAGCGGGTGAAGCACTGTAAATTCGCGCAAATCGAAACGTTTCGACACGAAACTTTTCGGCGTAAATTCGAGTAAGCAGATGGTCGTTACAACCTATAATTTAATTTAGCTTAAACTTGAATAGTATTTGGTTCAAGCAAGATGGCGGAGCCCCAACGAAAATTCCCAAACAAATTAGTATCCAGAAACTCCACTTTCCGCTAGCCCCTAAGGTCACCTGGCCTGACTGCACCAGGTGACCTGAGGTTATGTCAAGAAAGAGGTGTACAAAACTAAACCAAAAAGCAGTTCATTGAAATTACAATAGAGGCGATACCGACTTAAACTCTTAAGGCCATAATGAATAATATTCTGATCCGGGCTTCTTCATTTATGGTCTATCATCTTCAAAAACTATAAGATAGGAAAATTAAATTGAATTTTCTATAAAATAAAAAGAAATGAAACAATGATTAAAAAAAAATTATTTGAATATCCTATTGTAACACAATTGGTGCTACACCCTGTATTTCAGATCAGGCATAAGCAATTTTCCTTACTGATTAACGCGGCACGCGCCTAATTTCGCATCGAACTAAACTTTTGAACCCACGCGCATACTCTGTCCGTCACATACTAATCGAATATTGAAGTACAAGTGAGTCAAGTTTACCAAGGGTTTCGTACCACCGCACAATAAACTAAATATGTTTTTTTATTTTAAATTCCTCATAGTATTCTTCTTTGCTTAAAATTAAGATTCGGCTTTAAAAGATGATTTTTGAAAAGGTTCGCCTTTAACTTTTACTTTATAATATGTTTTACTACCCATCTTGAAGTTATTGTAATCGATCCAATTTTCGGAACTCAACTTTTTTATTTTTCTCCACGATTCTAGGTCCCGGAAATCGGATTCCAGATTTTTTTTGTTCGCATAACTTAAGAATAAATCAAGGTATCGAGTACGAATTTATTTCATTCGAATGGTTTTTGAAGAATGATCACCTGAAATTTTGATAAAATTTTATAGGGTGGTGTAAATTTTTAAACCGAAAAAAATGTCAAAAAAGGGAAAATATCACTTGTTCAATTAGAATCAAAATAGTTTTACAATGAAAGAAGTTTAAAATCAATTTAACATATAATTTTAAACTTCTTTATAAGATATAACCATATGTATAAATTTATACAGTGCCGTTCATAAGTTTCCGGACAATTATATTCTATCAGAGAAATACTTAAAAAACTTTATGGTTTTTTGTGTTCATTTATTTTTCAAATAAAATATCTTTTTAAAATAAACAAGAAAGAAATAAAGTAAATAAATAAAATATGGATTGTCTTCCTTTTCGTCGAAAATCCACTTAATACTTGTACAATTTTCGATCAATCAAATTTTTCGGAATGTTGTTGAGTGCTATCGATATCGAGACTACTTGAAAGATCTCCCATAATTATCTCTCGATGTTGGACACTGTTTTACGTCCCTAAACAGTTCTATTGTGTTGAAGAAATAGGAATGAGGTGTTTCCTCCTCGCCCATTCTTCTTTCACCTTATCTAATCAAACGAAAATATTTTTTTTTTAACAATCAAATGCGAAGTTCATGGTTACAATTATAATTTTGAAAATCATAAACCAAAGTTTTCCTTTAAGAAACTTAAAAAAAACACTCCCTTACAAACGACGTTGAGCTCATTTTTATGGAGCGGAAAGAATAAATCCTTTCTCCGTTCTTTTGTTTACGGAATTTTACAATTCAAGGACACTAACCACCACTTGACATGATCCTTAAACCCGATAAAAGGCTCATTAAGTCGTTACTTACGAGAATGGCACTCGTCAGCCGGCCAATCAACTAATTGTCGAAATCCGCTTTTTATTGGGTGCAATAATTTAGTCCATCTCCTACAGCCCACTGTAGTCGTTTATGCCTCAGCGAAGCTAAGCGCCATCTATTCACAGTGGTCTCACTTTTATCTTTATGACTGTAAGCGGATTAAATCCGTTTTGCTGCGAATTGGCCTACAATAAAACTGACGGCCAAATAGAGCCGGAGGCCTGAAAAGAAAAATGGCCAACTATAATTTAAGATCCTTAAAGTTCTTCGTCCCGAGAAGCAGGCAACCACTCCTCTGTAGTACAACACTGAACGCTGACCATTAGAGCAGTTCTATGATTCCCTTGAGGGGCAAAACTTCAGCATATATGTAGAACATACCTTCCGAAGGTAGGGTGGGTTCAGGTGGGTGGAGATGAAACAACTTTCGCATTGGAAATTTATTGCCTGTGTGCTGCGAGGGATTTGCGTAAGTGCCCATCCCTTGAAATCCTTCCTCCCTACATCGTCCAAGGAGAAGACCATTTTAATAGGATTTCGCATGGAACTTGTACACATGGAACTATTTTCAGTGCTATTTCCTGAAACACGGCTTAGTGGCTCAGAACAATGGTAACTGCTGTTGGGTGTTTCGCATTTAAAGGATATACTGATGGAGCGGCAGCGCTTTGTGGAAATGCAGGTTTCGCCTCTCAATCCCATTTACTGACGAGAACGACGACGTCGGCGGCGGCGTGATAACGTTAAGTTAAACTGTTTCCACGCACGCCATCATTTCGTCACGTGCATGGTGGACGGATGGCGCGGTGCTATTTGGGAATTCATCGAGTTCGTTGTCCAAGTTAACAATAAGGACGCCCGCCACCCACACTCGCAGCAGGGAGGCAATGGTTATGTGTGAATGGAAAGAATATTGAGACGCTTTATTGTATTCAATTTGATGGAATTAATTAATTAAGTTAATTGATAGTCTCCTTTTATTGGGCACAATGGGGACACGTAAAGGATTGAATGGGCAACGCTTCTTGTGGAGCTTAAGTGTTTTGTTTTTTCTATTTTGTTTCATTCAGAGCAGGCATTTCCACTGGGCTGGAAGAAAAATATTTATAGGATGGGTAAAATTGTGCGCTTAAAAAATTCATAGAAACTCAGATGACACCCTTTCTTTCAAGACCACAAGGAGTTAAAAAATATATAAAAAAATCGCGGCCAATGAAGAGGAGTACCGAAGCACGACAATCGAATTTCAGTGGCTAGATATTTGGTATTTGCGTTTGGGCGGGATATTGTTCCAGCAAGATTGGATTACGGGTCGCACAAGTCTTTTGCACCCTTAGTTCTGGTAGTGTTTAATCAGTCAGTAATGCTGTTTTGCCGCCATTGGACATATTTTTGTGGCTTACCGTAAAGGAGCGATGATATGCGAACAATCCGGAGACGATACGGCCACTCAAGATGCCTTTTTTGGTCAAGCCTTGCGAGAAGTCGAAACCACCGCAAATGTGTTGACCGAATAAAAAAACAATAAGGAAATGAAAATTCATTTGTAAGCGTAGAAAATTTCAATTCTGACACTCACCAAATTTCAAAATAGTTGACGAATTCTCTTTGCCTGCCGTTTCCGTCAATATTAATTTCAAAAAAGTTGAAGATCTGAAGTTTTGAAGCTCCGTCAGTGGCTTGATGCGATCTGTTAAAGATCTGTTAAAGATCGTACAGAGATTGACGAAAATAATGTCAAAAGTAGTCGTGTGAAGGACAATGCCAAAAACAAACTATTGCATTGATCAGAGCAAAGTAAGCCTTTGTAGAAGACATCGCGTCTACCAAGCGTTTACACCGTAATTGTGTTGTGTGCCCTAGGAAAGAAAAACTGGAGGCTTAAATAATTTCAAAATCTGAACTTTTTAAATACGGTGATGTGCGAATAGGAAGCAAACGTACTTGTCCGAAGACTGAAATATATCATCGTACTGTTCCATCTACGAAAAGGGGAACCTGTGTCTTGTAACAACTTTCAAGGCATTTCGTATTTGGTGTATTTGGTGAACGTCCAAGGCCATTTCCGACAATCGAAAGACAACCCTAATCAAAAAGTTCCCGGAATAACCGTGTGGCGCTTTCGTCGTTCCGATTTGAGTTCTGTATTTTTTATGTTAAGTTGGTACATCTGTTGTTGATAAATCTTTGCGTCATAGCTTGACATTTGCCAAAGTAACGTATGCAAGAGTACATCAATCTGTGTGTGTGTTGGCGATTTTTTACAATTTAAGAAATGGAGACCGTATTGACGTCGCAAAAGACATGATTTGCGAGGCTGAATCCGATCCCACATTGATCAAAGGGATCATTACTGGACACGAGACATGGGTTTATGAGTAGGACACGCAATCCAAACATCAGGCATGTGAATGACCAAAAAACAACGTCGTTCAAATTCAAATTCAATTTAAATGCATTTTTATTTGATTATTTCATGACGCGCTGGACAAAAAATGCTTAAATCTAGCTTAATTAACTTAACTATGTCTTAAATAACTTTCTGGCCCTATATGGGCGCTCTAAGCTAAACTAAGCAACTTAAAATATGTCTTTGGACTTAATACTATTTAAAATTATTCTAACTTAAAAGAAAACTAAGAAAAAATTTTACATTAAGAAAAAACTTAGTATATGGACTTTGTATTTTACTTAGACTAAACCTATAACTAAACTTAAAACTAACATAAAATCTTAACCTTACTTAAAATACACTAAAACTAACGACCATAATACAAAAATGTTGTTATTTTACACCACATTCGTAAGCCGGCCAAGGCTAACACGACATGCTATCACGTTTGCCTTAAGGGCACTCAAAACTACAATTTTACATACGACAGAGTTCAATCTCCGTCCAGCCACCAATAGTGTCGATGTTGCCTTACGACATCAGCTCTGTCGCTGTCTTATACCACCCTACTAAACCTGAGGGTCTCCGGGGAGCTACTTGCGACGTCTTGGTCGTAGTTGACTCACCCGTCCACAGCTTTTCGACAAACGTGGAAGATTAACGGTACCGCTAATCTATCCTGGACCAAACCCTTTCTATCGAGATAGAGAAAAGCTTCAGGGGGAATACAGCCGTTAAGGCGCACTGTCTCATGGTACATGTCATTGGGGTAAAAAGCCCCGGAGATCAAGTTGTTGGTCGAAGTGATTGCTCTTGCAATGTGACCTCGAATAAGTTTTATCAGAAAGTTGTCCACTCTGATCAGGTTGACCCCGTTGAACAGGACCTCATTACCATAGAATTTTTTGTACAGACTCTGGAGTTCTATATAAATGGAGACAAGCCCTAAGACATCGTCTCTCGAAAACCCGTATCTTTTCCATTTAGCTTGTTCCCACGTTAAACCAAACGGGACAGCCATAGGCAAGGACAGGCCGAATAAGGGCCGTGTATCAGATCACCTTTACCTTGGCATCGAGTTGACTGCTGTGAAACAGCCTCTTTGTCAAGGCAAAGGCCGCTTTGGCTCTGGCCACAGCAGCATCTATATGTTTGTTAAAATATAGATATTGATCTAGCCAGATCCCAAGGTATCTGACAACCCTTCGAGTTGCTAATGGCTGTCCGTTTTGTCCAACAATAGTGAACATTCGCCACTTCTTCCTAGTATTTCTACAAGCCCCAGACAACGGAGTCCTGAACAGAATGGTCTCGCACTTTTGAAAATTGATTTCCAACTTCCAATCATCGCAATATCCCTGAACCTTTTCGAAGTCACGCTGCAAGAGACTTACAATGACCTCGATCTTCGGACTTGACCTGTACGCGATTAAGTCAACTGCGTACGCTATGGATTGGCGGAGAGATCCTACAAGATCTCTTGTGAAGATTGTAAATAAAATCGGCGAAATAACTACACCCTGTTGTAGACCGTTTTTAATTTCAAAAGTCCCAGCAGACACCACACTGCCATTTTTCACAATAAACTGTCTACTGGTGAGCATAAAAAAAACAACGTCGTTTTCGGTCAAAAATGAAGGCAATGCTCACGGGTTTCATATATTTTTGCCAGAAGGCCAGACGGTAAACAAAGAGTATTATTTGAGCGTTATGAGACATTTGCGTGAAACAATTCACCGAAAGAGACCAGAATTGTGGGCAGATTTTTTGGTGGATTTTGTACCATGATAACGCACAGTCGAACTGATGGACATACCGAAAACCGAATCTAAAAAATGTGCCGAGGATTGGATCAAGCGCAGGCATAAGTGTGTTGCACTCGTTGGGGATTACTTTGAAGGGCACAATATAGATTTAGATGAATAAACTTGTATTTTTAATATTCTGAACAAATTTCGGGGATTTTTTGATTAAGTTGGTACTTTATGCAAGCCAAAGATCGTTGGTACTACATGAGCAAGTTGTGTACGAGATTGAATCGTTTGTGGCTGGTTGTATGAAGTCTTGCCTCTGTTGAACGTAAAATCAAAAAAAAAAAAAAAATTGATTTTTTGACAAGTCGTACAACTCGGTCGCAGCGTTAGTGAGCATGTCGCGCATCGTCATTGCGTTTTGTGTTGATTTTCGCAGAGACCACAGAGCTAAAAACATTGTGCTTATGTTTTGTTTGCCGAAAAGTGGAAGTTGTGTAATGAGATTGTTTCCAAAACTGTATTGTATGCCGGCAAAATGCCGAACTTGATACCAATCGAGCTGTACCAACTCTTAAATTCGGCCAAAGAGGTCAACGCTTTTCTAGTCGATACACACCAAATATTCATGGTCTTCAAAGCGCATATGACGGTATTTATTGCATTGAACTATACAAAGGGAGTGCCGAATTCGAGATGCGAAGAAAACTAGTCCGTTTACGTTACATTATGCTCGACAGCACACAATGTACCGCCCAGTTTGAATCAATAGCCTCCGAACAATTGTGACGTGCCCTTGATTCAGGCAAAGAGGTCCCCTACGAAGTTCTCCCTTCAACCGTGTTCTTGAACAGATGCTTTTCAAATCTGTCCTGCTGTTGGGTTGCTGTTGCCAGTTTGCCATCATCGAAGCTTTCACGGCGTTCGAAATTCATCGAGTTGAGAGAAATAAAGGTAGTAAACGAGCGTATCTCTTTGGGACCTTGGTGAAGATCCCACGATGACTCATACTAGGCAACAGAAGATCCGAAGATCCTACCTCGAAGCACAAATGTAAAGCTCATGCTAGGTGAAAAGTAAGACAGTAGAAAATATTAGAAGACTCTTCGAAAGAAAATTTTCCCATTGAATATACAGTATTGCCCTGTTTGCGAGGAGTGTTCTTTTATCTCAGTCACCAAGCCCACGAAAAAAATTAGGAAGTTGGGTCTACTGAACTGGACCTTCCATGCGCTGTGACCTGTTTTCACAGACCCATAACTTAAAAAAAAGCCACAGATAAAGGAAGTGTGAAGCGATATTGCTGGCAAATTTAAATCGAGCAAATTGTGCAGTTGCACCATTCTGTTGGAAGCATACATATAAGTCTTCCAGTCTTAATTCATCGACTTGAGGCGGTAAAAACTTTTTGATTATGGTTCTGTGACACTCAGCAATCATGTAGTAAAGGCTCTTCGTGAATGAGATGTTGATTCTCAGGCCCTCAAAGCGTATGTTTTATTTATTTGCATAAGTATGCAGATGAAATTTGGACTCATTATTGAATTTTAGAAGAGCGTGACTGGAGTTTAGACGCGTTTGACGATCTACTGTCAGTGGCTAATGAACTCACAAAAATATTATTACAAGAGTTTGGCGTTTGATGACCTGTTGATAGATTCTACAATTGTGTGCTTCACAAATACCAAAACAGGATCAACATTTGTCGCTTTTTGCAAAAGTTATAGCAGTTTCTGATAGAATGATATATTTTGGGCCAGCTGCGGAGTGATTGTGGTGGATATCGCAAGTTTTTGTGGCACCAAAACTTGATGAGTGTTTTATTAAAGAACGTCTTATACAATTGAGCTGCCCAACATCCTGTATAAAACGAAGCAAGGATCCTTATCCCTTTTAAATAATTCACGCAAATTGAAAGCAATTTTCGAAGCTCTGAAAACCAATTCAAAATTTTTCTCGTGAATGTCACGAGAATTTGCGATTTTGAATATATCAAAAGGATTCTATCAGAACTTGTGCAACTTGGTGCAATTGGATTTGCTCAAACAAGTCCTCATCTTAATCATTTGTAGTTCGCTTAGAATACGCAGGATGAAGTCTTTCGGTAAAGAAGTAAAAAGACACCATAATTGGGCTTAGATGTCCTCCCAATTGACTTTTCCGTATCTCATTCAGTACAAGATTTTATTGACAAAACCATTTCCCATTCCCTTATCCAAATCCCATTATCTTTGCCACAAATGGACGTTTTCATCATCGTCCTAGTTTGTTGGATTCCAAGGATATCTCTCTTCCACTCTCTCCTTCATCCTTCACAATGGAAACAATTGAAATCCGTTTCTGTTTCTTCTGCAAATTTGCATTCATCAAAATTTCCAACTATGTACATCAGGATGACGACGTACGGCACAATGTTGTAAGTTTCCAGTCGCAACCACATAACCGGGGAAAAAACAATCAAACTCACTTTCTCTTGCACTCCTCGTTGTCGTGCCCCGAAGGCACCAGTTTTGTACTCCATCCATTCAAGTCGCTTGAATAATTGCAATTCGGAGGAGAAACTGGCCTTTGATTGATTAGTTACTTTCCAAATGTTGACATGGTTCGCCGCAAGTTTTATGCCACCCACCGGGCCTCCCAAGGTTGTATTCATTGGTTTTCATTAAGCGGTCAGTGTCCTTTTCATTACCGTTGTTTGTCACTTCTGATTTATTATGCTGGCGACTGTTGGCCAACAAACTTATGGCCTTTGATAGATTGTTGGCTTGCGGTTTGACTTTTCGAACGAACGAATAAGAAGTCGAAGTTGAGGACTTGCCAGACGAGTAATTATCTTAAGAGCTGTCATTCAAGGATTGCCGAAAACTGTCAAAAGCACATGCCAACAATTTTCCTTACTGTCGACATTTCAAGAACACACTCTGGCAATGGTGCACACAGATAGCTACTGACGCACTGGCGCACTGTTCCAAGAAACACTTCAATGTTTGAGGAGACTACCAGTAGTGCTGCTTGGATATTGGATGCATTCAGCACCAGTTATCTACCTTTGTACGGAATAAGGGAAATGATTTGTAAGTCCCAGAGTCCAGATGTCAGAAAAGCCAGACAAATAGCTGTTCACATTCCATCGGAGAAAGTTTCTCCGAATGCATGGTTGGGATTCCTTTTTTCCACAAAGGATACACCTAAGCACTGTCTGGAAATGAATCTGCCACAACCCCTACAGGCCCACAAATACAGACGATGTTAATGAACGAGACATGCGAAATATTCGTTTACCTATTTGAGGGGATACACAGCTACACACACACAAGGATCAAACCGAACCTAACCAGCCAGCAAGGCAGCCCTCACTCGTAATTGCAACTGTAATAACTCACCAAAATTGCAGCGCAATTTTCTGAGGAGCTCAAGCTGGAGCGTTGTGGTCGCGGGGAGCTTATGGCCATAGAACTTGGCATTCAGCGTCAAGGACCGTAAATAAGAACGACCACTTCAGTCATACGGCAGGCAGCAGCGGCGGCGGTGGCGGCACTAGCGTCTGTTATCGTGTTCGGGGGTGTTCAAGGAACGCGAATTTATGTCCGAAAAAAGTCTCCCCGAACATGACGAGATGAGGGTAGGTAGCCTCGTACCTGTCTAGCCCATATAACGTGTACAAGGCTTGTGCTGGTTGCCATTCGGCTGGCGGTAATATCGTCCTAATGACTATCATGTTTATGGGTGTGTGCGTCTGGATTCGCCTCTCTCGCGCAAATTTGTTATTAAAGTCGTTTTTAAATTTTTAGACTGTGGCTTTTTGTTGGGGGCGGACTGGAGGCTATGGAAACCGTGTGTGTGTGTGTGTGTGTGTGCTGAGTCAGGGAAAAGGGTATGATTACACAATCCAACGCGGTGATGCATCGATTGTTGCTGGGGTAATGGGGCATAGGAACATGAATTTAATGAAGGGCTGCTTGAAATGAATGCGAGTCGAGTAATGAAGGTTTTGAAAATGTGTAATTTGATAATTTTGGCTTCGTAATATTGAAGGATATTGCTTTAATTATTGGAAGGGGGACAGGCTATTAATGAGTTTCAATTTTTCCATGACAACAATGTGAACTTGAGAAAGTTTTTTAGAAGGTTTTTGAGTGACGCGAAACTTTTCCGAGAAGTTCTCAATTGAATAAAAAAAAACAACACTTACTTAGGTTCAAGGAATTCTCAAATTTACACTGTCTGTGAAATTTAAAGACGATCTTAAATCTCCGAATTTTTAATCAAGTACTTTTATAATTGTTATCATGTTTGAGGGATTTAACTTTAATCAAACTCCTTTAAGATTGAAGTCGGTTTTTGTACTTTAATCTGTAAATCTCTGGTTGGATGATGTAGTTACAGAGGAGTTACCACCTCGTGGTAGCCATCGGGTACTGGTTCGCTTAACTTTTGAGCGCGAGTGTTGAACAAGAGAATTTGGAGCTCATTCCGGTCAAGATTTTTCAAGAATAAGCCAGGTTTTTGCAAAAGAGATGGAGGCGGATGAGTCCTTATTTGGACCAACGGCAGCGCTTACATCTTCGACGCGTGTTTCTGACATCGGCTTAAGCCGGCCCCTCGTCCTAGGGCCTGGTCCAACAGGCTGGGGGGTTATGCCGTCGGGATAACTTCCTCACCACGTATAAAAAGAGGACCACTTCATTTAAGATCAGGACAGGGAACGACTTCGGACTACGAATTGAGTGTATGCACCTGGAATGTTCGTACGCTGTACACTCCTGGTGCTGCTCAAAAACTTGAATCTGCCCTCACGCAGTTCAAGGCAGATACTACCGCGATCAAAAAGATGTTGTGGATAAGATTGGGTTTAGAAAACCGGAAAGATTGCGATATTTATTTCAACTGTCACAAAAGATCGCATATGTAAGGATGCGGGTTCGTCGTGGGATATCTGTTACACTCAATGGTGATTGACTTTAATCCAATGAGCGATCACCTGCTTGTGATGCACATCAAGGCAGTATTTCAAAACACCAGCGTAATATGTGATGACGCCCCTACCGACGGAGTTGAAGACTTTATTAAAGAGAAATCGTATGACCTCCTGGATGTAACCTACGGAGCCTGTCCGGTGACTTCAATGGCAAAATCGGTAAGGAAAAAATCTTAAGGAAAGCAGAGTCACCACAACACGACAACAGATAGCGACTTCCGGATAATCGATTTTGCTGTAGATCGTAACACAGTGATAAGCAGCACTAGGTTTCCAAGACTATGAATCCACGCAGCAACCTTGCGTTCCCCGGATGGTCGAACCGCCAACCAAATCGTCCATGTGCTAACAGATGTGAGACACAATCTCCTGAATGTACAATTGTTCAAAGGGACAGACGTCGACTTTGGCCATTTTTAGAGCTCGACTTTTCAACGAGAAGAAGCTAAGAACCGCCGAGAAAAATAAATTCAGCCTTGACACAACTGCAGAAGCCAGAGCGTATAGAGAGAGCCTTACGGAGAGACTATCCGCTGTGTATTCACCGTCCACAAACGCCAAGAATTTGTGGAACCAGTACCACGATATCACCAAGGACGCAGTCGAGACAACCATAGGCTTCCATTACCAACCATGGAATGATGATGAATGCGTAGCAAGCGCTACACTGCAAAACAAGGGCATCAAGTCCAGCAGCAGCTTAATGAAGCTTAAGGAAATGTGAGAATCCCAATTTGGAAGAAGGTACCAAAAAGCCAAAGAATAACAAGACCGCCAGCTCTAATGGCCTACCAGTGGAGCTTTTCAAGCATATTGGCGTTACTTGCGTGACCCTGAAAAGCACACGGTGCAATGTGCAAATTGGAAACAATTCCTCTAAACTGCACCGGAATTCGGCGTTGCGTTTTCATGTGACTTCGCCAATCTCGTGCTGGAACAGACAGTGCGCAGGGTATTTAGAAACACGGAAGGCACTATCTTCAACAAATCTGTCCAGCTGTTTTGATATGCAGACGATATCGAGATCATCGCTCGCTCTCAGCGCGCCATCGTAAAAGTTTTTACAGCTATTGGAGAACAATTGAAACGGGTTGGCTTTTAAGTGAACGAGGATAAAACCAAGTACATCTTGTCAACAAACAAAGAATCATCTGTCCACCTCAAAGGATGAAAAGTTACTGCTGGCAATAGTAACTTCGAGGTGGTTCGAGGAGTTTACCTACCTCGGACTGAACATCAACTACAAGAATGACACCTTAAGTAAAGACTCGGCGAAGACTCGTCCTGGAAACCACTGCTACTTTGTTTTGCCGATGCAAACGAGTTCAAAACTCCTAACTCGTAAGGCGAAATGAATTATCTACAAATCTTTGCTACTGGATTTGATCCTGACTCTTCACGGGTCGGGAACCCGTTTATTAAGTATGTAATCTGTAAATCTAGGTTTCCTCTTACCTCAAGTACCATGGTAAAATCCTTGATGGCTTCTTCTGACCAAACATGTGGAATTGAAATCCGTCAGGGGAACATCATTCTTCTGACTTTGTCAGAGAACGAATGTTGAATGTGGCAATGATAAGGGTTTAGCAAACGCATCTATTGTCCCTATATTTCATTTGTTCACATGCCAGAACTAAAAAAAAATTGTTCTTATATGCACAGGAACTTATTTCTCCAAACCAGATGTTTCTCTAAATGCCGTGAGTTGTAAAAGAATTCAATCTAATTCTATTGAATTCATTTAGAATGATTTGAAGTCAATCTGTGAAAAAATACTGGGACTTAAAAAAAAACCCAAGTCACCATTCTTTTGAAATCAACAATTGATGCATTGATACTTAAACTATTCATTGAATGAGCTACATATGGTTGCATTCTTTTGAATTGCATTACCGAATTCACATGAAATCAATTGAAGTCAGTGAATTCAAAACAATTTGAGTTATTTTGACGGTGTAGGACTTATGTAAAATAATACTTTTACATCAGGCCATCCTTTACATATTGAGCCGTGATTTATGTTTTCAAAAAGTAATTTGCAAACTGGCGCAGCCCACAGGCGGACAAGAAGGTTTGCAGTAGAGTCAGTGTGATTTGATCCCGCTTGTCTCCATTGCTACCTCACCGCTAAAAGAAGGAAGAAGATACTCATTACAGAACAATAAAATCTTGAACCGAATTCTTTTATTGTGAATGAATTCAAACAAATTTAGATGAATTCACTGACCTCAACCGATTTAGTGCTGACTTCAATTTGTATACAGCGAATTCAATTGATTTCAATGATTTCAATTCATTGTCAGTTTTTTTTTGATTGCTAAACTATGAACCGAAAGAGAAGCTCAAGTTGAAAAATTTTTACAAAAACTCTCCGAACTGAACTTCAATCAAAAATCAAGGCTATTCACCCAAACTCACAATGGAGTTTGTTATTTCCTTGGCTAGGATTTTTGGTCCTGATTTTTTGAGAAAATGATGTCACAGTGAACTTAGACCGGTATGTGAACCAAGGTTCGCAATTTAATGGAGAAGGGAATACTTCTCGGAGCGTTTGATCTCAATTAAGGGTGATTTTTGTATGTCACCCATCAAAGGACCCTACCTTGCAGAAGACATTCCGGAAATAGTCATTTCTAGCGCCAGCATACCCCTCATACATCCGTCTAACAAAGAGACAACAAAGACCCGTGATAAATTCCTTATCAAAACTTAATCCTTTGCAGTGTTCGTACTTGAGTGCATTCTTCTTTCACTATAATCACTACCAACATGTCCTTATCTTTGCTTTGTTTCAAGTGTGTTTTTTTTTCCCAACAGTTTTTCACCGTTTCTTTGTGCTTATGTTTCTGTTAACCGTTCTCATTGTTGCACTCAGACACTCACCATGACTTTGCTGTAAAGCGTAATCAAGAACAGGAATGAAATTATGAGTCCTTCAAGCAACCGAGAGTAGATAATGATTACCACAACCACAGTAGAAAGAAAAATACAAACCAAGACTGTAACCAGTCTATTTATTTATCTGCAATTTGGTTGAGATGGTGTAACAGAATGTTCGTCGTCACAAGGACACAAAAAGATGATGAGGAAAACTTTTGTAACTGAGGTCATTTAGAAGTGTATGAGGAAATAATGAGTTAGTTTTCCAGATCCCTTTTTGTTTTCATGGAGCCCTTGAAAGGACTTAATTCTGCGAATGGAATGGCATCTAGGCGGGGCGAAATTGAGAAGAGAACAGATGTGGTCTATGAACTGTTTTAAGCTAGGATAAAATGTGTTGCTTGTCGCATTACTAAACACTTGGTGCTGGCTTGGTAGTTGGTATCACCCTATTTAAGCTAAATTTTCGATTCTTAAGACCCTGATTTTAGGTCCTTTCTGAAACGAGAATGCTCCGACGTCGCAGTTTTGGAGTTTGCAGTTTGCTAGTTTCTTCGAATCAAAAATCAGTTTTTTATTTTCAAACTTACCTCCAAAGGGCTTTGAAAAATGAGTTGAATTTTAAGCTCTTATAATTTACTTATGAATTGAATTAAAATTGCTTCATCCTCGTCAAAACTTCTCTGCTTGTTCTCTAAGGCGGCTTTAACTTGACAAAAATGTTGCCCATAAAAACTGTCTTGTCAAATGAGGTACATTCAAATCTGGGCGGCTACGTAAGCAAGCAAAACTGCCTTATTTGTAACTTGGAAAATCCACAAGCAGCCTTGACGGGAGGTCAACGCATCGTGAATCAAGACGGCATGGAAGAAACGTTACCCTCAATGGCGAGCGTTCCCGAGTTGTGGGAACCGATAGCCATAAAGGTCAGTAATCGAGGCTTCGGACTTCTTTGATTTATTGCACACACTAAGCTCAATAATCGTGTTATTCATTTGCTGTGGTTATGTGCTAAGACAGTGATTTGAGTTGGACCGCCATATAAAGATCCCCGCTATGAGAACTGTTCACATACGCGCTGAAACCATTAAAAATGAATTGGAAATTTGGCCAAAAGCGAGTCGAAAATGCACACGAAATGTTCCGTAACACCGTACATAGCTATTTTCTTAGTATTGCAATTGAGTTGTTTTTTAAATGAAATTCGCATTTTTCATTCTAAATCAGTTGCATTTTTAAGAAACATTTTTTTTGTTTATTTATTTTATTAATTTTTTTTTGTTTTTAAACCGGCAAAAAAAATTGCAAACGTCTATCTATTCTCAGAAGATACCCTGTGACGGACGACCGGATAGACGGATGGACGGACGCCACAGTCCGTTTGGTGACAAGTTTCTGTTGGCAGCCTTTGAATACAAAACCTTAAAAATTGGGTTAAGAAGATGTCCTAGTGGCCACCCGAGGCCGTCATTTGAATGAAGTATCATAAAATTCAGAAAATAATCAGATGGCTTAAAAGGAACCTGAGAGATGGCCGACCCTATACTTGACTTTATGAGCGAAAACAGGCACTGGTCGTGATTAAATATGAACCAATCCGCTTGTAGAGAAAAGGTTTGGTGCGATAACACATTCTGAAAGAAAACTTCTAATAGTGAGTCCTTTAGAATCAGAAAAAAGATTATGAGGATTCATTCACCTGCCGTCTTTTAAAAATTACTGATTTGTGGCGAAGACAAATAGCCAAGCCATTTTCATAAGCATTAATAGACGGGATCACTTTTCCGTCTTTTGATCCCCTCAGCAATATCGGACTTGAGGCTTTGCAATTTTTTTCGTTACATTAACCGATTAATTTGGCAACAACGTAAACTTTTCACCACAGTTCTTCTTCTTCACCTTTCTTTTACGTAAGTAAGCACGCACAAGCCAAGGGAGATATGTCAAAATTTTAAATTCCGAAAATCAGAAAGCCTATTCCGATGAAAAGTTAAAAAGGACACGCTCGGCCACCAAATACTTACTGCGGCAGCACAACCCGACTTCAATCTGACGTGAAGACGTCACGAAATTTTCTATGTCTATGTCTATGTCTAAAATTGACATTTTTTTTATAATTGGCTCACTCTTCAAGAGGATATGATGCGTGAGGCACAGAGCGAGCGGAAGAATATGGAGAAGAATGGAAGATTATATAGTGGCTTGAGAAACTCTGAAGTATTTGGTTTCAACTCACTTCCGTGGATAGAGCGCTTTCGCTAATTCACAGAATTTCATTCGACATAAGTTTGATATATTTACTTTGAAATTTTGAAAGATTTAGCTAAACACTACGTTGCCAGTGTTATGCCTTCACAGCGGAGTCATCTACACACAATCTACACAAGCCACTACTTTGACAACACGAACTACGAACTAAGCCGATACAACAACCACTACAATAACGCCACTCATTAGTCAGACTACTATTGCTGGTCGACCAATCCAGTGACCGTGCCATTTACTTTATCTCAATGGCAAATGGTGACTGGACCAGATTCGAAAAAGTAGACAACTCTAGGAATCGAACCTGGGACCTATCAATTGAAACAATTGAAAGGCAGGCGCTCTACCAACTTCACCAAGCAACTGATTTAATGGTCACATCCTATCGACACTGAATGGCGCCAAATTCATGTTTGACTACGTCTTGCCATTAACGCGAAAGCAAGGCGGCCTCAGCCAACCAACTTAACTGCTGCCTTTTGAGCTCATCCAACCTCGTGATACTTACGGGCTTCCCATTTGATTCTCTAACTCAAAAACAAACATGAAGAAATTGGAAGCACTGAAAGGACTCTCCACCTTATTCCGAACGTCAATGAGTCATGTCAACATCAAGACCCTATGCAGCAGCAGCACGTCTAGGTTACATCGGGGTAAGCACGACCCACTCCAATAAAGTCCCTCAAAATTGGCGCTGGGAGCTCCTTTTTGCGCAGAGAAGAGTGAGTTGGAATTGAGGACGGCAAAGTCTAAGCTGTGGTCGTGATGTTAGCCGAGGTTAGAGAAGAATTTTGAAGATCTCTTTTCAGGTGACCTAACCGAGTGTACACATCTGTACCGATGACTTCGAATGTGGGAGTCGGAACCGACATTATTCTTTTTGCGGGTAGCCATTTAGATGTCGAATGGACGTTGTTGCTTTGGAGAACGCCGTTGTTCATTTTAGAAACAAGCGTTGAGCTGAGGATTTGGTAATGATATGAAGAGGAGTCATTTAATGATAGTGAAGTTGACCTTGGGTATCATGTTGTCAGTGGGTATTGAGGAAATGGTCCTGCCTGTAAGATCGTATATAAGCTTAAAGGTCTAGCTTATCTTAAAAAAATTCTTTTGGCTAATAGCCGTTCTGCTTGATACAGTCTTATCTACATGCTGTATTTTATAAAGGTCGACCAGATAAGAAAAATAGGGACCGGGCTCGGTCCATAAAAATTTAGTAAGCATCGCTCTAGACTTTAGATCCTTCCTTTTGTCAAAGACGGTTTTAAGGGCAAAATCTGGATCTTCGGCCAACATTTTCAGTTAGCTAGGGTGGACTTAGTTAGTTCTTCACTTAGACCCTAGGTTGGGTCCGTTGTGTTCCCCTACTTCCCGTGTGGAGAAGATTTTGATTAAAGTGGGGGAGTTCTAGTGGAAAGAAGGTGGGTGATGTCAGAGGGAGTCTCTTGATTTGTATGGTTGGAAAATCTCTTTGTTCGTTTTTCGAAATCCATGATCTCACCGATCCCAATTTCTTTGAGGTGCGCGAAATCCAGTTTCAGTGCTGACCGCAGTATTTTGTATCACAGTCTCGCTGTTGCTGGGCAATGGAAGAGGCAGTGCCCCAATTCTTCCTCTTCCTCCTCACAGCTTTGTCATGTTGAGGTTTCTGTTATCCCGAATTTATGTAAGAGGAGTTTAAGGTTAAGGTGCCGTGTAAACAGTCCCACCATTAGTCTTAGATTTTTTTTGCTGGAGTTCAAAGCTCGTTTCGCTATCATGTAAGTCGGTTTATTGTCTTCGGTGTTCCTTCTTCAATTCTTGCGTCAGCACAATCATATTTGATGTAGACCCAATCCAAAATAAGCCGGTTGATTCTCAATTCGGCTGAATGGCGCCGAAACGACATTTCTGGTAGTTCTTTGTTCCTGTCCGCTGCGACGGCTTAGTTTTCTTCATTCCGTGCCAATCTCCGTCTGTTTGGCGGCTTAAAGTCCATAGGAGTTTACTCATCCTCAAACTTTTCCACGGTGCGACAAATTGGCTGCACATCGATAATATTTCTTAATAATTTCCGAACGTTCAGCAAGCGTGAAAAGATGTAGGATGAAATGGTAAAACCTTTCTGAATATTTTGCCAGCTGGTAACTTTGCTGAAACACAACAAATGGAAAGTTGTTACAGGCTTTAATGATATGCATACGAGCATCCGTACCTCTCATTCATTTCAAGATTAAAAACGTGTCCTTGACTTGAAATGTTTGTCCTTTTCCTACAAAACAAATAATGTCCTCAACAAAAACTAGAACTGTCATAAAATTGAAGGACAACAAATCTAAAAGTTGGGCCACCACATCCCAACTTGAAAGCCCATAAATCTCTGCAATCGACGACTATCCAACAATCATGTTAATCAACCTAAACAAATTACAATTGAAAATAAATTTCTTTTATTAAGACAATTTCATTAATTTATCTTTTAGCAATAAATCGTCCAACTTCCAAATCGACTTGAATCCAAAAACAAAAACAACTTGAATCAAGGAGAGAAAAACTTTTTTTTTTAAGTGGAAAAAAATGAGCCAGCAACTTGGTCGCCAAAATGAATTTGAAAAACTTACTCGAAGCAGAAAGTTGTAAAAAAAAAGTTAAAGTAATCGATCGATAAGAATCCCAAACAGGACGTCCAATAAATTATTAAGGACCCCACGTAACCATCACTCTGGCCTCCGTTTGAATATAAATTTCGATGACCAAAGGAAATATTTACTTTCAAATTTGATGTGGCAAATTGGTTGCTCTCGGTCCTCGGAAGTCAAAAGCCATCACTGCTAAGTTGAAAATTATTGCAGTGCAAGACTTGACTCGGATGTGCCCTTCCTCTTTTGCTCCTGGCAATTTCATATCCTTTGGCTTTTACAATGATGGAAAACTAGGTGAACCGCAACCAGAACGCAGATGACTTTATACTGACTGACTACTGACTAGGGACTCAAAGAATGAGTGTAATATTTTTCTTAAAGCTTTTTTTCTTTTCATGAATAATGCGAGGGAGGCGGGAGGAATTAAAGCAGGAGATATTTGAAGTCCTTTGATGTGAAATTACTTTTTCAAAAGTTTAACTGAACTGAGAGTTGCTTCGCTGAGCCTGCAAGAGGGGCGATCTTTCTTTTGATTTACTTTTTTTTTTCAAAAATCCAGTTGAAATTAATATTCTGACACACACGTATACTGATACTGATATTCTACTTTGTAAATTAATCCCCACCTTTGTTGACTGGTATTCCTCTGATGGCAGTGAAGACTGGAACGCATGGAAGACACATCATCGATTGCAAAAAAAAAATTGTTCCATGGAACTCTTAATTATGGGGGAATCCATATCTGCTGTTCTACGGAATTTTGCTTTCTCCTGAATAATTAAAGGCATGGATGCGTTTACCCAGAGCAGAATAATGTACGCGCAGATCCTTGATGTTCGTGACACGAGTCCTTGTGCGTTGGAGCTTTATTCAATTCCATTAAAAAAAATAGCAAAAAGGACTCAAAATCGGTTGCCCTTATTATTCTGCGACTGGCATCTGATAAAATATACACTGCCGCCCGGAAGTCTTCAGTCAAACCACTTTTCTCGACTTTTGTTTTAAGTTACTTTTTTATAATTTAATCTTTCTCAAGGAATTATGACATACATTTTGATCACAGCAAGCAAAGGGTTAACATGTATTTTGCTTTCATCACTTCCATGAGCGGGGCCCGCATAGGAACAGAGTATATGTAATCGACTTAATTGCATTCACTCAATTCGCAGTATTTTAATCATCAGTATTTGAAAATTTGCGTCAGCACTTTATTTTTATTTCGTAGATCGTTTAAAACATTCCGAAAAAATTTTAACTTCTGTACCTCCACCCAATAAGTCATACTTCGATCGCTGGTCGACATCTCCAGCGATAGCGTCCATTGATCTCAATGAGTCACCATTAAGGGCAGACTCAAAAAATAGATAAAGTTTAAGTAATGCGAACTTGGGAGCTTCCAATTCAATTGAATGGGAGGAACTTAACCGAACTTCGCCATCAAGCCGATATAAAGAGAAATCAAACAGAAACTTATGTGATAATTAGTAGATTTTTTGCCTTAAATTTTCTCTTTCAAAAACTGCAACTCAAGTTCATGCATGGACGTCAGGATAAAAGTAAGCTGTTTATCCTATCTTTCGGCAACAGTTAGTCCAATTTAAAAAGCCCAAAGAGCATAGACAACAATAAAGCTGAGAGTTGGCTCCAACAGTCAAGCATAACCAAAGTCATCTGGGTGAATGGAACCAAGATTAAGAATTACAACTGGCCAACTGCTCGTCGAACTGTCGCACCGAGGGTTCCGTACAAAACTGTTGGTATATAAGTAAAAGTTCATCCATCACGACAATCTATAAAAAAAAACATTGCTTCATGCCAAACTTCAAGATTCTAGTTCGACTGGATTTCGTTGACATAGAAGTTTGATTTTTTCACAGCTCCAAGGAACACCTGAGTTTTTGTTATTAATTCAAGCTTGATACCTCCACGCGTTCCTGAGAAAAAGGGTCTTGACAGACAGACGGATGGATGGGCAACAAAGTGATCGTATAAGGGTTCCGTTTTTTTCTTTCGAGGAACGGAACCCTTAAAATGATCCAAAACAAAATGGAAATCAACACAGCTGCTTAAGGGTGAAATTAAAGAAGAGTGTCGCACATCGAATGCAAGCTTTGCGAGATCAATGACATTGGAAACTTTAAAGTAGTCGATTGATAGAACGCTTTGATTGACTGTTAAAATGGTCACAGTACAAGGTAAACTTTTCGACAAAAAAGACCTCTGAATTTTTCTTAATTACACAAGAGTACTTACTTATTTTGTTGACTAGCACTTGATGAATAAAATATTGATGAAGTCCTTTTGAAATAAAATTTTAATATTCTGTCACTGAATTTACTGTCCGCAAACGTATGGACGGCAGTGTGTGTATGATAAATGACGATGCTACGTTCGCAAACCATAACGACTGATTGCGAATGATATTTTGAAAGCAAAAGCGAAGTTCACCTCTAAAATTTAATTAATTGCACTCTTTGCAAGGATGTAAAAGGATTTTCAGTTCTAACTGGTTTAAACGCTTAACAAGAGAAACATTGGAACAAAATCACATTCAATATGCTGACTTTTACTGACACAACACATTTTCATTTTTCTTAAATACCTCAAAAGAAACCCATTTTTAGATTACACAAAGTCTGATAACAATCGCTAAGAAGCAAACGAACTACTGGCAGAAAGGACATCAGTTTCGATACGCACTTAAAATAAAACCAAGGACAGATGAATCGGGATGATTGGAGAAGAAACAGAAGTGTTAGCGGTTAATTCCAACCCCTACAAATTTGCAGGACTAAGTCGGATATCACCTCATTAACTGATGTTGAAGCTTAACATACTTATATTTTGGCCATCTTTTAGGGTCCCGTGCGTGCTACTTCCAGTTGGTTAAAAAGAGATTCGGAAACACTCTTAGCTGGAGGATTATTGTCCATTCGGTCAAAGTAGACCCAACATTCTTCTTGGCGGATTTCGCTTTGCGGTTGAAACTTTTAATCTTCTCGTCCTCCTATTCGACGGAAAATATTTCTTTCGAAGGTCCCTTAAATCTGTTCTTTTAGCATGATTGTCGTCAAAGCAGAACTTATTAAAGAACAAGAAAGATGAGTATTTGGTAAAGCTTGATTTTGGTCCTTCGAGCTAGAATCATCGAAACTAGGTAACATCAATTACCTTGGATGACTTCACAAGGACATACCGAGAAATTAGAGACAGAAATAACAACGCAAAATCGCTAGAAGGTTGAAGGAAGGCAGACAAATTCCTACCAACGAAGTCCGCCTGGAATAAACTATCAAAATGACATAAGCAATTAAAAGTGGTTAAAGACAGACCATCAACCCTTTGACTTAGACCACGTACCTCGAAATCATATCGACTCCAAACTTTCATGGAAAAGGTTTTTCGACTACCTTATTTACATTTATTTTGCAAATTATTTTGGCCTTTGTGTGGTTTTGTTTAGGGTAAAGGTAAGCACATTTTTCAGGCGATTTGACACCATTGTGGGACCATTGACTCCTATAGGACTTTCTTGAAAATTGCCTCAAAACCCTTTGTTTTGAAACAGAACTTAAGACCAATCTTTGATCGAGTCCTCCTACCTCCTTATAATCACCTCTGTATGTTCAACGACTTCTGCAAAATTCGTGTAAGTCAGCCTGAGCCTTCTTCCATGTTTCCTTAGACGGAAATGCAGAGGCAAAAGACATATAGCCAACTTGAGTATTGGATCAATTTTTATCACAATTCTGTTGCAGTTGGTAAGAAGAGGTGCTTTTTATACTCAAAGGCGATTGATAGGTTGCCTTCATTTTTTGCCTGTGAATCGGAGCTTTTCTTAACGCAATGCTTCAATCGCCTTCAGATGTGGTCATCGAGAAGATACCTGAGCTCTCACAATTCGTGGCTTATGAGCATCCATTAATACAGGAATTCCAACTCAACGGACTATTTTGTTTTCACATTCTGCCTTACTCTCTTTATTTCGTATAGAGTATATCATTTCAGTACTGGGAGGATTTCGTCCTTACTTGAAGAAACTCTTTTCTGCAGATCAAGGTGCTGGAGATGGCGAGTGGCAATGCTTATTATTATGTAACGTTGTTAAGTTCTTAAGGGTGGCTGTCTACCCGGACCAGTATCCTACAGGATCTGACTATTATTATGAATAGCCAATACATTATCCTCCTTACATACAAAAAGGCGTCAAAAGCCTTAGTGCGTTTCTCGATTAAATTTAAGTTTACTGTCCCGAATACAGCTAAGGTACTATTGGCTCAGTAGGCCGTGGCAATCTCCGGCTGATTAAATGTTTATTTCTTTGCAAAGAGAACTAATAAAATATTCGTTGGTTTGTCTTGGAGGACGCAGTGTGCTCGACAATTATGGAAGTTCTGTCAATTTTTTCCTCAAGAGCCGTTCCTTTCTAACAATCTCTTGATTGATCGGATTCCAGAGAAGAGGTCGGGATGTAGGTTTCATGATACCTGATGACTCCATCACGCTATATACTAATGGGTCAAAACTGGTCAAACAGTCAAACTCTCCGTGCGCATTCCAGACCAATATAGTTTATTTCAAGCCGAAATAAGTGCGATTAACCATGACACTTAAGTGACTGTTGTGTAAAAGCATTTCTGTAAAGGAAATATTCGTTTTTATCGACAGCATAGCAGCCATAAAATCCCTCGTCGAAGCTTGCCTAATTATATTTGGGTAATGAGCAAACCTGTAATATCCCAAGGCTAACCAAGCCTCTCCATAACAAATAAAGAACCAGGAAGCTTCTAAACCTTCTCGTCTCTGGACACTACCTTATTGGGAGACACTCGGAGAGGCTAAGCTTACTGTCTAAGGAAATCTGCAGAAGTTGCTGTTCAGAAGAAGGAGAGAGGTCTAGCATCCATTTCCTCTGTGAATCCACAGCTCCAGCAAAATCAACATATAGAAACCTGGGTCCCCATTCCTTACAATACTCTTCGCCCCAGGATGAACTCCTCTCAAAACCCTCATTCTTACAATAGGGACTTCCGTGACTTCCGTGACTTTCTATTACAGTTGACAGAGAGCCATTAAACGGTCGCCATAATCGTCCTAAAATAGAGAACTGTTCGCAGTGTGATGGATAAATTTGTCTCCACTGGTTCAGTAATCGGTCAAGCAACGCACGTTCGCCGACGAAACGTAAGATTTGACGAAAACATCGCCGCTGTCCGTGAGAGCTTGCAGGAGACTCCGAGGCAGTCGATACGCGTTGCTCACACGATCTCGGCCTTTCGCAGATCACAACTTGGCGAATTTTCTGTACAAAATTCAACCATACGCAACGACGTGTGTTCCCTTAATGGACTCTGGAGCAATTAAAAACTGACCATAATTTTCATCGAAAAATCATCTTCAGAGATGAGGCCCATAAATGGATGAATGGGAACGTCAACAAACAAAATTGTAGAATTTCGGATGAAATCAATCTACATGAGATTCAAGAGCGTCCAATGCGTCCCGAAAAAGTCCATGTCGGTGTGGATTTTTGGCTGACGGAGTCATCGAACCATATTTCTTTGAGAACGAAGTTGGCCAGACCATCACCGTCAACGGCGAGCGCTAAAGGTCGATGATTATCAACTTCTTTTGCCCTGAATTGGATCATATGTACACCAAAGATATGTGGTTTGAACAGAATGGTGCTACGTGCCACAAAGCTAACTCCTCATTGGAAATTCTGCATGAGCAAGGAGGTGATGTGCGATTTGACTTTTTTTAGTGGGGTTTCCCAAAGTCGCAGATCTATGCTAATAAGCCACAAATCAAAGCGAACCTCAAGGCCAACATAAACGATACTATCAGTCAAATTCAACCTGATTTATGCGCCAGAGTCATGGAAAATTGGACATTTCGGATGATGGCATCGATAGGCCTTTCAAACGAATAAAAAATGTCGATGATATCCCCGCACACACTTTGTTTTATTTAAATTTAAAGATGACAAGCGCTGAATGAAAGACCCTTTAGATAGGTTTAATCCCAAAGCCCCTCTTTGTTACACAACGGGCCAGTATGGTGACCTGCATGTGCCTTTTGGTAGCCACCTCTACCTAGCCTCACGTAACCTTTGAGTTTAAATGGCACCTTATGCAGTATACCGCTGGAAACCGCCTTCGTCATAACGACGTTTGCTTTGCGAATTGGTTATACGAGTCACAGGAATTCTGAACAGCCACAAGGATATCGATTTCCTGCCCGCCAGTTCCCTCAGCAATTTTTGAAAAACTACTCCGATGGAAGCTCCCTCTTTATTGAGGAGTAATGCAAGTCTTTATCCTTTTATTGGATCTTTTAAGTTTGCGTGTTGCTAACTACAAAAAGAAGACTTCTTGTATTTGCTTCTGTTATAGATCTCGAGGAGCATTCAAACAGAATCACCAGAGACCTTTTGGTCTTTTCTTACCTGCTTCGGGTCACACTTACTTCTATTCGTGCAAACGGTTTCGTCAACACATTGGCAGGAACTCATACTATCGAGCGTCTTTAGCGGTCCAAAAACCCGAATGGCCCTTATTTTTAAACGGGATTTCTTCTGTGTTCTTGCTTTCATGACTTTCATCAATCCAAGTTCGTTCCAAGTAAAGCTGTAACAACCTTGTAGAGTAACTCGCGAAGATTAAAAGGCTTCACGATTTATTTCTATAGCTCCTTTAAGGTTGAACTGTCTTTCCCCTTCTTTATATTCACCCCAGAACCCCAGATTTTTGCAATATACATCAAGAGAAATTTTATTTACGTTATTAAAAACCTTATTAACAATAACAAATAATAAAAAAAACTTCCCCTGTCATCCTTAAAAGCCGTGCAATTAATGCACAGCTGCCAGTAAATGTCAAAGCCTCAACGAGCTTCAACTGAATGAAAGTCAAAATGATGGAAAAATCCTCAAAGGGACATTTCTGGGCTGCCATTCAAAATTCCATCCCCAAGGGTGGTCGTAATTAACATTTCGTCGTATGCAAATTTATAAAGCGCGACACCTTTTCGTCGTTCCTCGACTTGGCACTTGGTAACGCTACATACTGCCACGTAGCATACTTGATGCAGAATCACAATTCTTCCTTGGTAACCACATAAACATTAACACCAATACAGACATTCCCCTTTCGTCCTGTTTTTTTTTTCGTTCTGTTTAATTTTTAAGTTAACAATTTTTGTACTTGTTTTTCTGTTCGAAAGGATTTGTAGAGTTGCAATGTGGCAGCTTAACCCCCCAGCCCTGCGAAACAAAGTCAATCCCAGTTGGAACTTTGGCTTTTACTTAGCCACGTTTCCAAGGTGGGTGTTATGGTGTGGGCTTATTAAAGTGGAATCAAAAATGGCGACGCAACAATAACACCATCTGTTTGCGGTCGTCACTTGCGAGTGGGGAAAATTGTCCTAAAAAAAAAATGGAGGCTGAAGCTTCAATTCATAGAATGCTCATTTTTGTCCTTCGTGCAGGATGGTTGGATGCCATGTTTTTTTGTTTGCATTTTTTCACTGTCACTGTGTGATGAAATGCTTTATCCTTGCAACAGGAGGAAATTCATAATTTTCTGTTGCATCAACAACTGGAATTTATTTTTTCCCATTTTCCTTTGCGTCATCATCACACAGAGGGTGACGCCTGGTGACGCGCTTTTTATGTGCTGTGACGTGTGAGCTTCTTACCGCCCTGCACCGCGCCTTCACTCCATAACGCTAGCTGTCTGGTTCGTTCGTATAAAAATATAAAATTCCCTTGATTGAGTGACGAAAATAGCAAATCCTGGGGTGGATCCTGCTGCCTGCATGGCAATGGAAATAGTCCTTTATTGCACGTCGTTTGGTGTACTATGTATGTATGTATATATGAATGAATTGTGTGTTGGAATGTGGCTGGATATAGACTAGGAGGGAGCTGTTGTTTCCACATCATCACCATACACAAAGTAAACATTTTTGAAGTTCATATAACGTCGGCAGGCGGAGGGATTTCATCCTTTTTCTCGCATTTAAATGACTTCTTTGTGTGTATGTCGATGGAAAAAAGGCTGTTTGGGTGGATTAAAGGAATTTCTATGGTAACAGCCAGGCACCCATTGCTGATTGTTTCGGTTGTCAGGGGGAGGCTTTAAGGCTGGGTTGATGGCAACCAAAGGCGTTTATTATGGTTAATTTTTGAAGCAGGTATACGTTCATAGCCCGTAGACAGACCATCCACTGGGCAGCAATTCTACTTACAATGAGATTGATTTGGTGACAGTGAACTTATGTTAAGATCTTAGCTGCGGTTAACAATATAACGTAGCTTGAAAACGAATCTACGCGGGTGTCTGACATCATTCTATCATGATGTGATGTTGTCATCTATCTAGGCTCACTCTATCATTTAAGCTTATCTCTTATAGTAAATCCAGAGTGAATGAATCTAGAGTAGTTTGGCGCTTTTCCCTGATGATGAGTTCAAAGACATAAGTTAACGTGTGATGCGACTCGAGCTACAAGGAAGCTATCAGGTTGAAAGTGTGGAGAATTTCAAAGAAAACCGAGGTAATACAACCACGTAAGAAATGATTGCAATGCTATAATTCGTCGCGTAAAATTTATGTATTCACGACCAACAATTGAAGCCAAAAGAACAATAATTGTCCAAAGGTAGTGGGAATTTTTTATCGTCATAGCTGTCAGCATTATTTTTAAAGCAAATCTTCTCGCGACCCATAATGCCACTAGCTCTAAATTGTCGGATCATGATGATCCCTCTGAACTTGTAGGCGTCCGGTTTCGCACTTTTGAAAAAGGAAGAGTTTTGAAAGGTCTCCACATTCACAAATTCTCTGGTCCTGAGGGTCGTAATCGTTCGGTCCCTTCCCGAATAGATGGAAAACATTATTTTTCAAATGGTTACGGTTATGAAAATGCCGATAAATCGTCAGTTTATTTAATATTTCAAATTAGGAAATTTATTAATGATCAACAATACGTTTGGCTTTCGTAGAAAAAGGTTCAAGCCAAACTCTGCATCTTACAATTGAAATGAGATTTTTGGGGTTGATAGTTTAAAGGCATTTGACAAAGCCTCATTTCAGGATCTGTTGTCAAAAATATTTGCTTTTGGTATCAATTATTCTCGTCTTCAATAAATTAAGAACTATCTTAAGGCTTCAATACAAGTTTTGTTGAATACCTACTTTCATATATAAAGATCTCTAAAATCAGACTGCGTATGTTAAAGTCATTAAATTCCGGCATACATGAAGGGAGTTGCAAGATCGTATTCTATCGCCAAAGCTCAAAATACACTCCTCTGCCATGATAAACGAATGTCACTCGCTTCCTTGTAATAGGCGTCAAAGCAGCGTCGGGTGGATATAGATTCCTTTAGCGGGGTAAGGAATACTTTAACCAGTCTGGCTGATTTTTGTAAAGCTTAAATTCGCCCCAAAAGGAACGTGCCTCAAATGTCCGAGAGGTGCTCCATCACAAGTTTGCTTGAGTGACGAAACTCTCAAGAGACAGAAGCAAGCCGATGCGATGGCTTGTAGTTCAGCCTGGATAACACTTGGACGTTTTCCCATAAGTATGGAGATTCAAGTGCCTGGTCTATAGACACTGGCACCTATTTCATTTGCCATTTTCGAGCCATCGGTATACCAGATTAAGTTTCTGCGGTCGGAGGCAGGTGAGTTGCACGACCATTGATCACGGTTCGAAATGTCGACCTCAAAGAGACGCCCAAAGCAGGATGTTGCCTTCATACAATCTGCGATCGAGTAGAACATGTCTTTGTCCGTGATGAAATTGATTATTTTCAAGTGTCCTGTTTGGTCACCTGGTTTGTGTTTCCAGTTGCCAGTTGCATCTTAAGGGCATTTCTGGCGGATGTTTTCCTTTTGAAAATGTTATGAGGAGACAGCCGAAAGACAGCTTCCAGTGCTGCCGTAGGGCAGGTGCACATAGCACCAGTGATGCCCAAACAAGCTATAAGTTGGACATTTTTCAGCTTTTTAGAAGTCGTTTCTTCTAAAGTTTTGGGTCACCAAATTATGGCTGCGTAGGTAAAAATAGATCTTACCATCATGATGTACAACCAGTAAAGCATCTTAGGTTTGAGATTCCAAGTCCTACCGTAGAATCGCTTACAGGCCCACATGGCCTTGGTTGCGCGTTCTGTGATGGACTTGATATGTGAAGTCCAGTTCAATTTCTTATCCAAGATAACACAGATAAACCAGAGAGGTTCCCTCAATAACAATTGGAGACAGAGTTAGTTGTCTCCTTATTGTAGGGGGACCAGAACGGTTTTATTTTTTTTGTTTTTTATGAAAATCCGAAAATTTTAGCTGGAGATTCATTTATTCGCACTTAAGTAAAGCTGCTTAAAAAATTGCAACAAAATTGGTTAATTTTTTTTTTAATATTTAGTGTGACCCCCTTTATTCCGAAAAACAGAACAAATTGCAATTGGGCATTGAATCAATCAATTTGTGTATGGTTTCGGAGCCGATTTCAACCCAAACACGTTGAATTTCATTTTTCAGCTCAAGAATACTATTGTACTGCTTCCCATTGCTGTTAGCTAGTATACCCCAGAGGTTCTCGATGCGGTTACCATCGAGCCTATAAGCTGGCCATTGCAGTAGTTACATTTTTTCGTCGAAAACCGTTTCCGCGATTGCATAGATACGTGAATTGGTGCATTTTCTGGCTGCAAAATATAATTTTTACCAGGTCAAGTTCGTAATAGGACACTAAAACGTCTTCCAACCATTCTGTTTAAGTGGTGTAATCCATTCACAAATAGGGGATCGTCCCGCAGTACGAAAATGCTTCCAATTCCATTACAGATCCATCCCAAAATTGCGTTCTAATCGGACCACATTAGTATTGCTTAAATTACGCCAGTAACAACTGTAACATTCCGGCCCGTCTAAATAAAATTTTGTTTTCGTCCGAAAAAAATTACAATACGCCTTTCGTCGGTCCATGTAAATGTACATACGGGCGAACTGTACGATCTTGACTTTGTGGCTCTTGGTCAAACGTGACTTAGATCTGAGTTTCGGCCTTCTGTTTTGTTACCGAGAACTGATACGGAGATCTTATTTGTCCTTTATTTTTCGGGCTGATAAACGGTTCCTAGTTGCCTCGAAGCGAATGTGACCTTTCAGACGCAATGTAATTTTAGTATTTCCTTTTTTAGAGCATTGACACCGTATTTTTCGCCTTTTTTCTGGAAATTTCTTATAACACCTTCGTTTCTACCAATTCTCTTTGCAATACAACGGTTGGAATAGTTTTCCTTCTTCAGAATTTTGAGTTTTTTTTTTGTTCACAATCAGTCAACCGCTTGCACTTACCCATTCTGTAAACTTTACTGAAAAAAATCAAATGCGTTTAAACAAATGTCTGCCACTGTACATGTGGATTTTAGTACAGTAATAGACCCACAGCTGTCTTTTATAAAAAAAACATAACTCAATGGTATTAAAAGAAGTGGCAAATTTAGCTGGACAATCAAATGCTATGCACTCAACTTCTTCTTCTATTTTATTTTTTGACAAATATCGCACGTTTGTCTAATATTTGAACGAGCTTGAAATGTGTCGAAAAGTAGCGGCAGATTCAACCTTTTTCAAATCTATACTAACTATAAATAGAAAGATAATAAAGATCTAGATATTTAATTTCGATCGATTCGTATCGTATATTTTTTTTGTAAATCGAACTGTTGGGGGCTAGGACCAATTTTGTTTTTAATAATGGAATATAGGAACTTTTAGTTGACTATTAATATTTTGCACAACTTCCTCTGTAATCTTGTTAGAACTGTTCGCGTGACTCCATTTTTTTGTAAACTCCATGAACTGGACAAAATGCCTTTTTACACACTTCTATCAGGTTGGCAACTAAGTAATTGTAATTGATGGAACGAAATAACTTTATTTTCTAAATTATTGCCCATTGACCTTTGGCCATCTTTCAGGCAGCATCATAAATCCAGGTTCATAAAACTTCTGGTTTTTATCAGCAAAAATCTGAATCAGGTACGATTTGACATCATCGTTGTTATTGAAACTTTTACCAATCAAGGAGTTTTGCAAAGATCGATATAAAAAGTAATCAGATGGTGCAAGGTCAGGACTGTATGGTGGATGTGGCAAAACAACATCCCAACCAAGTTCCAATAATTTTTGCCGAGTGACCAAAGATGTGTGCATGTCCATTGTCATGACGAAATACAATTTGTCAATTCGGGTCGCTTTTCTTCAACTGCATTGTTCAATTTTGTTACTTGTTCAATGTAGACATCTGAATTGATCGTTTTGGTTGGGTGGTAAAAGTTCAAAGTAGACAATTCCTTTGTAATCCCACCAAACTGATAACATAACTTTCTTTTGATGAATATCAGCTCCACGATCTTTTCCGATTGACATACTTGTAAAAAACCCATTTTTCATCACCAGTTATAAATCGTTTTAAAAATGGATAATTTTCATGACGTTTCTTTAACAAATCGCAGATGTTAATGCGTTGTGTTAAAAAAATTTCTGCAAGTATGTGATACATGAAGCTTCTCTGCAATCTCACGTGTTGTACTGTGACAATCCGAATCGATTATTGCTTTGATTTGGTCGTCATCAACTTCAACTGGACAACCAGAGCGTTTTTGATCTTTGAGTGAAAAATCACCACAACGAAATTTGGCAAACCAATTTTGACACTGCCGTTCTTTTAAGGCTACGTCACCGTAAACAGCACATAACTTTTTGTGAGATTGCGATGCGTTTTTTCCTTTCTGAAAATAAAAAAGCAAAATAAAACGTAAATGTTCGTTTTGATTTTCCATTTTTCAACAGACGCCAAACAAAAACTACACAACCGATCAAAAGATTTTTTTTACTGATTTTACTGATTTAACTGATTTTACAAAATGCGTTTGACATTTCGTTTACGTCAGCAAACCTAAAAATTCAACTAAAGCCATCTGTGAGTGAATTCCGCATTTACTTAGTAACCAACCCAATACTTCAAAATTTATGCCGCGTATAAAATATTTACTGCGATATTTCCTCATTTGATTTCCACTCCCAGATCGTCGCTTCTGAATTGTGGTTTGCCTTGTAATTCCAAATAAATATGTTTTTTTGTTTTTCTTTGTCTCTCATTTTATAAAACTCCCTAACTAACATTCGCAACAAGTTCTTGACTCTCAGCATCAAAACATTTCTTCTTGCAACTGCACTGCTTGACGTTTACTTCTTGCCTCATTTTTGACTTAAGCTCCCAAAAGAATGCATTCGTTTACAGCTCTGATATAAATTAACCTTCTCAGTTAAAATCATATTTGATTTTCCCAAGAAACATTTAACAACTTTGAAATATATACGTAAATATTTAGAAGTCATTCAACCCCCAGGCCCACCTACACACTTTAACTCAATGGTATTCGTATGCCTTACCCCAATTCAATTACTGTTTTGACACATGAACGGTTCTGTCATTAAACACCCTCCAGCTGTTAGAATTGACGCATAAACAAAAAAAAAACATACACCCACACGCACGAGCGTTTAAAACTTCAATTATTTCAATGCTAGTCTGTCTGTCTGGAAAAAAACAACTCAAGCATCACCCTTATTCGAGCAGGGGTCTGATTTGATAGTCAAGTTTAATTGTAGCGGCGTCATCTGCTCGAACAGAGAGACACAAAATTCATCAGCTGTTTGCTGGCTCATTGTCATTTGAAAAACTACCCTTTAACTATGCGCCCTCACCCAGCTCCCAATCAGTGATTAACATAAGAGGGGATGCGACAAAACTATACATTTCACCCCACAGCCCCTTAAAGGCATACGCATTCAATTAAGCCGTAGCACGAGAATAATGCTAATCCATAATCGAAAGAAAATGTTGGCAATTATTTTGCCATTGCAATGGAGGCAGACAATCCCCCATCCCTTAGTAGTTTATCCCTCTCAAAAGCCTAAGCCCCCCCTTTTTTCATTATACTATGCCGAAGGGGGTACTCGAATGGGGGGAGGTCGACAAAACTGAAGGTATCCTTTCTTGAAACTTGTAATCTATGTTACGAATGCAAATGCTCGTTAAGCTGAGTTGTCCTCCTCCTAGTCGTCGTAGGAGGCAACGAGACCGTAATTTAGGCTTAAAATGGTTCACAATTCTAAAAATAATTCTTTCTATAGAAGTGTGCGTAGCAGCGTAAGGTTGAAGTATGCGTGCGGCGGCGGCCACAACATGCCTCAAACTAGGATTTTTAAAGGAGAGAGTCTCCCTGAGACGACGACGATGACGCGAGGCACGGCATAGGCTGTGAAAGCGAATGAGACTCCTTTTGATTGAGTCTTATGCGGGACTAAATTATTCGCCATTAAAAGTTTTATTACTTGTAAATGGCGGTGGTGGGGGGGCGCGGGAGCGGGCTCGGGCGCAGGCTTTTCCACACCATATAGCCAAGTCACAAAACGAGCAGAAGGGGTGCATGACATTATATTATGGCCATTGACAAGATGGTTTCTTGCTTGCCTTTTTATGCTAAAGTTAAAATAGGGATGTGTTTTTGCGACGAGCTCTGGCTCGAAGGCGGCTCCTTTTCCAGTGTACACGCGAAATTGTTAATGGGTAGCGAGTTGATGGAATTTAGCAAAATGAGGGAATTACGTGCGTATTTACAGAATAATTGTTGCTGTTTATGTTTTATTCATTGACATTTTGTTTCGCTTAATATGCGAACGTGACGCTCAAGTGTAATCGTACCATAAAGCGATTTAGTCTAAGCGATAAGATCACCTGGATTTTCAAGTACTTTCTTATTTTCCAAAGAAATATACGAGTCTAGGAAGTTATGAATCTCGTTATGGTAAGATTTGTGCTTAAGCTTTCAATTAAGGGCACCATTGCATCGTCATCGGTTCTGTCGTTTCAAAAAACCATCAATTTTTTGAGTTGTACGTAAAGTTCCATGTAGTTAACGAGTCACTAAAAATATGTCGACAAGGGATTGTAGAATTTTTATGAATCACAAAAGATGCAAAGGAATCCATATGAAAAGGAAACATTTTTTGCGGTTAATATTTTTTTAAGTAGTTCACTGCAAGGGCATGTCCTTAAGGTGTCATTAAAAAGCATTTACGGTCGAATGGAAGGCAAAGGAGTTCAATAAAGGAATCAAGTCAAGGAAACGCACTGTCAGGCGATGAAGCAAAAAGCTTAGTTTGGCAAAAGGAGGAGAGACAAGCATTTCTCACAATTATTATCCTTGTAATGCTTCAGAATGGTCTATTCCAGCCAAGGAGTGGTGAGTTTCTAAAGAAAATAAGGCAATAAAACAAGGGCTTTAGTCCAGCAGAATTAAGCAAAAAAGCCTCGGATTTCAAATTTCTGTATTTTTGTTAATAAAAGGTTCTCAGAGCTAAATTTTCAAATTTGTGTTTAGTTCGTGATGTTTGTGACTGTCGAAATCATGGAAATCGTATGTTGCGAATTTGAGAAAAAAGTGCATTTTGAAACCATGGGCTATAGTCCAGCAGAATTAAGCAAAAAAGCCTCGGATTTCAAATTTCTGTATTTTTGTTAATAAAAGGTTCTCAGAGCTAAATTTTCAAATTTGTGTTCAATCAGGGATGCTTGTGACTGTCAATATCATAGAAATCGTAATTTGCGAATTTGAGAAAAAAGTGCATTTTGAAACCATGGGCTATAGTCCAGCAGAATTAAGCAAAAAAGCCTCGGATTTCAAATTTCTGTATTTTTGTTAATAAAAGGTTCTCAGAGCTAAATTTTCAAATTTGTGTTTAGTTCGTGATGTTTGTGACTGTCGATATCATAGAAACCGTAATTTGCGCATTTGAGAAAAAAGTGCATTTTGAAACCATGGGCTATAGTCCAGCAGAATTAAGCAAAAAAGCCTCGGATTTCATATTTCTGTATTTTTGTTAATAAAAGGTTCTCAGTGCTAAATTTTCAAATTTGTGTTCAATCAGGGATGCTTGTGACTGTCAATATCATAGAAATCGTAATTTGCGAATTTGAGAAAAAAGTGCATTTTGAAACCATGGGCTATAGTCCAGCAGAATTAAGCAAAAAAGCCTCGGATTTCATATTTCTGTATTTTTGTTAATAAAAGGTTCTCAGAGCTAAATTTTCAAATTTATGTTTAGTTCGTGATGTTTATGACTGTCGATATCATAGAAATCGTAATTTGCGAATTTGAGAAAAAAGTGCATTTTGAAACCATGGGCTATAGTCCAGCAGAATTAAGCAAAAAAGCCTCGGATTTCATATTTCTGTATTTTTGTTAATAAAAGGTTCTCAGTGCTAAATTTTCAAATTTGTGTTCAATCAGGGATGCTTGTGACTGTCAATATCATAGAAATCGTAATTTGCGAATTTGAGAAAAAAGTGCATTTTGAAACCATGGGCTATAGTCCAGCAGAATTAAGCAAAAAAGCCTCGGATTTCATATTTCTGTATTTTTGTTAATAAAAGGTTCTCAGAGCTAAATTTTCAAATTTGTGTTTAGTTCGTGATGTTTGTGACTGTCGATATCATAGAAATCGTAATTTGCGAATTTGAGAAAAAAGTGCATTTTGAAACCATGGGCTATAGTCCAGCAGAATTAAGCAAAAAAGCCTCGAATTTCATATTTCTGTATTTTTGTTAATAAAAGGTTCTCAGAGCTAAATTTTCAAATTTATGTTTAGTTCGTGATGTTTATGACTGTCGATATCATAGAAATCGTAATTTGCGAATTTGAGAAAAAAGTGCATTTTGAAACCATGGGCTATAGTCCAGCAGAATTAAGCAAAAAAGCCTCGGATTTCATATTTCTGTATTTTTGTTAATAAAAGGTTCTCAGAGCTAAATTTTCAAATTTGTGTTTAGTTCGTGATGTTTGTGACTGTCGATATCATAGAAATCGTAATTTGCGAATTTGAGAAAAAAGTGCATTTTGAAACCATGGGCTATAGTCCAGCAGAATTAAGCAAAAAAGCCTCGGATTTCATATTTCTGTATTTTTGTTAATAAAAGGTTCTCAGTGCTAAATTTTCAAATTTGTGTTCAATCAGGGATGCTTGTGACTGTCAATATCATAGAAATCGTAATTTGCGAATTTGAGAAAAAAGTGCATTTTGAAACCATGGGCTATAGTCCAGCAGAATTAAGCAAAAAAGCCTCGGATTTCATATTTCTGTATTTTTGTTAATAAAAGGTTCTCAGTGCTAAATTTTCAAATTTGTGTTCAATCAGGGATGCTTGTGACTGTCAATATCATAGAAATCGTAATTTGCGAATTTGAGAAAAAAGTGCATTTTGAAACCATGGGCTATAGTCCAGCAGAATTAAGCAAAAAAGCCTCGGATTTCATATTTCTGTATTTTTGTTAATAAAAGGTTCTCAGTGCTAAATTTTCAAATTTGTGTTCAATCAGGGATGCTTGTGACTGTCAATATCATAGAAATCGTAATTTGCGAATTTGAGAAAAAAGTGCATTTTGAAACCATGGGCTATAGTCCAGCAGAATTAAGCAAAAAAGCCTCGGATTTCATATTTCTGTATTTTTGTTAATAAAAGGTTCTCAGTGCTAAATTTTCAAATTTGTGTTCAATCAGGGATGCTTGTGACTGTCAATATCATAGAAATCGTAATTTGCGAATTTGAGAAAAAAGTGCATTTTGAAACCATGGGCTATAGTCCAGCAGAATTAAGCAAAAAAGCCTCGGATTTCATATTTCTGTATTTTTGTTAATAAAAGGTTCTCAGAGCTAAATTTTCAAATTTGTGTTTAGTTCGTGATGTTTGTGACTGTCGATATCATAGAAATCGTAATTTGCGAATTTGAGAAAAAAGTGCATTTTGAAACCATGGGCTATAGTCCAGCAGAATTAAGCAAAAAAGCCTCGGATTACATATTTCTGTATTTTTGTTAATAAAAGGTTCTCAGAGCTAAATTTTCAAATTTGTGTTTAGTTCGTGATGTTTGTGACTGTCAATATCATGGAAATCGTATGCTGCGAATTTGAGAAAAAAGTGCATTTTGAAACCATGGGCTATAGTCCAGCAGAATTAAGCAAAAAAGCCTCGGATTTCATATTTCTGTATTTTTGTTAATAAAAGGTTCTCAGAGCTAAATTTTCAAATTTGTGTTCAATCAGGGATGCTTGTGACTGTCAATATCATAGAAATCGTAATTTGCGAATTTGAGAAAAAAGTGCATTTTGAAACCATGGGCTATAGTCCAGCAGAATTAAGCAAAAAAGCCTCGGATTACATATTTCTGTATTTTTGTTAATAAAAGGTTCTCAGAGCTAAATTTTCAAATTTGTGTTCAATCAGGGATGCTTGTGACTGTCAGTATCATGGAAATCGTATGTTGCGAATTTGAGAAAAAAGTGCATTTTGAAACCATGGGCTATAGTCCAGCAGAATTAAGCAAAAAAGCCTCGGATTACATATTTCTGTATTTTTGTTAATAAAAGGTTCTCAGAGCTAAATTTTCAAATTTGTGTTTAGTTCGTGATGTTTGTGACTGTCAATATCATGGAAATCGTAATTTGCGAATTTGAGAAAAAAGTGCATTTTGAAACCATGGGCTATAGTCCAGCAGAATTAAGCAAAAAAGCCTCGGATTACATATTTCTGTATTTTTGTTAATAAAAGGTTCTCAGAGCTAAATTTTCAAATTTGTGTTCAATCAGGGATGCTTGTGACTGTCCGTATCATGGAAATCGTATGTTGCGAATTTGAGAAAAAAGTGCATTTTGAAACCATGGGCTATAGTCCAGCAGAATTAAGCAAAAAAGCCTCGGATTACATATTTCTGTATTTTTGTTAATAAAAGGTTCTCAGAGCTAAATTTTCAAATTTGTGTTCAATCAGGGATGCTTGTGACTGTCCGTATCATGGAAATCGTATGTTGCGAATTTGAGAAAAAAGTGCATTTTGAAACCATGGGCTATAGTCCAGCAGAATTAAGCAAAAAAGCCTCGGATTACATATTTCTGTATTTTTGTTAATAAAAGGTTCTCAGAGCTAAATTTTCAAATTTGTGTTCAATCAGGGATGCTTGTGACTGTCAGTATCATGGAAATCGTATGTTGCGAATTTGAGAAAAAAGTGCATTTTGAAACCATGGGCTATAGTCCAGCAGAATTAAGCAAAAAAGCCTCGGATTTCATATTTCTGTATTTTTGTTAATAAAAGGTTCTCAGATCTAAATTTTCAAATTTGTGTTTAGTTCGTGATGTTTGTGACTGTCGATGTCATAGAAATCGTAATTTTCGAATTTGAGAAAAAAGTGCATTTTGAAACCATGGGCTATAGTCCAGCAGAATTAAGCAAAAAAGCCTCGGATTTCATATTTCTGTATTTTTGTTAATAAAAGGTTCTCAGAGCTAAATTTTCAAATTTGTGTTCAATCAGGGATGCTTGTGACTGTCAATATCATAGAAATCGTAATTTGCGAATTTGAGAAAAAAGTGCATTTTGAAACCATGGGCTATAGTCCAGCAGAATTAAGCAAAAAAGCCTCGGATTTCATATTTCTGTATTTTTGTTAATAAAAGGTTCTCAGAGCTAAATTTTCAAATTTGTGTTCAATCAGGGATGCTTGTGACTGTCAATATCATAGAAATCGTAATTTGCGAATTTGAGAAAAAAGTGCATTTTGAAACCATGGGCTATAGTCCAGCAGAATTAAGCAAAAAAGCCTCGGATTTCATATTTCTGTATTTTTGTTAATAAAAGGTTCTCAGAGCTAAATTTTCAAATTTGTGTTCAATCAGGGATGCTTGTGACTATCAATATCATAGAAATCGTAATTTGCGAATTTGAGAAAAAAGTGCATTTTGAAACCATGGGCTATAGTCCAGCAGAATTAAGCAAAAAAGCCTCGGATTTCATATTTCTGTATTTTTGTTAATAAAAGGTTCTCAGAGCTAAATTTTCAAATTTGTGTTCAATCAGGGATGCTTGTGACTGTCAATATCATAGAAATCGTAATTTGCGAATTTGAGAAAAAAGTGCATTTTGAAACCATGGGCTATAGTCCAGCAGAATTAAGCAAAAAAGCCTCGGATTTCATATTTCTGTATTTTTGTTAATAAAAGGTTCTCAGAGCTAAATTTTCAAATTTGTGTTCAATCAGGGATGCTTGTGACTGTCAATACCATAGAAATCGTAATTTGCGAATTTGAGAAAAAAGTGCATTTTGAAACCATGGGCTATAGTCCAGCAGAATTAAGCAAAAAAGCCTCGAATTTCATATTTCTGTATTTTTGTTAATAAAAGGTTCTCAGAGCTAAATTTTCAAATTTGTGTTTAGTTCGTGATGTTTGTGACTGTCGATATCATAGAAATCGTAATTTGCGAATTTGAGAAAAAAGTGCATTTTGAAACCATGGGCTATAGTCCAGCAGAATTAAGCAAAAAAGCCTCGGATTTCATATTTCTGTATTTTTGTTAATAAAAGGTTCTCAGAGCTAAATTTTCAAATTTGTGTTTAGTTCGTGATGTTTGTGACTGTCGATATCATAGAAATCGTAATTTGCGAATTTGAGAAAAAAAGTGCATTTTGAAACCATGGGCTATAGTCCAGCAGAATTAAGCAAAAAAGCCTCGGATTTCATATTTCTGTATTTTTGTTAATAAAAAGGTTCTCAGAGCTAAATTTTCAAATTTGTGTTCAATCAGGGATGCTTGTGACTGTCAATATCATAGAAATCGTAATTTGCGAATTTGAGAAAAAAGTGCATTTTGAAACCATGGGCTATAGTCCAGCAGAATTAAGCAAAAAAGCCTCGGATTTCATATTTCTGCATTTTTGTTAATAAAATGTTCTCAGAGCTAAATTTTCAAATTTGTGTTTAGTTCGTGATGCTTGTGACTGTCAATATCACAGAAATCGTAATTTGCGAATTTGAGAAAAAAGTGCATTTTGAAACCATGGGCTATAGTCCAGCAGAATTAAGCAAAAAAACCTCGGATTTCATATTTCTGTATTTTTGTTAATAAAAAGGTTCTCAGAGCTAAATTTTCAAATTTGTGTTCAATCAGGGATGCTTGTGACTGTCAGTATCATAGAAATCGTAATTTGCGAATTTGAAAAAAAAGTGCATTTTGAAACCATGGGCTATAGTCCAGCAGAATTAAGCAAAAAAGCCTCGGATTTCATATTTCTGTATTTTTGTTAATAAAAGGTTCTCAGAGCTAAATTTTCAAATTTGTGTTCAATCAGGGATGCTTGTGACTGTCAGTATCATGGAAATCGTATGTTGCGAATTTGAGAAAAAAGTGCATTTTGAAACCATGGGCTATAGTCCAGCAGAATTAAGCAAAAAAGCCTCGGATTACATATTTCTGTATTTTTGTTAATAAAAGGTTCTCAGAGCTAAATTTTCAAATTTGTGTTCAATCAGGGATGCTTGTGACTGTCAGTATCATGGAAATCGTATGTTGCGAATTTGAGAAAAAAGTGCATTTTGAAACCATGGGCTATAGTCCAGCAGAATTAAGCAAAAAAGCCTCGGATTTCATATTTCTGTATTTTTGTTAATAAAAGGTTCTCAGAGCTAAATTTTCAAATTTGTGTTCAATCAGGGATGCTTGTGACTGTCAATATCATAGAAATCGTAATTTGCGAATTTGACAAAAAAAGTGCATTTTGAAACCATGGGCTATAGTCCAGCAGAATTAAGCAAAAAAGCCTCGGATTACATATTTCTGTATTTTTGTTAATAAAAGGTTCTCAGAGCTAAATTTTCAAATTTGTGTTCAATCAGGGATGCTTGTGACTGTCAGTATCATGGAAATCGTATGTTGCGAATTTGAGAAAAAAGTGCATTTTGAAACCATGGGCTATAGTCCAGCAGAATTAAGCAAAAAAGCCTCGGATTACATATTTCTGTATTTTTGTTAATAAAAGGTTCTCAGAGCTAAATTTTCAAATTTGTGTTTAGTTCGTGATGTTTGTGACTATCGATTTCATAGAAATCGTAATTTGCGAATTTGAGAAAAAAAGTGCATTTTGAAACCATGGGCTATAGTCCAGCAGAATTAAGCAAAAAAGCCTCGGATTTCATATTTCTGTATTTTTGTTAATAAAAAGGTTCTCAGAGCTAAATTTTCAAATTTGTGTTCAATCAGGGATGCTTGTGACTGTCAATATCATAGAAATCGTAATTTGCGAATTTGAGAAAAAAGTGCATTTTGAAACCATGGGCTATAGTCCAGCAGAATTAAGCAAAAAAGGCTCGGATTTCATATTTCTGCATTTTTGTTAATAAAAGGTTCTCAGAGCTAAATTTTCAAATTTGTGTTTAGTTCGTGATGCTTGTGACTGTCAATATCACAGAAATCGTAATTTGCGAATTTGAGAAAAAAGTGCATTTTGAAACCATGGGCTATAGTCCAGCAGAATTAAGCAAAAAAACCTCGGATTTCATATTTCTGTATTTTTGTTAATAAAAGGTTCTCAGAGCTAAATTTTCAAATTTGTGTTCAATCAGGGATGCTTGTGACTGTCAATATCATAGAAATCGTAATTTGCGAATTTGAGAAAAAAGTGCATTTTGAAACCATGGGCTATAGTCCAGCAGAATTAAGCAAAAAAGCCTCGGATTTCATATTTCTGTATTTTTGTTAATAAAAGGTTCTCAGAGCTAAATTTTCAAATTTGTGTTTAGTTTGTGATGCTTGTGACTGTCAATATCACAGAAATCGTAATTTGCGAATTTGAGAAAAAAGTGCATTTTGAAACCATGGGCTATAGTCCAGCAGAATTAAGCAAAAAAGCCTCGGATTTCATATTTCTGTATTTTTGTTAATAAAAGGTTCTCAGAGCTAAATTTTCAAATTTGTGTTCAATCAGGGATGCTTGTGACTGTCAATATCATAGAAATCGTAATTTGCGAATTTGAGAAAAAAGTGCATTTTGAAACCATGGGCTATAGTCCAGCAGAATTAAGCAAAAAAGCCTCGAATTTCATATTTCTGTATTTTTGTTAATAAAAGGTTCTCAGAGCTAAATTTTCAAATTTGTGTTCAATCAGGGATGCTTGTGACTGTCAATATCATAGAAATCGTAATTTGCGAATTTGAGAAAAAAGTGCATTTTGAAACCATGGGCTATAGTCCAGCAGAATTAAGCAAAAAAGCCTCGAATTTCATATTTCTGTATTTTTGTTAATAAAAGGTTCTCAGAGCTAAATTTTCAAATTTGTGTTTAGTTTGTGATGCTTGTGACTGTCAATATCACAGAAATCGTAATTTGCGAATTTGAGAAAAAAGTGCATTTTGAAACCATGGGCTATAGTCCAGCAGAATTAAGCAAAAAAGCCTCGGATTTCATATTTCTGTATTTTTGTTAATAAAAGGTTCTCAGAGCTAAATTTTCAAATTTGTGTTCAATCAGGGATGCTTGTGACTGTCAATATCATAGAAATCGTAATTTGCGAATTTGAGAAAAAAGTGCATTTTGAAACCATGGGCTATAGTCCAGCAGAATTAAGCAAAAAAGCCTCGAATTTCATATTTCTGTATTTTTGTTAATAAAAGGTTCTCAGAGCTAAATTTTCAAATTTGTGTTCAATCAGGGATGCTTGTGACTGTCAATATCATAGAAATCGTAATTTGCGAATTTGAGAAAAAAAGTGCATTTTGAAACCATGGGCTATAGTCCAGCAGAATTAAGCAAAAAAGCCTCGGATTTCATATTTCTGTATTTTTGTTAATAAAAAGGTTCTCAGAGCTAAATTTTCAAATTTGTGTTCAATCAGGGATGCTTGTGACTGTCAATATCATAGAAATCGTAATTTGCGAATTTGAGAAAAAAGTGCATTTTGAAACCATGGGCTATAGTCCAGCAGAATTAAGCAAAAAAGCCTCGGATTTCATATTTCTGCATTTTTGTTAATAAAAGGTTCTCAGAGCTAAATTTTCGAATTTGTGTTTAGTTCGTGATGTTTGTGACTATCGATATCATAGAAATCGTAATTTGCGAATTTGAGAAAAAAGTGCATTTTGAAACCATGGGCTATAGTCCAGCAGAATTAAGCAAAAAAGCCTCGGATTTCATATTTCTGCATTTTTGTTAATAAAAGGTTCTCAGAGCTAAATTTTCGAATTTGTGTTCAATCAGGGATGCTTGTGACTGTCAGTATCATAGAAATCGTAATTTGCGAATTTGAAAAAAAAGTGCATTTTGAAACCATGGGCTATAGTCCAGCAGAATTAAGCCAAAAAGCCTCGGATTTCATATTTCTGTATTTTTGTTAATAAAAAGGTTCTCAGAGCTAAATTTTCAAATTTGTGTTCAATCAGGGATGCTTGTGACTGTCAATATCATAGAAATCGTAATTTGCGAATTTGAGAAAAAAGTGCATTTTGAAACCATGGGCTATAGTCCAGCAGAATTAAGCAAAAAAGCCTCGGATTTCATATTTCTGCATTTTTGTTAATAAAAGGTTCTCAGAGCTAAATTTTCGAATTTGTGTTTAGTTCGTGATGTTTGTGACTATCGATATCATAGAAATCGTAATTTGCGAATTTGAGAAAAAAAGTGCATTTTGAAACCATGGGCTATAGTCCAGCAGAATTAAGCAAAAAAGCCTCGGATTTCATATTTCTGTATTTTTGTTAATAAAAAGGTTCTCAGAGCTAAATTTTCAAATTTGTGTTCAATCAGGGATGCTTGTGACTGTCAATATCATAGAAATCGTAATTTGCGAATTTGAGAAAAAAGTGCATTTTGAAACCATGGGCTATAGTCCAGCAGAATTAAGCAAAAAAACCTCGGATTTCATATTTCTGTATTTTTGTTAATAAAAGGTTCTCAGAGCTAAATTTTCAAATTTGTGTTTAGTTCGTGATGTTTGTGACTGTCGATATCATAGAAATCGTAATTTGCGAATTTGAGAAAAAAAGTGCATTTTGAAACCATGGGCTATAGTCCAGCAGAATTAAGCCAAAAAGCCTCGGATTTCATATTTCTGTATTTTTGTTAATAAAAAGGTTCTCAGAGCTAAATTTTCAAATTTGTGTTCAATCAGGGATGCTTGTGACTGTCAATATCATAGAAATCGTAATTTGCGAATTTGAGAAAAAAGTGCATTTTGAAACCATGGGCTATAGTCCAGCAGAATTAAGCAAAAAAACCTCGGATTTCATATTTCTGTATTTTTGTTAATAAAAGGTTCTCAGAGCTAAATTTTCAAATTTGTGTTTAGTTCAGTGATGTTTGTGACTGTCGATATCATAGAAATCGTAATTTGCGAATTTGAGAAAAAAGTGCATTTTGAAACCATGGGCTATAGTCCAGCAGAATTAAGCAAAAAAGCCTCGGATTTCATATTTCTGTATTTTTGTTAATAAAAGGTTCTCAGAGCTAAATTTTCAAATTTGTGTTTAGTTCGTGATGTTTGTGACTGTCGATGTCATAGAAATCGTAATTTGCGAATTTGAGAAAAAAGTGCATTTTGGAACCATGGGCTATAGTCCAGCAGAATTAAGCAAAAAAGCCTCGGATTTCATATTTCTGTATTTTTGTTAATAAAAGGTTCTCAGAGCTAAATTTTCAAATTTGTGTTCAATCAGGGATGCTTGTGACTATCAATATCATAGAAATCGTAATTTGCGAATTTGAGAAAAAAGTGCATTTTGAAACCATGGGCTATAGTCCAGCAGAATTAAGCAAAAAAGCCTCGGATTTCATATTTCTGTATTTTTGTTAATAAAAGGTTCTCAGAGCTAAATTTTCAAATTTGTGTTCAATCAGGGATGCTTGTGACTGTCAATATCATAGAAATCGTAATTTGCGAATTTGACAAAAAAAGTGCATTTTGAAACCATGGGCTATAGTCCAGCAGAATTAAGCAAAAAGCCTCGGATTACATATTTCTGTATTTTTGTTAATAAAAGGTTCTCAGAGCTAAATTTTCAAATTTGTGTTTAGTTCGTGATGTTTGTGACTGTCAATATCATGGAAATCGTATGCTGCGAATTTGAGAAAAAAGTGCATTTTGAAACCATGGGCTATAGTCCAGCAGAATTAAGCAAAAAAGCCTCGGATTTCATATTTCTGTATTTTTGTTAATAAAAGGTTCTCAGAGCTAAATTTTCAAATTTGTGTTCAATCAGGGATGCTTGTGACTGTCAATATCATAGAAATCGTAATTTGCGAATTTGAGAAAAAAGTGCATTTTGAAACCATGGGCTATAGTCCAGCAGAATTAAGCAAAAAAGCCTCGGATTTCATATTTCTGTATTTTTGTTAATAAAAGGTTCTCAGAGCTAAATTTTCAAATTTGTGTTCAATCAGGGATGCTTGTGACTGTCAATATCATAGAAATCGTAATTTGCGAATTTGACAAAAAAAGTGCATTTTGAAACCATGGGCTATAGTCCAGCAGAATTAAGCAAAAAAGCCTCGGATTACATATTTCTGTATTTTTGTTAATAAAAGGTTCTCAGAGCTAAATTTTCAAATTTGTGTTCAATCAGGGATGCTTGTGACTGTCAATATCATAGAAATCGTAATTTGCGAATTTGAGAAAAAAGTGCATTTTGAAACCATGGGCTATAGTCCAGCAGAATTAAGCAAAAAAGCCTCGGATTTCATATTTCTGTATTTTTGTTAATAAAAGGTTCTCAGAGCTAAATTTTCAAATTTGTGTTCAATCAGGGATGCTTGTGACTGTCAATATCATAGAAATCGTAATTTGCGAATTTGACAAAAAAGTGCATTTTGAAACCATGGGCTATAGTCCAGCAGAATTAAGCAAAAAAGCCTCGGATTACATATTTCTGTATTTTTGTTAATAAAAGGTTCTCAGAGCTAAATTTTCAAATTTGTGTTTAGTTCGTGATGTTTGTGACTGTCAATATCATGGAAATCGTATGCTGCGAATTTGAGAAAAAAGTGCATTTTGAAACCATGGGCTATAGTCCAGCAGAATTAAGCAAAAAAGCCTCGGATTTCATATTTCTGTATTTTTGTTAATAAAAGGTTCTCAGAGCTAAATTTTCAAATTTGTGTTCAATCAGGGATGCTTGTGACTGTCAATATCATAGAAATCGTAATTTGCAAATTTGAGAAAAAAGTGCATTTTGAAACCATGGGCTATAGTCCAGCAGAATTAAGCAAAAAAGCCTCGGATTACATATTTCTGTATTTTTGTTAATAAAAGGTTCTCAGAGCTAAATTTTCAAATTTGTGTTCAATCAGGGATGCTTGTGACTGTCAGTATCATGGAAATCGTATGTTGCGAATTTGAGAAAAAAGTTGCATTTTGAAACCATGGGCAGAATAAGCAAAAAAAGCCTCGGATTACATATTTCTGTATTTTTGTTAATAAAAGGTTCTCAGAGCTAAATTTTCAAATTTGTGTTTAGTTCGTGATGTTTGTGACTGTCAATATCATGGAAATCGTATGCTGCGAATTTGAGAAAAAAGTGCATTTTGAAACCATGGGCTATAGTCCAGCAGAATTAAGCAAAAAAGCCTCGGATTTCATATTTCTGTATTTTTGTTAATAAAAGGTTCTCAGAGCTAAATTTTCAAATTTGTGTTCAATCAGGGATGCTTGTGACTGTCAATATTATAGAAATCGTAATTTGCGAATTTGAGAAAAAAGTGCATTTGAAACCATGGCTATAGTCCAGCAGAATTAAGCAAAAAAGCCTCGGATTACATATTTCTGTATTTTTGTTAATAAAAGGTTCTCAGAGCTAAATTTTCAAATTTGTGTTCAATCAGGGATGCTTGTGACTGTCCGTATCATGGAAATCGTATGTTGCGAATTTGAGAAAAAAGTGCATTTTGAAACATGGGCTATAGTCCAGCAGAATTAAGTAAAAAAGCCTCGGATTACATATTTCTGTATTTTTGTTATAAAAGGTTCTCAGAGCTAAATTTTCAAATTTGTGTTCAATCAGGGATGCTTGTGACTGTCAGTATCATGGAAATCGTTCGTATGTTGCGAATTTGAGAAAAAAGTGCATTTTGAAACCATGGGCTATAGTCCAGCAGAATTAAGCAAAAAAGCCTCGGATTTCATATTTCTGTATTTTTGTTAATAAAAGGTTCTCAGATCTAAATTTTCAAATTTGTGTTTAGTTCGTGATGTTTGTGACTGTCGATGTCATAGAAATCGTAATTTTCGAATTTGAGAAAAAAGTGCATTTTGAAACCATGGGCTATAGTCCAGCAGAATTAAGCAAAAAAGCCTCGGATTTCATATTTCTGTATTTTTGTTAATAAAAGGTTCTCAGAGCTAAATTTTCAAATTTGTGTTCAATCAGGGATGCTTGTGACTGTCAATATCATAGAAATCGTAATTTGCGAATTTGAGAAAAAAGTGCATTTTGAAACCATGGGCTATAGTCCAGCAGAATTAAGCAAAAAAGCCTCGGATTTCATATTTCTGTATTTTTGTTAATAAAAGGTTCTCAGAGCTAAATTTTCAAATTTGTGTTCAATCAGGGATGCTTGTGACTGTCAATATCATAGAAATCGTAATTTGCGAATTTGAGAAAAAAGTGCATTTTGAAACCATGGGCTATAGTCCAGCAGAATTAAGCAAAAAAGCCTCGGATTTCATATTTCTGTATTTTTGTTAATAAAAGGTTCTCAGAGCTAAATTTTCAAATTTGTGTTCAATCAGGGATGCTTGTGACTATCAATATCATAGAAATCGTAATTTGCGAATTTGAGAAAAAAGTGCATTTGAAACCATGGGCTATAGTCCAGCAGAATTAAGCAAAAAAGCCTCGGATTTCATATTTCTGTATTTTTGTTAATAAAAGGTTCTCAGAGCTAAATTTTCAAATTTGTGTTCAATCAGGGATGCTTGTGACTGTCAATATCATAGAAATCGTAATTTGCGAATTTGAGAAAAAAGTGCATTTTGAAACCATGGGCTATAGTCCAGCAGAATTAAGCAAAAAAGCCTCGGATTTCATATTTCTGTATTTTTGTTAATAAAAGGTTCTCAGAGCTAAATTTTCAAATTTGTGTTCAATCAGGGATGCTTGTGACTGTCAATACCATAGAAATCGTAATTTGCGAATTTGAGAAAAAAGTGCATTTTGAAACCATGGGCTATAGTCCAGCAGAATTAAGCAAAAAAGCCTCGAATTTCATATTTCTGTATTTTTGTTAATAAAAGGTTCTCAGAGCTAAATTTTCAAATTTGTGTTTAGTTCGTGATGTTTGTGACTGTCGATATCATAGAAATCGTAATTTGCGAATTTGAGAAAAAAGTGCATTTTGAAACCATGGGCTATAGTCCAGCAGAATTAAGCAAAAAAGCCTCGGATTTCATATTTCTGTATTTTTGTTAATAAAAGGTTCTCAGAGCTAAATTTTCAAATTTGTGTTTAGTTCGTGATGTTTGTGACTGTCGATATCATAGAAATCGTAATTTGCGAATTTGAGAAAAAAAGTGCATTTTGAAACCATGGGCTATAGTCCAGCAGAATTAAGCAAAAAAGCCTCGGATTTCATATTTCTGTATTTTTGTTAATAAAAAGGTTCTCAGAGCTAAATTTTCAAATTTGTGTTCAATCAGGGATGCTTGTGACTGTCAATATCATAGAAATCGTAATTTGCGAATTTGAGAAAAAAGTGCATTTTGAAACCATGGGCTATAGTCCAGCAGAATTAAGCAAAAAAGCCTCGGATTTCATATTTCTGCATTTTTGTTAATAAAATGTTCTCAGAGCTAAATTTTCAAATTTGTGTTTAGTTCGTGATGCTTGTGACTGTCAATATCACAGAAATCGTAATTTGCGAATTTGAGAAAAAAGTGCATTTTGAAACCATGGGCTATAGTCCAGCAGAATTAAGCAAAAAAACCTCGGATTTCATATTTCTGTATTTTTGTTAATAAAAAGGTTCTCAGAGCTAAATTTTCAAATTTGTGTTCAATCAGGGATGCTTGTGACTGTCAGTATCATAGAAATCGTAATTTGCGAATTTGAAAAAAAAGTGCATTTTGAAACCATGGGCTATAGTCCAGCAGAATTAAGCCAAAAAGCCTCGGATTTCATATTTCTGTATTTTTGTTAATAAAAAGGTTCTCAGAGCTAAATTTTCAAATTTGTGTTCAATCAGGGATGCTTGTGACTGTCAATATCATAGAAATCGTAATTTGCGAATTTGAGAAAAAAGTGCATTTTGAAACCATGGGCTATAGTCCAGCAGAATTAAGCAAAAAAGCCTCGGATTTCATATTTCTGCATTTTTGTTAATAAAAGGTTCTCAGAGCTAAATTTTCGAATTTGTGTTTAGTTCGTGATGTTTGTGACTATCGATATCATAGAAATCGTAATTTGCGAATTTGAGAAAAAAGTGCATTTTGAAACCATGGGCTATAGTCCAGCAGAATTAAGCAAAAAAGCCTCGGATTTCATATTTCTGTATTTTTGTTAATAAAAGGTTCTCAGAGCTAAATTTTCAAATTTGTGTTCAATCAGGGATGCTTGTGACTGTCAATATCATAGAAATCGTAATTTGCGAATTTGAGAAAAAAGTGCATTTTGAAACCATGGGCTATAGTCCAGCAGAATTAAGCAAAAAAGCCTCGGATTTCATATTTCTGTATTTTTGTTAATAAAAGGTTCTCAGAGCTAAATTTTCAAATTTGTGTTTAGTTCGTGATGTTTGTGACTGTCGATATCATAGAAATCGTAATTTGCGAATTTGAGAAAAAAAGTGCATTTTGAAACCATGGGCTATAGTCCAGCAGAATTAAGCCAAAAAGCCTCGGATTTCATATTTCTGTATTTTTGTTAATAAAAAGGTTCTCAGAGCTAAATTTTCAAATTTGTGTTCAATCAGGGATGCTTGTGACTGTCAATATCATAGAAATCGTAATTTGCGAATTTGAGAAAAAAGTGCATTTTGAAACCATGGGCTATAGTCCAGCAGAATTAAGCAAAAAAGCCTCGGATTTCATATTTCTGTATTTTGTTAGTAAAAGGTTCTCAGAGCTAAATTTTCAAATTTGTGTTCAATCAGGGATGCTTGTGACTGTCAATATCATAGAAATCGTAATTTGCGAATTTGAGAAAAAAGTGCATTTTGAAACCATGGGCTATAGTCCAGCAGAATTAAGCAAAAAAACCTCGGATTTCATATTTCTGTATTTTTGTTAATAAAAGGTTCTCAGAGCTAAATTTTCAAATTTGTGTTTAGTTCGTGATGTTTGTGACTGTCGATATCATAGAAATCGTAATTTGCGAATTTGAGAAAAAAGTGCATTTTGAAACCATGGGCTATAGTCCAGCAGAATTAAGCAAAAAAGCCTCGGATTTCATATTTCTGTATTTTTGTTAGTAAAAGGTTCTCAGAGCTAAATTTTCAAATTTGTGTTCAATCAGGGATGCTTGTGACTGTCAATATCATAGAAATCGTAATTTGCGAATTTGAGAAAAAAGTGCATTTTGAAACCATGGGCTATAGTCCAGCAGAATTAAGCAAAAAAGCCTCGGATTTCATATTTCTGTATTTTTGTTAATAAAAGGTTCTCAGAGCTAAATTTTCAAATTTGTGTTTAGTTCGTGATGTTTGTGACTGTCGATATCATAGAAATCGTAATTTGCGAATTTGAGAAAAAAAGTGCATTTTGAAACCATGGGCTATAGTCCAGCAGAATTAAGCCAAAAAGCCTCGGATTTCATATTTCTGTATTTTTGTTAATAAAAAGGTTCTCAGAGCTAAATTTTCAAATTTGTGTTCAATCAGGGATGCTTGTGACTGTCAATATCATAGAAATCGTAATTTGCGAATTTGAGAAAAAAGTGCATTTTGAAACCATGGGCTATAGTCCAGCAGAATTAAGCAAAAAAGCCTCGGATTTCATATTTCTGTATTTTTGTTAATAAAAGGTTCTCAGAGCTAAATTTTCAAATTTGTGTTTAGTTCGTGATGTTTGTGACTGTCGATATCATAGAAATCGTAATTTGCGAATTTGAGAAAAAAAGTGCATTTTGAAACCATGGGCTATAGTCCAGCAGAATTAAGCCAAAAAGCCTCGGATTTCATATTTCTGTATTTTTGTTAATAAAAAGGTTCTCAGAGCTAAATTTTCAAATTTGTGTTCAATCAGGGATGCTTGTGACTGTCAATATCATAGAAATCGTAATTTGCGAATTTGAGAAAAAAGTGCATTTTGAAACCATGGGCTATAGTCCAGCAGAATTAAGCAAAAAAACCTCGGATTTCATATTTCTGTATTTTTGTTAATAAAAGGTTCTCAGAGCTAAATTTTCAAATTTGTGTTTAGTTCGTGATGTTTGTGACTGTCGATATCATAGAAATCGTAATTTGCGAATTTGAGAAAAAAGTGCATTTTGAAACCATGGGCTATAGTCCAGCAGAATTAAGCAAAAAAGCCTCGGATTTCATATTTCTGTATTTTTGTTAATAAAAGGTTCTCAGAGCTAAATTTTCAAATTTGTGTTTAGTTCGTGATGTTTGTGACTGTCGATATCATAGAAATCGTAATTTGCGAATTTGAGAAAAAAAGTGCATTTTGAAACCATGGGCTATAGTCCAGCAGAATTAAGCCAAAAAGCCTCGGATTTCATATTTCTGTATTTTTGTTAATAAAAAGGTTCTCAGAGCTAAATTTTCAAATTTGTGTTCAATCAGGGATGCTTGTGACTGTCAATATCATAGAAATCGTAATTTGCGAATTTGAGAAAAAAGTGCATTTTGAAACCATGGGCTATAGTCCAGCAGAATTAAGCAAAAAAACCTCGGATTTCATATTTCTGTATTTTTGTTAATAAAAGGTTCTCAGAGCTAAATTTTCAAATTTGTGTTTAGTTCGTGATGTTTGTGACTGTCGATATCATAGAAATCGTAATTTGCGAATTTGAGAAAAAAGTGCATTTTGAAACCATGGGCTATAGTCCAGCAGAATTAAGCAAAAAAGCCTCGGATTTCATATTTCTGTATTTTTGTTAATAAAAAGGTTCTCAGAGCTAAATTTTCAAATTTGTGTTCAATCAGGGATGCTTGTGACTGTCAATATCATAGAAATCGTAATTTGCGAATTTGAGAAAAAAGTGCATTTTGAAACCATGGGCTATAGTCCAGCAGAATTAAGCCAAAAAGCCTCGGATTTCATATTTCTGTATTTTTGTTAATAAAAAGGTTCTCAGAGCTAAATTTTCAAATTTGTGTTCAATCAGGGATGCTTGTGACTGTCAATATCATAGAAATCGTAATTTGCGAATTTGAGAAAAAAGTGCATTTTGAAACCATGGGCTATAGTCCAGCAGAATTAAGCAAAAAAGCCTCGGATTTCATATTTCTGCATTTTTGTTAATAAAAGGTTCTCAGAGCTAAATTTTCAAATTTGTGTTTAGTTCGTGATGTTTGTGACTATCGATTTCATAGAAATCGTAATTTGCGAATTTGAGAAAAAAAGTGCATTTTGAAACCATGGGCTATAGTCCAGCAGAATTAAGCAAAAAAGCCTCGGATTTCATATTTCTGTATTTTTGTTAATAAAAAGGTTCTCAGAGCTAAATTTTCAAATTTGTGTTCAATCAGGGATGCTTGTGACTGTCAATATCATAGAAATCGTAATTTGCGAATTTGAGAAAAAAGTGCATTTTGAAACCATGGGCTATAGTCCAGCAGAATTAAGCAAAAAAGGCTCGGATTTCATATTTCTGCATTTTTGTTAATAAAAGGTTCTCAGAGCTAAATTTTCAAATTTGTGTTTAGTTCGTGATGCTTGTGACTGTCAATATCACAGAAATCGTAATTTGCGAATTTGAGAAAAAAGTGCATTTTGAAACCATGGGCTATAGTCCAGCAGAATTAAGCAAAAAAACCTCGGATTTCATATTTCTGTATTTTTGTTAATAAAAAGGTTCTCAGAGCTAAATTTTCAAATTTGTGTTCAATCAGGGATGCTTGTGACTGTCAATATCATAGAAATCGTAATTTGCGAATTTGAAAAAAAAGTGCATTTTGAAACCATGGGCTATAGTCCAGCAGAATTAAGCCAAAAAGCCTCGGATTTCATATTTCTGTATTTTTGTTAATAAAAAGGTTCTCAGAGCTAAATTTTCAAATTTGTGTTCAATCAGGGATGCTTGTGACTGTCAATATCATAGAAATCGTAATTTGCGAATTTGAGAAAAAAGTGCATTTTGAAACCATGGGCTATAGTCCAGCAG